>JAQMYM010000036.1:20145458-20157295 GCA_030014255.1 Parauchenoglanis ngamensis
TATATTAAGACTTCTTGATATATTTGTATTTATATTTATATCTCATATGAGTTCCTTCACTTTTTTTTAAGGCCAAAACGGTTTCTGCACTTGTTTCAGCTAAAATAACAATGACAAATATAAACGGTGTGTTAGTTTTCTGAGATGACAGCCCCCCAGCTAAACAGAACTTTCAAGAAGGTGAACAAACATCAGTGTGACATTTACCAGTGCACAAACCTAGTGCTGCTTGACAGAAACTTGGCAGACATATTAACTGCTGTTTTTCTGTTGTGTTTTTTTTCCTCACAAAGCTGATTTCAAGCCCTCTCGAACGTGTAAGCCTGAACATGTCCAAACCAGGACTTGAGCAGAAAAGTGTTACTCTTTAAACTTCTGGCTTACTGAGGTATAAGTGATCTTAAATGCATTATTAATGACTCCTTGTGCTGCAATTACTGACAGAAGCAACGGCCTTACTCCTTGACATGTAGTGCTAAACGGGTCTTCAGCAGAAATAGCACTAGTGCTCTCTCTCTCTCTCTCTCTCTCTCTCTCTCTCTCATACTTCACATCAGCTTTGATTAATGTGGAGGCTTGTCCTATTAGACAGCTCCAGTGCACAAGAGTGCAGCTCGGTTAGTGGGAACAGTTTGGGAAGGATGTCCTTTTGGACTTATTTGGACACTGACATTTTGTGTGAACATTTCTAATGTTTATATATACACCATATACTTTGGAACCTATTATTTATACTGTTTAATTAAATGCCAGAAGCAAGTAAGGAGAACATTGTGTCTGCCTTTTAAATCTAACAGGACAAATATCTCTCTCTTGTACACACAGGGGCATCCAAACAGCCAGGGACAAAGAACAAGCAATTGACATTTGAGGGACCTTGACTCAAACTTAGAATAGCAGCAGGGTCTAATAATATGCATGTTTAAATGAGCAATTATTGATAAACCCAGGTTGGTGTGCCCGTGGGAGGATTCAGTGGCCGTCTCTGTTCCAATTCAATTATTAAATCTGCAAGTCCATTTATTTCAATTCCATATCCAGCGACAGAAATAACAGTTTTAACTCCATTTTATTACAAATGAACCTGGCACTAGGTTTCTGTGACACCCTAACAGTGCTGATGTAACATTTAAATGGCTATTACATACATTTTATTTTTGTTTGTGATAGTCTGACTGGATGAGACGAGTGAGTTTCTGAAGCATGAGCTTTGTTTATTCCCTGTTTGTAACCTCATGGCTTATTGATGAGAGAAATCTCATGCGGTTTGCACACATCAGGCTCACCTGCTGACAGGCAGCACTTCAGACCCTGGCACCGTGTGTCGAAATGGCACATTTACCATAAATAATAAAAAGGATGACATTTTGTCAACTTGTGCGGGATTTCAGCATAATATTCAAATAGAGCCAGTAAACTGGGTGCTTAGGTGTGCATTATTGATTCACATCCCTTCAGCAGGGTGCCTGGTGTCTGTATTTTCTGTGATTATGAACCTGTTTGGCATTACGCTTCATGAATTACAGATATATAATTTTATTAGAAAAGGCAGATTAGTGATATACACCAGACCTAATGCCTTTTTTCTGCTGACCAACTGTTCACACAACAATAAAGTTGCTTTGTTCAATGTTTTAAAAAGCCAAATATGTTTATGTTCATTCATTATAAGTTCCAGTAAGTATTTTTATTCCATTATTAATCAATGTGTCTCTTTGTATATGCTGTGTTTGTCATTCTTTCTGTAGAAAAAGAAATCCTTTCTTCCATCCATCCATTATCTATACCGCTTTATCCGTCTGGGTCGCTGGAGCCAATCCCAGCATCTTCGGGCGAGAGGCGGGACACCCTACACCCTGGGCAGGTCGCACCCGGAGGAAACCCATGCATGCACGGGGAGAACATGCAAACTCCACACAGAAAGGCACCCTGGGTGAACCCTGGCCCTTCTTGCTGTGAGGCGACAGCGCTAACCACTGCACCACCGTGCCACCCTGAAATCCTTTCTTTCACTTTTTAAAGTGAGCAATAGTACTGCAGAACTTGGATTTTCATTCCAAAACTTCCTGCATGTTTTGAGCAGTATGTAAATTTGATCCATCACACATGTATTAATTTGCTGTAGAAATAGTTCAGATATTACATAACTCATGTTGATTAATGAGGTAGTCTGATTGCCGAACAATCTGTTGGTATACTTGTTTTTAACTCCGACACTTTTGCTCCTTAGGGAAGTATTCTGTTGGGAACGGGGAGCATGTTTTGTGCCATTTTGATGAATTAAAAAAGTTGTCTCACATGGCACGAAAGTGTTTTGTTTCTTCAAAAGAGAAACCGCTAAGGGTCTAGGGAATATACAAAGTCACCACACAACAAGGCAGATTTATAAAATAGGTTCAGCAGACAATATGCTTAGTGGATATATCCAATGTATAGTGATAAAGCCCCAATGTGGCATCACTTATCAGCAGAAGTAGGCTAACTGATTATGCAGAACCTCCTTTTTTATTACAACCACACTGTAGAAATGCTATACAGAGAAAAATAATACATGTGATAGCACAATGACTATGTATAAGCATATATACATTTGCAGATACACTGACTTGCTATCAAAGGAGCTTGTGTTTGATTAGCCCTACTCTTATTAAAACATTACACAGCTCAGGTGTTATACAGAAAGCCATCATGCTGTATGATACTATGCAACCTTGTGTATACCCCATCCTTATTCTTAGACACATATGAGTCAAAGTGTGAACACACAAGACTGAATATATACAGGGTGTCAGGATCCATAGGCATTTTTCATTATATGAAATTTAATATATATTATATTATAATATATTATTATTATATTATATATTATATATAATATTTTGTAATTCAGATCCAAGATGGCTTTGAAAAACTAACAATAGAAGATCGAATTCAGTGTGTGCACTGACCGCCCAAGGCCGTCAATTTCTTGTAATATCTGTACTGAAATAAATAATTGTATATGGATTCAGACTTTTGGGAGACTCTGTATATTCATTGTCTTGAAGACATGTTTTATAAAAACTTATAGTTAAAGAAAACTTTCTAAGACAAATGTAAATTGTAAAGTTAATTTCTGAAGTAGTTTTTGCTTAATAGAAATAAGGGTTTCAAAAAATTGCATAGATTTGGTTAAAATTGTATTGTTTTCCCAAAGATACCAAGTGTGTGTGAAGCCACATCAGGAAAACTTGTACAATTTTGAAGATTAAATAGTTTAGACATGTTTAACATTTTTAACATATTCCATATGGTCAGTATATTCATTATTATTCTAAAATAACAGATCATAAAAGTACAGAAAACCTTTCTACTGTATGATCAGCCTTGTCCAACCCTTTTGACTGGGAATGTATTACACATATGGTATATATAGTTTTATTTGAAATTCTGTACGTTAGTAACAGCTTCTTACAATTTTGCATGGTTGACACACTCTTGACTCCTAATTCCTGCCTGTCTGAAGGAAGCCTCATTACCATTCTGCACTTATTCCACAAGCTACTCATTTGTCCAGAGAGACCATTTCAAATACAGATGAAACATTTCTATTTGGGCTAAAGCATGTAAGGTGAATGGACTACTCAGCACACTAATCAGGTTAGAATATTCCTTTATGTCATGGCTAAACTTATATATTTCTACAAATTCAGTTCAGTGGTTAGGATGTTGGTCTATTGAGTAGAAGGTTGCAAGTTCAAATCCCAATGCTGCCAAGCTACCACTGCTGGGCCATTGAGCAAGGCCCTTAACCGCTCAGTTGAGTAAATGAGATATATGTAAGTTGCTCTGGATACGGGTGTCTTCCAAATGACATAAATGTAACGTAAATCTGCCAAATGACTAAACAAAATGGCAAAACCTTCATCATTTAAATTTGTCAGAAATAGAATATGATCAAGATGAAGTCAAGGTGATATCTGTGCTTTCACTGTAATGCAATTTTGCTTTACATGCAATCAATAACAATGATGCACCACGTTCTGTGCCACCATAAATATAGATCCCTGAGGTTTCAGTGTGCTAAAGATACTGAACAATATAGATGTGGGTGCTTCTGAGGAACGTCATGACAGATCCTCAATAAACATCATGCCGGATGGCTTGTTTTTAGATGGCACAGTCATCAAACATGCTTCGTATATTACACATAAAAGACTTGTACCTTTCTATCGTTTCAGTTGGTTAGGATTGATAAGGCATATAGCTTCCCACATTAAAATTATATGCCATCTTGGTCCATTTTTCACATACAATATAAAGGTGAAAAAACAATACATGAAATACATTACATGAAAATACAGTGTAAGTAAAATTGTACTATTAATGGATTTTCACTCATTTTTCTTTTAAATGTTGCCAGTTGTTACTGGTATTACTGGTTATCAATATAAAATTGGACAGACTTTCAAAAACCAGAAACTGCTCTGAAGACCAACAGCAGAAGTAGAGCTAAATAGATTGAGATTTACCGGGGTGGAGAGGTGGCTATGAGGAGTTATAGCAGCCTCATCAGCAGAGGCCATGGAGTGTGGGATCGATACTCTACTAATGCAACGCTTTCATTATTCCTCCTGACCCAGGGACAGACACTAAAAGCAACCAGGCTAATCCGATGGCTCCGGGACCCTTAAGGGGATGTCTCAGTCACTTTCCACAGTAGATGCCTCAAACACTCAGGACCTTTACTACCAAGCATTAAGAGGGACACATTAACACATAGCCCTTGTATAGAGCATCCGGCATTTTTATGTGCCTAACAAGAACACAATAAATTGCTCCTCATTACGCAGTAATTAACTCCTCCCTCCCACCCCAGTCAAGGCCCATCCATTCCCTCCTCCTGCTCCGTGCCTCTTTAATTTCCTCACCTCCACAGGGGGTAGGGGCACAGAGATAGGGTACCATGCTCCATCATTTCCTGCCATATGTGCCTTCTGCAAATCCAGTCCTCAAGTCTGATAACAGGTCAACACCTGGAAGAGGGCGGGTGTCTTGTGACCTAAAAGGATAAAATTCAACTTTCAACCCTGATTTGATCTGTGTAAAAGGTTGTTGAACTAGTGATGGGTTAAATCCTTGATAATCCCTACAGACCTTCAAAAGTCTCTTGAGGTTTTTAGAGAACTTGCTGTGTTAATTGTTAAAATGAGGTTATTAATTGGACACAGAGGAAAACCACCTGTCACAAGACAGAGATGACTCTGATTGAAAGGTAACTCTGAAGCTACAAAGCACCCGTTAGGGAATATATATCAAGGCTGGATAGCCTAAAGGCACATATCCTAACTTACTAAAAGGAGGCCCATATCAGATGGCCCATATACTATAAAGGAGAATCTTGGGGAATTCTGTAAATTAATATTGTTCTGGTTTAATGCAGTGGAGAGAGTGGTTTATTGGAAATTCTCTCTAGAACTGTAGGATCCACTCATCTTTTATAATCTGAAACATACTAAATACTGTACGTGGTAACACTATACAATAGCCCACACAAGTACCAGTAAAGGTTCATTTGGTGAATTTGTTTATTAATACAACATATACATTTTTTTTGCTTTAAATATGGTAGCATTTGACAATACAAATCATCACTGTGTTCTTGGTAATACTGACTTTTATTTTTTAAAAAGTGTCTGAATATGACCCTTCATGAAAGGAACAATAAAACAAATAGCATGTATCTCATCAAATAACTCTATTGTGCACTTCAGAATATTATAAAACCACAACACCAGTTCAACTACTACTTATGCCGCTACTGTGAGTGCATCCACAGCGTTGGCAAAAATCACCGTGTAAGTGTAGTACATATTAACCACAAAAAGCTCATTAGAACCACATGGTCAAATTATGTCAAAGCACAGTGACTGTATTTCCACTTAGAACATGGCTTTGGTAATATTTGGTGAGACACAAATGCTTAAAAATGCTATAAATGCACAATGTTAATATTTCATTGAGTCTTGCCCCACAGGAGGGCTGTGCATAGCGGGATTTAAAAAAAAAAACCCTAGTGTTGTGCACTTCAGAGGAAAGCCTTGTCTTGTCTCTCATTAATGAGATGAACAGAGAGCTGGGTAACAATAAAACAAGACTAATTATGGTTTTTAAAAAAAGGAAGAAACATGTAAACATAGTAGTGTGATGAAGAAAGACTGCTTGTCAATGGTAAAATAAAACAAATGATTCTGTATCTACTTCTTTTTATACTATTATACAATAATGACATCATTCTACATTTCATTCTTCTTTGAAAACTATAATGCACTACAACAAGTCCCAGAGAAGCAGTTAGAGGTTGTACATAGACATAATGAAATAAATTTGAGCAGATGATGGGAAAATTCACATCGTGTGCAAAACCATTAGAAAATCCAAACAGCCCATGCGACTCCCAAAGCTATCAGAAAATTTGACAAGGATCCAAAAAGTTTAAGACATACAGATGTTTTTGGTTTAACCAAGCATCTGTTTGCACAAGCATGACTTGTGTAGAAAAACCACAGTGGGACACAATAAGTTATTTTATGGCACCATAATAAGCTGGGTTTTATAATTACTTACACAAAAAGTAAATTGGACATGACCTGAGAACTCTTTTCAAACAGCCTAAGCCTGTTGTGTTGAACATGCATCAGTGAGTCTATGCAGCATCCATATTAAATTATTTAAGAAGACAGCATTGAAATAACTATAATACAGATTATTTCTCTTTGGAGTTAAAATGGAATTTAGGAACAATTTCATGCGATACATTGGTTTACACACTAGGCAATGAGCTGGACTCCGTAAGAGAAACATTCATTTTCTTTGATAAATGCTTTTACACATTGGAAAAGAGGTTCAGCTGAGGATAACAGCAAGGGAACAATAAACTTGGCCAGTTCTCTTTTTCCGCAGGGATATGTTGATAGAGTACCATTTTTAAGTTAGGAATAGTTCAACTGCAATGAGGTATCAGAGCAATTCTTTCATTCATGTGTATGTCATACATCCTCTAAAGTTGCTGACAAATTTCAACATGTAAACATAGACTAACTGAACCTAATTCGATTCTACAGTGATATTCAGAACAAGCTGTACATGAAGACTCCTGGGTAGATGAAGAGTTGTGTTTTTATTGGTTAGAGATTCAAAATTGTTTCATGACATGGTTTTCAGGAATCGCACACACAGGAAGCCCCTGCAGTTTCATAGAAATGATAATGGTACTCTGTTGATTGGTAAAACAGTTTGAAAATTATACCACAATAACAGGTTACCTTGAATTACTAGTACAACATGAAAATGACCTGTACATTCACTATATGCAAATACGCGACATGGCCAAAAGTATATGGATATCTGAGAATCACTTCAGGTGTAGTTCTTCTCCAAACGGTTGCCACAAAGTTGAAAGCAAACAACTGTCTAGTATGTTGTATGCTGTTGCATTAAGATTTCCCTTCTCCATAACTAAAGGGCCCAAACATGTTCTAGCACGACAATGCCCCTGTGTATGAAGCGAGATCCATTAAGACAAAGTTGAGGTGGAAGAACTTGAAGAACCTCAACTTCACTGAACATCTTCCGCATAAACTGGCACACATCAAGCCTTTTTGCCTAACCTCTGTACTGCTGTTGTGGCTGAACAGGAAATTCCTAAGGCTGGGTTTCAAAACCTAATGTAAAGCTTTCCCTAAAGACTAGAGGATTGGGGAACCAACTTTGAAATTGGTTGCTCATTAAGTTTTTATGAGTATGACAATCAGGTGTCCACTTACTTCTGGCCATATAGCATATCTCTCTGCTAATATCTCTTTTAGGCAGCAGAAGAGATACATGTAGAAATAGCACACACAGATGCATACATTCTGTACACACTGCTTTCCCATTACATGACGAGCTCACCTCTGACAGAAACAATCAACTATGTTGTCAGTGTGAACTCAAGTGAGTGCTCTTCCCGAACGGAGACCAAAGGTTGATGTCCTCTAGAAAGACAAGTGTCCCACAGAAACAACATGCTGTTTGTGGTAACAACCATATTCCAACTCAAACAGGCTGCATGCTCAAGAACAACATGAAGACCATTTCCACCTCCACATGACATTCACAATTCACCATTTTTGATAAAACTACCATGAGCATGCACAAGGGCTTGTGTCAGCATCTCCCGTTCCTTCTCCAGAATCCACTCACCTCTGTCTACTTTGTGTTTCCTCAAAGATTCTTGTGCAAACTTGTGCAATGATGTGGTTCACTATGCCAAAACTTACCATTACTTAAAGGTAAATCTGCATTCAAAATTGAAGTTTATGTAATGTTTCAACTGACATTCACAGTATGTGAAAACATCAGTAATATTGACAATGCTACCTTACCCATTGGCTTCAGAATAGCCCTGTAGTCTTCAATTCTACTGCTCTGTTTGTTGACTTTGCTAGCATTTTAACGGTAACAAATCTCTGAAATCTCCATGGCTAACTCCAGGCAATCGCTGGTTTCTTGGCAGGCATCAAGTAGGCCACAGTCAACGTCGCACTGACAGTTCCAATCGCTGCTTTGGACAGGTTCTAATGGAGAAAACAAATAGCTGCAGGCTGGGCAGATTTGATTAGCGGCACGTTTACACGTGTCAGGCAGCATGAGGCATAGATCATAGAACTGGCAGAAGAGGAAGTTGAGTATGATCCCCGCACAGGCATCTGATCAGCAGAGAAGAAGTAATCAAGGGAATATCAGGCAATAAGCAAGGAAGTCATTCCTTATTCATAGCTATCACAGAGCGGAAAACATAAGTTGTCTCAAGGCATCTTAATGGAGTGTACTAACGGTTGTGTTGCAGTTTCTCAGTTTAGTCAGCAAGAATTTTTTAATAGCCGGCTCATATATACTAATTGCGTGCATTGTGATCATAAACAGGTGGTTTGAACCCTGATGCAGCTTTTCGAAGGAAAATGTTCACATAGAAGATACCATAAGCAAGGTATTTGGCCTACAAGAAAAGCTAGTCTACAGTATGTGCGTCTTGGCTTGTTTTGCTAACGGTTGTTTTGAATTGTGCTTCAAATTATTCCGCATTCCACATGACACCCATCCGAGAAGATTATTACAGGCAGTGAAACGATGAGCCGTAGCCTTCATAAACATGAATGTCATTAAATTGTATAGCTAAAGAATGTCTTTAATGACAAGAACACCAAGTACATCATCACACGTAATAAAACCTAAAATCTTAAAAGAAACCTCTTGGCTTTAGCGAGCCACTCAAACTCCCTTAATGGTATCTGTCTGCACCTCTTGTTTATAACATTTAAAAGCACCTATTTCTCCCATGGCTTTTCCTAACACATGCATAATTTAATGAATCACATTTTCCTCCCTAAGAGAGAGGGAACTCAGGGAGTTGTTTGCAGGCCTAATCAATTACCATCCATCTTTATTGGTGATCTTTTCTTTCTTTTAAGTCAAAAGGTCAACTCTACTGTCTTTTTCACACCTGAAAGTCAGATTAAATGAACGTATTCAAAATATAAGTGCAATTAACTTTGGATTAACATGGGTAAATTTGGATTACTGAAAACATTTAGTACAGGGCAACACTTTCGACTACTGCTATGCAACAAGAGCAAACTCTCATGAACCATCATCTCCATTAATACTGACACTACGATCTGCTGAAACATGATGCTTAGTATGTTGAATATATGAATTAGAAACAGAACATGTAACAAGAAAATGTTGTATATAGACTTTAAGACATTTAGCATTAAGCATAGTTACTCTAGAGCTTTATAGCTTACTGCTAATTATTAAATAAGTACAACTCATTCATACCTGCCAAATAATATGATGCTGGTTAATACTGTGTTTACACCTAATTGGTACTCAGATTTCATATTATCTGTACCATTTATGCCACTTTTGCAGACATATTAATAACAGCAAAGGCACTCGATTCACCTTCAACATCCTGACTGTCAGATAAGGAGTTTGAGGAAGAGGAGACAGTGCTACACTTATCCACAGAGGAGAGGGCATGAGAGGATCCAGTAGAGGCTGCATCTGCTTTAGTTTCTCCAGGATCAAGCTCAGGTATGGGACTGAGTCTCTGCAGGGTCCTGTCTGGAGCTGTATTAGTCACCTTCGTACCTGGTAAATCTGAGGAAACATTGTGTCATGAGTATAAATCACACAAATAAGCTAGATAATAAACATTCTAATGTTCATCAGGTTTTATTGTTCCCTTTCTGAAGAACATGGGGTACAAATGAAAGCCAGGATGAAGTCAAAACTTCAAAAACCAAAAACCATTTTTCTTTCTAAATAGTTGTCACATCGTTCACAGACAGTTCTCCACCATGCCAACCATCTCTTTGAGTTCTAGAGACGTTTCCTCATTT
Organism: Parauchenoglanis ngamensis; assembly: GCA_030014255.1. Lineage (NCBI taxonomy): Eukaryota > Metazoa > Chordata > Actinopteri > Siluriformes > Auchenoglanididae > Parauchenoglanis > Parauchenoglanis ngamensis. The sequence goes on from JAQMYM010000036.1 coordinate 20,155,886, forward strand.
ATTCTTTCCACTTCCCCTTTGTTTAGCATATAAAAGACATGGACACCTAGAAATAACATCACGCCTTATTCACAGTATGTGTACTTTTTGAATAGCCCTTGCCCAGTATTCTGTGTACCGAGCTCTGCCTGTAACCTTGCTACTGAATTACTATTCGGATACTGTTGTACAGTGCCTAGCCTGTGTAGGCCTTAGACCTGTCTTCTTTTTTTTGGAATCTGGATTGTGTTTGTTAATAAACTCCTGCACATGGATCCTCACTATTTCTCTGAGTCAAACACCATGCTAAACACCATCAGAGAAACACCATGCTAAAGACATGGTGAAGTACATCCATGAGTAGACAAACAGTGGTAGAAGTACTCAATGCCTTCACTTCAATAAAAAGTATAGAGTATAAAAAGGACTTGAGTGACAGTAGTGCTAATCTGTGTTTAAGTAATTAATGGTGTAATCTGTGTGAATTTACAAGTGAATTTACATGTAGCAGATATTTGAATCAAGTTGAAGTCAACATACTGCACAACAAATAATTGTGTTGTAAGTAAATGTTGTGTAGTTTGCCTTGCAGTTGACTCAAACTATAAATACACCCAATTTATGAATAGAAAGGAAATAATGCATTAGTGTTAGATATGTGTAGTAGACTCAAAGGAGGATACATATTTTTATTGACAGTGAAGCTAAAGTTCTGAAATGCATCATATATAATGGAAATTAAAGGAATACAGAAAACAGTTTTCAGCCTCAGACAAGTATTTGCCCCCAGCATTTGTCCTCAAGCTTAGATGCTCATAAACTTGGCCAAATCCATGGCTGAAATATGCTCCCACTCAGCTGCTGGCCTCACAGCCCAAAACTCCTTCAATAATGAATCTGCTTTTCACAGACAGAATGGAATGCAAACTATTAATGAATTATGGTCCTGACTGAGCATGCCTGTTTATTTTTCTCCCACCTATCCCAAATGAATTATTCAATGGTCTTTTTCTCTCTTTTATTTAACATTTAATGTGTTATAATTGATTTATATTGCAGACGTATTTTTCCTTAAATATATCTGCATTGTTAGTTCATAAGAAAAGTGAACTAAGAAAGACAAATGGAAATATTTTGAGGTGCAGTGAATGAGTTTATTCCTGCCATCATCAGTTGTCTCAGTATAACCAATTGTTATCAATGCGAGCATTATGATTTATCAGAAAGGTTTATGAACCTTAGAACATTCTGTTACCAAGGAATTTGTTGTGTTAATCAAATTATATAAAAAACTACAAAATAGTAAAAGACAAACTATGAAATTTAGGCCAATTAAATAATATCTAAATACATCATTGGGCGGCACGGTGGTGCAGTGGTTAGCACTGTCGCCTCACAGCAAGAAGGTCCTGGGTTCGATCCCCGGGTCAC
>JAQMYM010000036.1:20157395-20184496 GCA_030014255.1 Parauchenoglanis ngamensis
AGAGTGAGAGAGAGGGAGAGAGAGAGTGTGAGAGAGAGAGAGGGAGAGCGAGAATAGGAGAGACAGGGAGAGAGAGAGAGAGAGAGAGGGAGAGAGAGTGTGAGAGAGACAGGGAGAGAGAGAGGGAGAGAGAGTGTGAGAGAGAGAGGGGGAGAGAGTTTTTGCTGCCCCAGAGGCAAAAGCGACTCTCCTCATTAAGCACTTCTGGCCTAGACACAGTGGAAAAGCAGACATTGAAAAAGATCTGTTCCTTTTTGTTTATGTACATTTAATGCAATTACACCCAGGGGAGGAAATAGCAGCTCGCTGGATTTCTGAATCTCTACCTGGAGAGAATAAGACGCAGTTGTTCAACTGCTGAGTAAGATTATTTCAAACGACTCAGAGCTATGACAAAGTTTCAAGCACTTTGAAACACAGAAACTAAATGGGAAAAGGGGATTGCTACTTGTTGTGTTAGCTGCAGAATTCAGAGCCCCGTGTCATGGCGTTAGATATGCATTTTTCACATTATCATGTTATTATTCATTTCATTCTATCTACCATTTGGTACTACAGCTGACAGCTCCCTGTTACCAACATAGTGGCTTCATGGATAGCTCCATATGATCTAGGTTGTGGCATTATGGACAGGCCAGTGCTGTTTACGTTACAGTATTATGGATTGCTCCGATTTACGTTGCGGCAGTGTAGAGAGCTCGATGTTAAGGGTGTTAATGTTATGGGCAAGTCTATGACATTGCTGCTATGGCATAAAGGGAAGCTGGATGTTATCCAAGTTGTGTATATTATGTCCTTATGGACAGCTCTACATTATGGCATATTAGGCACGGCACTGGATAGCTCTATGTAATCCATGTTATGGAATAATGGAAAGGTCTGTATCATCCACATTCGTGCATTATGCTTAGGTCTACATCATCCAGGTTACGACAGGGTATTCAGCTCTATGTCATGCATGTTATGGCATTATGCTTAGCTCTATGCATTCACATTATACCACTATGCTTCACTCTATCATCCATAGTATGTCATTAGGTTTCACTTTATATCGTTCATGTTATGTCATTATGCTTATGGGTTTATACTTAGCTCTGGCATTCACGTCATTTCGTTATGCTTAGCACAATGTCATTCATGTTTTGAGGTTGTGTCATCCACGTCATTGCAATATGATTTACACCATGTCATCCTTGTCGTAGGGTTATGCTTACCTCTGCGTCATTGCATTATGCTTAGCACTATGTCATTCATGTTATAGGGTTATTCTTAGCTCTCTGTCATCCACGTCATTGCAATATGATTTACACCATGTCATCCTTGTCGTAGGGTTATGCTTACCTCTGCATCATTGCATTAATCTTAGCACTGTCATTCATGTTATAGGGTTATGCTTAGCTCTGTGTCATCCACGTCATTGCATTATGCTTAGCGCTGTCATTCATGCTATAAGGTTATGCTTAGCTCTGTGTCATCCACGTCATTGCATTATGCTTAGCACAATGTCATTCATGTTATAGGGTTATGCTTAACTCTGTGTCATCCACGTCATTGCATTATGCTTAGCACTATGTAATTCATGTTATAGGGTTATGCTTAGCTCTGTGTCATCCACGTCATTGCATCATGCTTAGCACTGTCATTCAGGTTGTAGGGTTATGCTTAACTCTGTGTCATTCACGTCATTGCATTATGCTTAGCACTGTCATTCATGTTGTAGGGTTATGCTTAACTCTGTGTCATCCACGTCATTGCATTATGCTTAGCACTATGTCATTCATGTTATAAGGTTATGTTTAGCTCTGTGTCATCCACGTCATTGCATCATGCTTAGCACTATGTCATTCATGTTATTGGGTTATGCTTAACTCTGTGTCATTCATGTTATGGTATTATGCTAAGTGCCACATTATGGGACAAACATTATGGGTTTGTTGATAGCTGTTGTTACATTATATTGTAGGATATTAGACCAAACTCCTCACAGTTGAATCTCTAGTGGGGTGGTTGCTAGTACACTACAGTTCCTGCACTGTGTGTGCGTGTGTGCGTGTGTGTGTGTATGTGTGTGTATGTGTGTGTGTGTGTGGGGAATGGGATGTTCGTGCTTTAGTGAAGTGTATACTGAATGGTCTTTCTGTGCTGCTGTTCAGCTGTGGACCAAAATAGCATCCGTTCCTTCATAATGACAAAGCTTTATGGAATTTGGCTGCTGGTGTAGACAAGGCATTTCAAACTGAGCAAGCTTTAGCTGTAGGGCTTTAGCTCTTATTAGGATTTATTGAGCGAATGAGGAAGGAAATGTCAGAAAATTTTGTACATTTTAGGTTACAAATCACTATTCGCTGAAGCGCACAGTCAAGTTTGGAGTTGGCCATTTTTTAGTTTGACTTTGTTACTGTTTAACACTGCGATGTGTGTGTTAAGTCAGACAGTGGTACGCGGTAGGAACTTTACAAGCCGCGAGGTTCGCTGTGGGCGGGATAAGACAAAGCCGTTAAGCCTTTTCACAGTTTTCCCGGCATCAACACACTTTTGAATCATCGGCTGGCTCTGTCTCCAGCCCAACTCCCTAACCACAGATAGGCAGTTTGTTGATACAGTACAGCTTGGCCATGTAAACATCTCAATACGGATTACAGGGGAGATTTTTCTTTTCCTTTTTTTTTTAAGTGCTTGTTGCGTGCATATTATTGAAATTGTTATCAGCAGTTTGGCATGGCACAGCACTTAATGATATTCATGTCAGTTTTAATGTGTGCTTATTCAAAAGGGGTTTTACTGAGCGTTCAGCGGCAGCAACGAAAGCCTGTTTTACCGGAGGTGTGCTAGTGCTGACACATAGCCGAGGGAAAGGTAACCAAAATACTGATGGAAATCACTTTGCTCCAGCGGAGTCGTTTAAGGACAAAGGCTTCTCTATTTCAGCATGATGGGCAGATTTTTCCACCAATCAGGCACTGGTTCTGAAAGAACGGTTCAGTGTGGGAATGGATTTGTCACTAAAAGGAATTATTTAGTTAACAGTATAATCCAAAACTCTTTAACCAAGTGGATTTCTCCCTGAACTCACTTTACACAAGCTAATGATTTGTGCATATCAGGAAGGTAAAGATGACGTGCAACACAACACGCATCGTGACCGACCCTCTCCTCATCTGACCTCCGCATGTTTGCTCTCGGCACCGGCGCTTTAAATATCTGCCATCTCTTCCGCCTTCTGGGTGATGCCTTTGTTCTTTGACACTAATGCAAAAATGCGAGCGCTCGGAGGATACAACGTTTGTGGGTAAGCAAATGGCGCAGACGAGTATCAGATCTTGCGGATCTGCGCTTTCACCGTTAATATGTTTTCTGGGACGTGGGTAGGCCGCCCCGACGTGTTTATGGTGTCGATAAAATGCCTTTTGTCTGGGCTTGTTGATAGACTGTCCTGAAGCCATATCATTTCATCTGAGTAACCACAGCAACCCATTTTGGGATATCGAGCTGGAAGATCAAGCCCAGTTACGGCGAGAAGAAGCGGTCTATGAGGGAGCTGCTGATTTTGCAACACGTCCACATGAAAAATCAGCAAGGGACTGTGCCCATGTGCATGTAAAAGTGGGTTAGCCTTCAAAAGTGGTGTTTATGAGACAGGGGGAAAATGTACAACACAGTACATGAGCCAGAAAGTGTTTAGTAGTCTTCAGATAGTTTTCAGTCTAAAAATCTTTTGCTAATGTAAATACGTACACATGCACTTGTAGAATGCCATTCAAAGGGAGGACAATATTAAATATGTAAAGATGACGTGAAATAATTAATCCTATAAATCATTCTAAGAAACCCTGGAGAGGCCAAGAAAAGATTTCTCTGTATCTTAACTGGAGGGAATATCTCCAGAGGACTGAATTTTGCAGCGGGTTTTTTTTTTCCCTCCCTCTCCAAACGTTACGCTTTCTGCCGCTGTCAGAGATAAAAAGTGCAATTTTATAGCCAATTAATATGGGTGGAACCCCAAATAGTTAAAAACAACTTTGGAAATTACCCTGATGACTAGAAATATACACAAATACCAATCTATGTAGCGTGATTGCGAATACGGATAACTTGAAGTATTTTATGTTTGGAACTGAAGCTGTACAGAGATACACAGCTACTCCTGCTGCCTGATGGGACGCCGCTGCCTGATCCTGACACACTTCTACTGCTGTGGCTCCTCTTGCCCTCCGGACCTCCCTGATTCATCCTGATACTGCTTTTCAGCTTGGAGCTTCTGACTCACTTTCTGCTGTTTGGAAGCTCCCACATGAATGCCCTAAAGATTTGCAGAAAAACAATTTATACCCAGGACTCACACTTTAGTAGATAATCTTACTGTGGGTTTGCTGCTGCTGTGAACATAAAGACTGTCCTGTAGCTACTTATCCCAGGACTCTTACTTAACATGGGCCGCATTCAGAGTTGAGTTAAAGGTCCATTATGTAGGATTCAGGGGGATCTATTAGCAATAATGGAATATAATATTCATACACATGTTTTCATTAGTGTATAATTACCTGTAACTACAAATCGTCGTGTTTTCGTACCTACATATTTCGTATCTACATAGCGAGCGGGTCCACCTCTATGGAGCCGCCATGCTGCGCCGCTACAGTAGCCCAGAACGGACAAACCTCTTTTTGAAAGCGGCTTCCGAAGTGGCAGCGTGAATCCGGAAGGAGGCACCAGAAGAATGACAAAGATGAAGAAAGGATGACAAGGAAGAAGGAAGAAGAGGAATCAATGTTTGAGTTGAAAGAGACAGCAACTTAATCAGAGACATTGTGCATCTCGAGGATCAAATGTTTTATGGTTAAAAGACTCTAAGCTCTAAGTATAGCATGTGAGTGCTTGGCCCGCTCTAGTTTACACAAGAATGATAAATAACGTATGGCGTTATGGTATTTTATAAAAGTGAACAACTTCACAAATTCCGTTTAGTATCACATGACTTCATTAAGTAGTGTGCATTAACTCATGCTCATACTGAACGTCCTTTCAACACTCGGTGCTGTTTGTCTTTACTCTTTTACATACTGTAATGTTTTATAATTTCACTATCTGTGGTTATCCAAAAGATGACAGGCTCCCTTTAGAGTCCTAAGGTTTTTTCCTCGTTAGGAGTCTATGATAAACCTACTCCAGGATTTCTGTAAAGTGACAATGTCTATTGTTAAACAGCGCTATACAAATAAAATCGAATTGAACTGTAGCTGCTAATGTAGGTAAGTTAAGATGAGCGAAATGGGCAAGAAGGGAAAAATGATCCGCAGGAAGTCGAAAAAAGGGGCTGCTGGAAATTCGGGGAGTTCACTTTCAACTTCTAGTGTATCATCAATGACAGAAATATCCTGTACACTGATGACTGTAGACAAGTGAATGAGTAATGGGCTCCGTTCTAGAGAGTCTAAATGAAGTGAAGTGGTGTTGAATTTGTGATTCAGATAAAATGGGCTTCTAGGAGCTTGCGAATGCTTATTCTTTTCAGACGAAGCGTCATGTGAAAGTCGTTACGGAGCCACCATGGGAGCCTCTGCGGCTCGGTCCAGCAACAACATCGATTAGAGTGAGCCGCCATGACTCAGCTGGAAGTTCACTGAATGGATTTACCATATGCAGTTAAGGAAATAACCATGCGCTGTTTCACATGCCCTCGCGGTCCAACTGCTGCGTTGTCATGTCGATGCGGCACGCCACTGCTAATGGCTAATGCTAATCCAGGGACGGCTGCACGCTTGCCAATTTAATGTAGGTCAGAAATACAGCACTGCTAGCATGAAAACAGTCCTGAAGCACTGAATTTGATGAAGAATATTGATGAAAATGGTGTCCCAAAAGATTCCCCTAAGCCTCTGATTAAGCTGAAGCTCCAGACTGGATACAGCTGTGAACACAAAATAATGATTTAATGACATAAGATGTTTTCCTAACTATATGTCTTAGTTTAGATGGATTACATGCATTCTTATAGATTCCTTCAATGATTGTAAGCAGTTTTATAGTCCTTTGCTATTTTGGTTCATTCAAATAAGCTAGTTAACCTGGCTAACGTCACCTCAGGGGCTAGCTTACTTAGATAACGTTTGCTAGCTACCTAGCATTAGCTACTAGCTAATTTGCCTGTTTGCTAGCTAGATCATTAACAACTGCTAAAATAGCAACTTTTAGTTAGCTAAGTTGAGTAGGATGCTAGTACTAGTGAGGTCATTATTTGAGATGGGGTTTTTTGGCACAATGTAATTTTTTAGGAGAAGGGAAAAAAAAGACAGGCACTTCATGTTACGATTCTACTGAAAATATGGTAATAGGCAGAGGGAAGGGAATGATGACAATGTATTGCTGTTGTTCAGGTTTTTAATACTTTTTATTTCACCTTCTTTCTGTCAGGTCTAAAAGACTTAAAAATGATCTAGAAAAAAAATTATAATCAATAAAATAAAATTAAAAATCAATTATTTAGATTGCAGTAGGATTTGATTTTATTGTTCAGGTTACTTAAAAGGTCCACTATGTAGGATTGAGGTAGAACCATTAGCGTATATTCTATTTAAGAGTACGTCTTCATTAGTGTATAATTAGCTGTAACTACGAATCGTTGTGTTTTCGTAAGCTCAGAATGAGCCCTTTATATCTACATAGGGAGCGGGTCCACCTCTACGGCGCCGCCATGTTGCGCCGCTACAGTAGCCCAGAACGGACAAACCGCTAGAGAGCGGCTTTTGTGTTTCACGTCTGACGGCCACCGTACGCTCTAATACACGCTTGGGGGCATTTAGTTGGTTGAAATCAATCCAGTGAAATCTACATAGTGGACCTTTAAAAAAATCAATGGAAAATGATTTTAAGTCGGTTTTGCTTTTAATAAACATAAAGCAGGTCATTTTATCTCAAACACCATATTAAGGTTTAAAAAGCTGCATACATGCGCATGTACATTCCCTGCCTCAGTAGAAGATGGAGGGACGAGCTGTTACAGGGCAGGCGGAGGTGGAAAAAACCGTGACGTTGTGCGGAGTGATGCGTGATGAGGCATGGTGCTCTGCAGTGTTGGGGGTCTCCCATGGGGATCTCTGATTAATGTCAGAGCTGACAGCCTGAGTTCTGCACCTGAGTGTGTCCCTTCATGCAGTGACATAACCGGCTAAAAGTAGCCACTGACTCGCTCAGGAATGCACACACACACACACACACACACACACACACACTCACACACACTCAACCTAGTCAGAATGATGGAACGCAGCAGAAGCCATGCAACAGATTATGTACCCATTTTTTGTAAGGTAACAGTAGACATAAGGCCTAAGATCACGTGTTGGTATGTGGTATGTGGTAGTGTGTGTGGATGGGTGTGTGTCTGGGCGTGGAAGAAATAGTTTTGCTGTTTTCATGACCATCGGCGCAGTCGGTCACATGAAGCAAAGCAGCTCAATTATTAAAAGGGTGGAGTTATGAAGAATGAATCCATCAGGAGACGTGTTTGGTGTGTTGCTGCAATCAGATTAGCTCATCTCATTCCTTTTAAACTGAGGGTGCGACGGTATCTTAGCGCAGTGACATACTTCAGGAATTAAACACTTAAGGGCGTGCTGTTCTGGGACAATAAGCAACAAAAGTGTGAGGTGACAAAGCGGACTTACTGTTGCCACACCAGAGTTGATTTGTTTCTAATTGTAGCATGCCCTGAAGTGTTTCGCGCCTCTTATACCACACCGATCTGTAAACTGTAAATACGGATGCTTTTTTTATCGATTAAAGAATGAAATGTCATACTTTGTATCCATTTCTAGTTACATTTAATGGTGTCGTTTGTCGACAGAAATCATTACGAAAATAGAGCCCTAATGGTTTTTGGAAATGCTGCCTGTATCAGATGATTAAGGCTGCTTTCACGTGGAAAACATGCCCAGAATTTTCCAGAAAATGTGCTAGCTCACGCACACACTGTAACCCTAGCAACTCTCTTGACTTTCCTAGCTAGTGTCGGCTAGCTAACTAGCCTAGCTTGCTTTCTAGACGTTTTGTTATGAGTAATCGGTTTAGATCCGGACATAAGGAGCTTGTTCGCCGCTTCAGAGAGAGAAAATCAAGAGAAATCGTTTGCATGTGATCATGTTGCGATCTGATCAGTTGGGAGGTAAAAAAATTTTGAAAAAGGGTTTCGTGCTTTTCTAAAAACTCAAAGAGCACATCGATATCAGCACTTTTCTGTGTAAAGCGTGCGATGGTGGTTGAGTCATAAACACCAAGTGCGAAAGTAAATAAAAGCAATAATGTTAACAACGCTAATTAGATAATATGAGGCAGTAAAACCAGTTATTTAATCATTAGTATGCTTAAGAGCAGCCTGTTGTAAATATTAGACATTGTGCATTTTGCGTGTTTTCTTCTTTACACGTATGTTGCGAAGGACAGATAGGCAACATCTTCCAAACACACAAACTTCTTCTTCTTCCCTGACTATGGTCTGCGCACCCACGGGCGCACACGGTAAACACTCAACGTATTTGCATTCACTTCTTTAGGGCAATGATTAACAGGATTCGTGGGAGAAGCTCGGCACAGCGGGTGAAGAGGTGTGTGAACGGATTTCAGGTCTGATCTGCATCGGTGTTGGAGCAATGGAAAAGGTGGGGGAGGTTACATGAAGGAGGACAAGCAGGAAAAGGGGAGGGGGTGTTAGGGATGGAGGGGGGGTGTTGTATTTCCTGTGTCGCAGTTTACTGTTTTTTAGAGCAAGAAAAATGGGCTTATGTAACGAGTCACGTGACCGAGCCAGAAATAGTGGCGGAGCTACAGCTGCCTTTGCTCTTCCAAGCAGATCCCGGGCTTTTCTGGCAGCCTCAACTTGCACGCGTTCCTCTTGGCCAAAAAAACCCGAGCGTCACAGTGAGACCCGGCCTGAGCACGGATTTTTGGGAAGTTAGATTTGAGGAGAGCAACTAAGCAGACGCTCCGAGTGCAGGAGAGAAGGAGAGATTGAGGGAGTGGGATCTAGTGGGAAGCAGGAAAGAGCAAGCGAGAGAGTGAGAGAGGGGAAGAGCGAGTGAGACACACACACACACACACACACACACACACACAGAGCGGTGTGCAACCTTGCAGCGCGGCTTGAGGCCGGGAAAGCAGCATGCGGGAGATTTTAAGGCACACACTCTGGTACACATTCATGTGTACACACACTTACATAAATGGGGAATGGAGTGTATTTACAGTAACGCGCTGCAGCGTCACACACTCCATCCTGAAACACTCGGGAAAGAGGCTTTCACCTTCAGGTCACTCCATTAATTGATGTCTGCATATAGAATTATTGATTAAAAATAGTACAGAACAGCATAAAACACGGATTCCTGACTACAAAACTCATTTAGCTGTAACATTGTTAGTGAATTTTATATACATACTCAAGCTGCTTAACTGCTGTGATGTGATGAAAGTCCTTACAGACGCGTCTGTTCTCTTGGTAATGCCATCGGGCCGTTGTTAATAGTCACACGACACTTAAACAAAAGTGTAGATGAACTCCGAACTGGTCTGAAAACAAATGTGAGTTTCACTTAACAAAAATCTCCGCCGAAGTCTTAGCTGAGCTAATTTAGCTTTTTATTTATCATATTTTATGAATGTTGCGGTAATTATAGCTGACCCACAATAAGTTGTACAGCCTCGTCATCATATCGAGGTGATTCAGAAATGATGGCTTCTGTATGAGGATTTCTGTAACATTATAGATCCGATAAGTCAGGATTTTACCAAGAAAGGCGGGACTTCCTGTAATATAGCTGCCACGTTGAGTGTACCACATTTCTACCAGCGAACTGAATTAGGCTTGTGCTAGTAATGCATTTTTACTGTATGTCATGGAAATTATCCCTCCATAAAGCAGGATTCATGATATATGATATACTTGGGAGCATGCTGTTATAGGAAAATAACAGTGATGTGACCTGACATGAAGCGCTGTTACTGTTATCATTCCAAAGTTTAGTATCTTCTAATACCAGCACATCACGAAGTGTTTTATTCCTCTTTCGCCACAGCAATTTGCCAACAGATACATTTTGGAAAGTCAAATGAAAAGCTTGGACATTTTTTATTATTATTTTGTGTTGTTACACCTATTGAAATGTTTTTCTTTTTTTTTTCTAACCTCCATTTTCCATCTAACCACAACCGCTAGTCTGGATTCCTTTAGAGAAAAAAATTATTCAATTCTTTTCAATTCATTTGACTCACCCTTGTAAAACATGACACATCATACCTTTTGTCCGTTTATAGGTACATATATAGGTGGAACGTCTGCAAAACAAGTTAGTTCCTGTTGTCACTTATCATATAGCAGATAAACACTTGTTTTCTTGTTGTCTTTTCTTAAGCTAAGAAGACAAAATCGCAGCAGAGAAACCATACAGCCGAAACTGATCCGTCTTTCCCATCCCTGAAATCTATAGTGGCGTAAAAACTGTGGTTAGGTTGAACAAATAATTTTCTATTCTTCTTTTAGGTTTGCATTAAGTTAAGTCATTAGTTCCATATACAAATATGCAAAAAAACACCACACACACTGCTTTCCAAGTTTACCTACAACCAAAGCAATTTTTTTAGCGTGCATGACTGAAATACTAAGGGTTTTTAAATCCTGGCTTCCTCTCCGTCTCTGTCCACAGGTCAGCACAACTACCTGTGCGCTGGAAGGAACGACTGCATCATCGACAAAATCCGACGGAAGAACTGTCCGGCTTGCCGAGTACGAAAGTGTCTGCAGGCAGGGATGAATCTCGGAGGTAATCTCCAGCAACAGTAAACACACAATAAAGCTATATAGCAAGCAATCGCTTTAATTTTCACACGCTTATTAGCAAAGTCACATCGCACGGAGCAAAAAAGAAAGAAATCTTTCTGCAATGGCAGCAATTAAACAGAAGGATCACTTACTAATGACTGCGGCTGTGACTTAAATGATCACGCTTTACATAAACAGAAGCTTTTATGGAAAGGAAAATGAAGTGACAGTAATGTTTTGTTAACTCCGAGGTTAAACTGTTCACATTATAAAAGAGGTCCATTCACATTTACGTGTATCTCAAGAAGAAGACTTTTTTTTTTTTTAATTCTGGTTTGTTTTTAAAGATTTCTTTCTGAATGTAGCACGGGAGCCCTGCAGACATTTTGAGAGTCAATATCCATCCATCCATCTACTATCTGTACCGCTTTATCCATCTGGGTCGCGGAGCCAATCCCACCATCTTCGGGCGAGAGGCGGGGTACACCCTGGGCAGGTCGCCAGTCCACCACAGGGCAATTTAGAGTAGTCAGTTGACCTAATCTGCATGTCTTCGGCCTGTGGGAGGAAACCGGAGCACCCGGAGGGAAGCCACACATGCACGGGGAGAACATGCAAACTCCACACAGAAAGGCGCCCTGGGTGACCCGGGGATCGAACCCAGGACCTTCTTGCTGTGAGGCAACAAAGCTAACCACTGCACCACCATGCTGCCCCTTTACTTTTTAATCATGTAAATTTCATGTAGTATTGTGAAAAAATAGCATATGTCCTTTTTAGTACAAAATCTAATGTCACGCTAACATTTTGTGAAATTCCCCTGTAATATCCTTATTAGTTTGTACTATTAGTTTGTAGTATTAGTTATAGGGATTAATAAATAAAACTTCATAAATGCAGGTCATCTGGAAATAGAGATATTTGGTTCTGAATATAGAAAAAAATGTTTTTTTGGAAAAAATTGAGTTTTAAAAATAATCTGTGTTCATTTGTTTATAAGTGAGATTTATAAAGTTTTTGGTATGTAAAAGTAAATTGATTCTATATTATAATAAGGTCTATAGCAAGTAAGAAGCTTTTCAGGGATATATGACATGCTAAATTGCTAAGTTTTAGATAATGTGGTATTCACTAGTGGACAAAACCCATCAAATAAATATATTTCTATTGAGTTCAGATCATTTAGATAATAAGACATGTTACAGATGCAATTTATCTAAAAATCCCCTTTAATTCCCTTTTACCATTGTGTCCAGTTTATCTCAGATGAAGCAGGCCGTGTAACCGTCAGTACTGGAATTGTACAAAACCTAAAAAAAAAAAAAAACTTTTATGACATTTTAAGTACTCTGATACTGTATATACTGAGAAATTAAAATTTACTTGATGTTACAATGGTGGCAAACTGGATGTTTATGTAAGGCTTTCAGTATGATTTATAGTGCTATGAGGACAATATAAATATGAAGAAATCACAGTGTGGACAATACAGATCGTTAATGGAAAACCTTTTAAATTATTCCCAGAAATCCTCTAGGCTTACTCTAAAGGTCTATAGGTCTAAGATTTTCCTCAGCAACTTAATGGCAAATGTAAAAGTATGCATCATATGGGTTGGATACTTATACATCCAAATGGGAGAAATCTTAGAGAGTGATCGGTAACAATCCTGTGGGATTTTCCCAGTCAAACACACAAGAAATAGGAAATAAATATTTTAAATAGACAAGAATGTGTTATTGGGGTAGCACTCAGGCCCATGACCCTTAATAACAGTTCAATTCACTTCACCTTTATTATCATTATACATATACAGAATGTACAGTATTATGAAATGTAATGTAAATGTAATCATATAACATGTGTTAGTGCAAAAAACATTAAACATGCAACATACCCAAATAACACAGTAACATAAACGGGTTTTAACAGGTCTTAGCAGTACAAGACAAAGTTGTGCCCAATATTGTTTTCATACAAGATATATATATATAATCAGAGGGTCATGAATATGATTTTGTCCTTCAAAATAAAAAAGCTGAATAAATAAGAAAGATCCTAAGAAGGTATTTAAAATAAGATTTTTTTATATAGAGAGAGTAGACAGTTTATTTAGCCATTGATGTAAATGATAACTTATGCATGCGGTCTGTGAACTCAACTATGTAATATGGTGCTACGTAAGTTTAATGGGATCATATTTACCTACTCACTAAAAAAATGTACGCACGTGAACAGTACCTTCATGTAAGGAATATAAAAACCTCACCATTAGTGCTAGATTAATACTAAACTGTATTCAAATTGGTCTCAGTTTACAAGCCTGCCAATGTCCTCTAATTAGTCTGCACATTAGTGTTGCATTTTAAAGGAGGCCCCACTGTGTTTGCATATGCTTAGAGAACATGAGGCTGCTTAATTGAAAAATTAAGATGTGTGTGTGTGTTTTTTGGAGCAGGCCATAGATACCTTGTTGAGTGGGAAGTGCTTGGTAAATATGAATGTTAAAGGCATCATAAGAGCATTATGGGGTTTTATTCAATAGAAGAGCTATTGGATTATGGCTGTTAGGTCAAACCAGGTTTGCCTAGAATTGCATTAGTGGGAAGGTTTTGAGAGCATTTGAGAGCAAGTGTAAGGCCTCAGCTATGAACAAACACAAAGCTCCATGCATTCTGTATAAGCAAAGCCTACTGCAAACATTGTTGCTTTACATATTTGCCCATAAACAATAGTTTGTACAGAATGAATAGGTTGCATCAGCCTCCTTCATTTGTTTATGCTTGTTTTTGTTGGTGTTTTTCTGCAAATAATGTTCCTGCTTCTGTAATATATTATCTATAAATTATATTACCTATATAATTATCTTTAAAATATAAACCATGTATGGAAAGTATTTCAGATTTTCTTGTAGCCTTCATAATATCAATTTGTATTCACTACACAAGCATGTCTCTGGGGAGTAATGGCATATAGTGTACGCAGATCATGATGCACTGATACAGAGGTCAGGCTTTAAGTTAAATGACAATATACTAAATTAACTCAAATATCCATAACTAATCTATTCTACTCAAACACTTTTTTCATGGCACAAAAATAATGGCATGCACAGAAATTGAATGTCACACCCCCTGTTTCACTGCTCTAACCACATCAGCACAGGCTCTTTGATTACTGACTATGACAAACAAAAATAGCTGCAAACAGGATAAAATTAACTTACCAACCAAACAGCAAATAGCTGTTAATACCAGAAAATTACACTTGGCTCACATAAAAATGAAGCCCTTAATATTCTTACAGTTGCTACTGAAATAAAGATGTAACAGTTACTGATAATTATTTTTATTTTTTAAAATAAATATTTAACCATTCTGATTGCTGACAAGCTGCCTTTTCAATAGAGTCAAATTGAGTCTTCAAGAGTGACAAAAATATAAGGCCTTGATTAGTTGTGATAAAAAATGGACATTGCAAACAATGACATTGTAATACCTTTTTTTCAAACACTTTTTCTTTCAATTAATTTACATATAAAACTTATTTGAACTTCCTTATAAAGCTTACTTTTTTAACTTGCTTGTAAAACTTTCCTATTTGCATATCTTTTATTTGCTCTTCTGTTCTCTTTTACCTATGAAAGGCAGGGAAAGATGAATAGTGTGACTGTCAGATTCAGGGAGGCAGATGAAAGTGTCGGGTTTTATTAATGAAAACACAAACAAAACAAATTTGGAAACAGGGATCAGTCACAAACAAAACCAAGAGTGATAGCAAGAACAATGAATTACACTACATACCTGAGACTAAGCACAACTGAGGTGACACAACAAAAGTCTGACAGTGAAATGCAGAGAAACCAGAACATATTTTACAGGTCACAAGACAGGTGAGAATAAACAGTGAGGCAGGTGACCAGGACATGTGGCTTGCAGAGCTGCTGGGATACAGAGACCTTATGGGGCATTTTGTGGCTGAAACCAATCATACCCATGGGACTGAACATGAGAGGCCTTACTGGCCTCAGGCTTAGGTATGGCTTGCAAGGCCACCTCATCAGCCTTAGGTATGGCTTGCAAGGCCACCTCATCAGCCTTAGGTTTGGCTTGCAAGGCCACCTCATCAGCCTTGGGTTTGGCTTGGGAGGCCATCTTATCAGTCTTTAGCTTGAGTGTGGCTTTGGAGGCCTCTTCAGGCTCTGGCTTGAGCTTGGCTAGAGCCTTCTCTCCTGCTTCGTGTCCAGCCTTCCCGTCACTGTAATGGCCAGTGTTTGGTTGACTGGGCTCACTTGACATCCCAGCTGTAGCCTCCCCCCAAAAAATGTCTAGCAAAGACCTAGCAGTGATCTGGTTGCCCACGGCATCTTTCCATGACTAGATGGCTGTGTGCCATGAATTCCTAATAAAGTTTCAGGAACCATGATTCATCCATGTTTAGGTCAGACTTTCTGTCAGTTTTGGGGAGGCAGATGCAAGTGCAGGGTTTTATTACAGACCCAAGAACAAACAAAGATGTGACAGTGACCAGAGAGGACGGCGAATCATATAGCTGTCAGATCATTAGCTCGAGCAATCATACAGTCAGTTCATCAAAACTGAATAAATACATATATACATTAAATGCATACTTGTTTCTATGTTGTCCTTTTTTACAGTATATTGTCTGTATATGTAAATTCACTTATGAATAAATGAAAGAATTAATATAATACTTAACCAATACACATGCATACATACATACATACATACATACATACATACATACATACATACATGCATACATACAGTGGATATAAAATTCTACACATGCTTCACATTCAGAGAAAGTAGCAGAGTCTTACAACAGACCTTCACCTTAAGACATGAAATGAGATGAAATGTGCTTCCATGGCACTTCCTTGATATCACATTTCAAATCTAGATTAATATTAATTATACTGCAATTGGATTCTTCTGCCTCTAAATGATTTATGGGTTAACCCATTTCTTTAGCCTGGAGTAATGAAATAATATGTTATGTGTAGTGACAAAATGGACTAATTCATTTGTATAAAACAGGGATAAAAAATCATTCATCAGCAGTTGCATTACAGCAATGCTCTTCCCTTAGACAATATGTATAAAGCCATTAAAATGATTTTGACATATACAGGATGTCTCCAAAGTCTGGGTCCATATGCGATTATTTATTTAAATACAGATCTTACAACAAATGCTAAAATGGATGGTCTTGGATTTTGCGATGCCTGTGTATACTCTGAATACAAGGTGAAGGAGCTTATGTACTTTGGTGAATCTCAGGGCTATGTCACTGGGAGCCTTGAGCTTTAAGTAGGGCAACCCTCTGTGGACAGATTTGAAGGAAAAGATCAGACAAAGCAGGAGCCTAAAGATCCCATGAAAGGAAAAAAATGTGTAACCTACTCATACTAATGTTACCAGGACCCACCCCTTGAGCCAGGTCTAAGGGTGCTGCCTGGAGTCTTATTTCAGGTGACATGGAGCTAGGGCATGGGCTAACAACATGCAAGAATGTTTGTAATGGACATACTTAGATTAGACCTTGTGGGGATGTGGAATGTACTTTGCAGGAAGGGAAAGATTCTGAGTTAGTGTGTGAGATGGAAATGTATGGACATCGTCCTTACATCCATATACAGTATAAGCTCTGGTACCAAACTTTTCAGTAGGGGTGCTTTCTCCTGTTTTTCTGATAGATGAGTGTTGCCTCTGTGAGATTTACAATCTCAGAAGGAAAGATTTGTAAAGTGCAGGTGTGCATTGTTTTTGAGTCATACTAGGTTAGGTGTTTGACTAGCCCAATGGAGCACTGGGAGGAAGCAGGGTGTTGAGTAATCTGACTGCTTTAGGGAAGAAAGCTGCTGTACCTTCTGCCAGATGGCAGGAGGGTGAAGAGTCCACGGGATGGATGAGAGAGGTTGTCTGCACTGCTGGTAACTTTGCGGATGCAGCAGTTGTTGTAAGACACATCGATGGTGGGTAGAGACATAATGGTGATCTTTTCAGTTGTTCTCAAAAATGGTCTGCTTGGATCCTCCTGAAGTTGACAATCATCTCATCAGTCTTATCAACATGGATTGTGAATAACAAAAGCATTGTTCAAACACAAAGTAACTCATAAATGTACTTGGCACTACAGAACCTTAAGTGAAAGGTCAATGATCAAATTTTTGATTGCATAATCATGCCCATCTGTTTTAGACACTTGGGTAAAGAGCTGTGCAATAAGCACCAATTGCTGGTGAGTTGGATTGTTCGGTGTTTTTCTAGATTTACCTTGTAAACCCAGGAGAACCTTTTAAGTTATTTGGGGCAATGGGAATAGCTAACCATGCACTCTGACCCCAGGTTCCTAAAAAGCTTGGTAATGTGAAGACAATAATTTCACTGTACTGCAATGTATGTGACAAAGGCTTCTTCCTTGTCTTCTTCATCTAGGTCAACAGTGGCTCATGACCATCCATTTTAGTGTAGCAGGATGATATAGCTTTAATAACGACCTTAGACAAAATTAAGTTGAAAGATAATCACACTTGAATTACGCTGTAGGCTACTATCTGGTTATTTTTTAGAGTAACCCTGTAATAGGGAGTTGAGAACTGATAACATACAGTTATCCAGCATACAGTATAGCAGCTCATATTGAGCAGTTTGAGATGTGCCTTTGTATTTGTAACAAGCATTTCTGAAGCAGGGACATTATCCATTCCATAATCCCCTTTTCCCTCTGCCAATCCTTGCAATATTTCTCATATATATATTATAATGCCATTATCTGTATCTGTATCCTTTTAGTTCTCAAAATATTCATATTCGTATTTTTGTAAAAGTGACTTACATTTAACTTTTTACTGGCAGTATGGCAATTAATAATTTATGGCATATTTACTGGCATTGCTGTCATCTTTTAATGCAAGTTTTATAGTTTGTCTTATTACATTTTACTAGCGCTCTGAGATTTGACTCAATCACAAAGACTAAGTAAATAAATAAAATATAGAGTATAAATAAGTATAAATAAATTGTAAAATAATTATGAAAACAATAGCCACAACAACAATGAAAACAATTGTTATAGTAATACAAATGAACAAACTAGATGTCTACTAATTACCCAGAAGAAAATTATGGTAACATGAAATGTGTGAAGGTGATAAAAACAGATTAAATATCTTTAGCCTAGGTGTATGTCACTGTTGGCCTCAACTGTAGCTATTCTGTGCTGTTGAGTTTTTTCTGCTATGTTTACTGTATATATGAGACCATATGTCTATATCTCTACAGCAACTGAAAAAGAAAGCTTCCATCAGTTTGAAAATGAAAATAGATATCAACATTTCCAATTAAGACTACAGATAAATTACTTCAAAATGTATAAAAATCATGGAAATATGAAAAAAGAGAATTTGATTTAACAAGAGCTTAACAGTATATGAATAATGTCTTTAGGGGATTCTTTATATAGCGAAGAAAGAGTAGGTTTCCTAAGGCAATCTCCCCACCTGGGACTTGCTAAGATAATCCAAGGGGGGCTCAAAAAACCCTGGAAGTTATTCAAGCCCGTAAATGACTAAATAGATTTTTTTTTCTATTAACTCTGATTTTCTTTTGCTCATTTCTCAACCCATATTGGTTTCAGGCAGTCCATTTGACTATATTTTTTATTTAATTAGCTGTCAATGTCAGGATGATTATCTTTGAGGAATATTTCTGAATTCTTGATCTTCCTGACAATGGCAATATTGTTTTGGCAGTAAAAAAGAGAAGTAGCAGGATGTCTGGACCTCATGGTGATTTTTATATTTGATGTCTTTATGTATGGCAGACTTTTCTTCATTGGCATGTTCTATTTTTTTATTCATAGCTTTTTTCAGAATTGCCAAGAGACTTAAGTGCTGTCTTCATTTATTGATTCTCCTTTTATTTTATTTATCTTAAAGTGTCAAAAACCCAAAACAACTAACACTTTCAGTATAAGTCAGGCTGCCACAGAATAATAAGCTAAATATCTTAAATGGAACATTTGTTTCTTGTGACTCATTGCAGGTGACCTTAGATGAGAAAAAGGCTTTTACTGTTAGTGCAATTATGATATGACATCAGATATTCTCAGTAAAGTATGGGCTTGTTGTTATTGTGTAAGACAGATTATGATTGGGTTTAAGTTAAAGTACATTACAAGTCACGCCTTAAGTAGTCCAGGTGAAAGAAACACTCTGTGGTGGTGTCAGGTGGATAATAAAGGCCTTTGATTCATGTATACTTAATGAGTCAAGGGTAACACGATGCTAGTCCCATATTTCTCTATATTTGCCCTTGTTGGTAAGGATTTCTTTTGTCTAGATTTCTAAGAGTCTGATCTCTTTCGAGGCATCAGTGCTGGAGGCTCATCTACATGCCAGCAGTATACTTTATATACAATCTTTCTCATTAATAAGGCCTTTGATACATCTCCCTGCAAGGTTAATTGGGACTTCTTTCTTTTCTTTTGAATGAGTACTCCTCATTCAGGATCGCGTAGTACCTAGTACAGCAACCTCACCAGTGGTAAGTGCAAGAACATCTGTTTTTTTACTTTTATTGATTAGTTTGTCAGACAATAGCTATATAGTCAGAAGAATAACTTAATTTGCTTTTCTCATGACTACTGACATACTCGACGTCTTCAACAGTAAAAACTGGAATTACCTGGTTTCTGCTCATCATCGGTTGTTGTATAATCTAAATAGGACACATTAAGGCCAAGTGATGAATGAACCTTTTTTCTGTACTAAATGCTGTTATTTCCACTAAATACTAGCTTCCTGGGATCTGATTATTAAGTAATTTCCTCCGAACTTCAAATCGCCTGCTGAACAATTATTCTAAGGCTGTTCCAAGGCCCTGCGGACACTGAAGGTCTTAAACTGATTATGCAGGAAGATAATTGCTATGTAGATTTCAAAAAGACTGAAAATGAGTTCGACAAATTCAAAAGTTCTTAACTACTGGCCTGTGCCAAGAAATACATTTGCTGACGTTGCCTCCAAAGAGTTTGAGGGCCACAAAGCATTCCCTATATGCCCAGGCAAGTAAAAACTATCCCTGACTTTATTATCTGAGCTAATGGCATTTCTAGATCTTTCAATTATAGAAAAAAAGAATTGAACAAATTAATTCATATTTTTTCCCATGCAATTTTTCCCAATTCAGCAAATGTGTTCCTTAGATGGCCATGAGGGTAAATCCTGTATTTCTTGCATCTTTTTTTTTTGTGAATTTAGACTGTTTGGTTTGACTTCTCGATTTAGCATACACTTTGTTTTTTATAAATGTTTTCCTATTACTTACCAAGAAGATGTTTTCTTTATTAAAATCATAGCCATTCTTTTGATGGTTTGTAAATAAGTAAATTATTGGCACTTTGGGCTTCTGGAAAGTGGATTTGTTATCTTCGACTTCCACTGAATGACCAAATGTACTTTTCATGAAAAAAAGTCATCACCTCAGAAGCTGAGCTTTTCCTGTTGTATAATTTTCTCATAAACGGAAAGAGTTTAAGTGTGCAAAAGTAGTACTGCACAATGAATAAGCCCCACTAATAGTTACATCACTTCCCAGAACAAAAGATGAAAGAAGGCCAGGACAGTAGGAGAAGAGGGAAGGGTCACAGAGTTAGTCATCGTAATCATCTTAAACCTTTTCCTCCCTCCCGGGTCATGGACAATGCCAGCATACAAGCCTATACTGAAGTGAAAGGAGAAACAAGAGAAATGGGCTGCTCTGCCACAAACCTTGTCAAGACAAGACTTGTGGGAAAAGAAAAAAGTAGTTATAAAATTGATAGTGGTCATAATCTCATAAAATATGTGTCAGAAAATTATCCGCATTTCGATTAACACATAACATGGGTGTCAAATCTGTAATAAAACCCTGATCAATAAAACAATAACCATGTTGTTAAAAGCAGGCACTGAAAGGTGTTTCAGGGGTGAGCAACCCTTTTAATATAATCGGATTTCATCTTTCACTATGTCACGTAAATCACCACAATGTTTGTGTATACAATTATAATAAGATAATAAATTGTGGCAATAGATGGGTTACAGATGCTCTCTTTGACCCCATCTGTCAAGCATTGTCGCAGTCCCAGAAAATGCACGTCTAACAATCTGTTGATTACACTCTGTCAAGAGGCGAAATAGAGGCTAAGCCGGCAGAATAACTCTTCCACAATACATTATTTTAACCCATTGCAATGTTTCAATCGATACAGCTCCAGCAGTAATGACCACAATTAATGGGACTGTTTAAATCTTTATCTGAAAAAGTGATCATATCTATTTGTGGCTTAATGAAGGGTTTGTTACTTCATCGCCCAGCCCTGCACTCCACATTTTCTGTTATTAATTGGCTTTTTGTCTTTGAAAACGACCCAGCTCATTGATTCTGAAGTCTATTGAGTGCTAGGCGCCACAGAAATGTGTAATTTGCCAGCATCCAAAAAAGACTGTTGCTTTTTGATCCATATTAAGAGTCTTGTTGTTCACTTTAATACCAAAATGTTTCCACTATAGCAACATCGCAAAATCTTTTTCATGATGGCCAAACAACATGTGGCAACTGAGCCTGTGGCTGCTTAGCATGTGTGATTGTGTATAGGCCACTTTAACGAATCTCTGTCATTCTTTGTAGTCATAAACCAGTCAATAGCTCAATAAAACACTGATGTAGCTACATAATTATTTGACCATACAGACCATATTATGGACTCCACTTAAAATCATTCAATACTTGCTGTCAAGACATTTGTACATATATTAAACAATATGTTAGATTTTGTTTTCTTAGGCCTTCAGTTTGCTCAGGGACCCTGGAGTCATCCCCACCTTTTGCCTTTACAGCAAACATGTCTTCATTTCTACCCTAATTAAAATAAAACTGCATTCTGTGAAATTGGGGCAGCATTAGGGAGCTGGATCTTCATCAAGCAAACAACGAATTCAAAGATGACACAAAAGAGCAATTGTAAGGGTGAAAGAGGCACAAATACTGTGGAGAACTAGTTTAGCTGTAGTTTTGGTTTATTTTGCAAGGAATGGATGGTATAAGTCTAAGAAGAAGAGATAAAGAGACTTAAAGACTTGAATAACAGCTTTCTTTTCAGGGATTTCCCTTTCCATGTGATATTTGGGCCAGTGACAGACAGAGAGGTCTCAGAACAATAGATGTAGTTCTTTTTGGTGACCTGTGTACCCTGCTTTGTTCAAGAATCACAACCCCTATTTTCATTCAAATACATTGACTTTGGAACATCTTTTCCATTTGAATT
The DNA here is from genome assembly GCA_030014255.1 of Parauchenoglanis ngamensis. Lineage (NCBI taxonomy): Eukaryota > Metazoa > Chordata > Actinopteri > Siluriformes > Auchenoglanididae > Parauchenoglanis > Parauchenoglanis ngamensis. The sequence continues at coordinate 20,179,540 of JAQMYM010000036.1, forward strand.
ATTCTGCCAGCATAACTAGTCTGTCAGAGCACAAGTCAGGTTACTGATATTTATCCCATTTTCGTGTGTAGGACCAGGTGGGGAAAAAATAAAGGTAATAAATATGTGCATGTAATTCCAACTGTGACCACAAGAGGCAAGTGAAAGAATTGCCACTGAGAGATTAGTTCAATAGCTAATATTTATTACAGAAGATTTAGCTCCAAAATGTCTAAATACATTAGTCTAGCTGCATTTTATGCTTTCACACAAGCACACGCTGCATGCTTTATATTTAGTTTACCAATCAGTGATTAATAATGCACTGCAATATTTTACATATACACAGACTTTAGGGTCTGTACCTACTCTGTCTGTACCTCTGTCAGATCACCAATCTGTATTGATGTGTGCGTATATATATGTACATATATATATACTGTCGCCTCACAGCAAGAAGGTCCTGGGTTCGATCCCCGGTTCACCCAGGGTGCCTTTCTGCGTGGAGTTTGCATGTTCTCCCTGTGCATGTGCGGGTTTCCTCCGGGTGCTCCGGTTTCCTCCCACATGCAGATTAGGTTAACTGGCTACTCTAAATTGCCCGTAGGTGTGAATGCGAGCATGTGTGGTTGTTTGTCTGTGTTGGCCCTGTGGTGGACTGGTGACCTGCCCAGGGTGTACTCCTCTGGGATTGGCTCCAGCTTCCCTGTGACCCAGATGGATAAAGCGGTATAGATAATGGATGGATGGAAGAACATAGTGGACAATAATGTTGTTATGCTTTATAACACGATCTCTGGTGTAGTCGCTGACCCACAGGTGGTCATGCATAACTGACATTTATACTCATTTCAAGCATTACAGATATTATGTATGCTATACAGCCTGCTATAAATGCATTAATATGTAAAATGCTTTTTATTTAAATACAGGATTCATAAGGATGTGTTAGCAAATGTTTAATTTTATCAGGTCAATTTTCCGCCTTGTTCATAAGATCAAAGTCACTGTTAGTATCCCTGACATTGTCATATCATATTTCCTTCATATTTCTGAACTGTGACAAGGTTTGGATTAAGAGACCTACTTATTATTTATGTTACTATTGAATTAAAGTGCTATACAGGACAGTGGATTAAGGACCAAAGATGAAAACTTCACCGCTGTCAGGCGTAGCAATATTTCTAATCAGGATGGACGGTTCAAGACGTTTCTGCATTTGATCAGATCAGTGTTCCTGCTATTTTTCCGAAGAACTCAGATGGGCGTTTAAATGCCTTTCTGACTGCACTGTTTCCTGGACGTGAATCTTGCGTGCCAGAACCACAGCTCGGCTGTGGCAGGCAAATTTCCAGCTCATGTGGATTTCATTAGAGGAGGTGAAAGAGGCAGGCGGCCCTCCTTATCGTCATAAGGTCTCTGATAAGAAAGAAAAAGAAAAAACGTTTATTCAGTAATCAGTCCTGTTGGTCGAGATTGTGTTATAGAAAATTGGCGTCACAAATCAGGTTAGAGACCACCCAAAAGTTTACATAGCATGTGACATGTGGATGTACAGGCTGACAAGTGAGAGTGCATGTGCGCACTTGATGGTTTGGAGATATAAACACACACGCATGTATATGGGACGGAAAATACACAGCCAGGCCATTAACGAACATACTTGGCTGGCAGATCATCCCACATTTCACGGCTGTAGCCATTCTGTCCTGCTCTGACATTTCTTCCATTGTTGTTTGCAGCTTTCTGTTTTTATTGCTCCAGTGCTTAACAATGTGTTACTGTGGAGAATTGGAAGCTTTGCCTGGTTTTCTCTCCCACATAACCGCCAGAGAAGGAGAGACACGTTTCATAAAACAACTTTAAATGCACGCTGACTGCATTCCCTTCTTGCCTACCTCAGCATTCTCTATAAACTCACTAAATGCTTTGACACTTTGTACAGCTCTCGCTGTTGTGTATCGTTGGGTGTTTGTCAAAATTTTATTACCGAAACTCTGAGCAATCGCTCGCTTCCAGAGTTTTTAAACCACGATATGGTATGCTAATCCGATTTCATACATCTCTCACTCACAGCATCGAAATGACACAATACTGGCATTTCTGAAGAGCCGGAGTTCATGCTGCTAACACATATGTAATAAATTGGAGAAAGAAAGATCCACTGGATTCATGTGCGATGATGGTGAATTGTGAACTACAACTGATTTATGTTTGACTCTGTTGTGAGATGCATAGTTGGTGTGTTGCCCTAGTAGTCCATCATGAACCATATATACAATATACAGTATACAATATGTACATAAACGCTTCAGCCACTTTATTAGGAACATCTGTACGCCTGATCATTCATGCAGTTATCCAATCAGACAATCATGTGGCAGCAGTGAAATGCATGATATCATGCAGATACAGATTATGCTCTTCAAAAGTTAACTCTTAAAAAGTTTTTATTTTTAATCAATGTGATATTAGTGTGTTATATACTTAATAAATAAATAAATAAATAAATAAATAGTCACATCACCCCTGCCACGGACTCAGTTTCCCAGCAGGCTCTGTGGCCTCCAGACATGACTGCCAAGGACTGCAGTTCCTATCACCCTCTCAGTGCTTCAGCGAGCTTCTGGGATTGTGGCACCATAACCACAGGACTTCATTTCCCAGGCTGCACTGCGGTCCTGTGCAGGCACACATCTGATTATCCCTGGCTGAAGCTCGTCAGACTTTAAGGATTGGAGTTTATTTTGTGATCTGGTAAGCATTAAAGTAACGTAACATGGAGCAACAGAACTGTGAGAAGCCTATGTAGAGTTAATATCTAGCCTTAATTTCATTTTGTTTTTGCCTCAGCCATAGTCTCTAATGAATCTCATAGCCTAGTGTTTTGACCAGTACCTGTGTTTGGACCTTTGATTTTGTCTCATGTATTTTTGGGACTCTGTTTGCCTTTAACCATGAGAGGTGGCACCGGTGGGTACAGTTGTGCATTAATTAGCACCTCTCAAATGCATGTTAAACAGTTGGCAACCCCCACAAAATATATATGAACTTAATGGGAAAAAGCAACATTTCTACCTAGACAAAACACAATGTGTGTGGTACAGGGGTTAAAGGCTACTAATCATTATCCCTGCATTTGCATCATGCATGATTCCGCCTGTGGCACATACATACATACATACATACATACATACATACATACATACAGAAAGAAAGAAAGAAAGAAAGAAAGAAAGAAAGAAAGAAAGAAAGAATACATCTAAAATGGATATATAATATTAATTATTTGTTGTACAGCAATGTAGTTTATTTTACTGATTATTACATTTTATCCAACTTTACTTATAATTTACTTATTTTATGTCTTGGTTTTGACTGTTTCTTTGTAAACAATACAAATTTCTGGCTGTCAGTCAGATAATCAAATTTTGTTTTGCATCACTTTAACATGAACTGTACTCTTTTTAGTACGGCCATGTCTTTGTCAAAGCACACAGAATGTCAGTCCGTTATTCAGTGACAGAACTGCCGATTTCAGGATTTGGAGTGGGCCTTTATGTTATGCTATAATATTTCCCTAATGTGGAAATTAGAGCACTATTCAATACTTTTTGGGTAAGTTTGCACACGTTGGATGAAATCTGACAGCCTGTCTTGGGTTTGACGCCTGCACACTAAAGGATCCTCAAATTAAATGTCCCTTCGTGTCTTTATTAGCTCTGTGCTCACTACAGAGGATTACAGTACGGCTGAGACGTGCCTGTTTGGGGCTTGGCTGAAACAGTTCCAATGTGTGTGAGTGAATGGGTGTGTGTGCGTAGTGGTTGTAGTGTTCAGACTACTCACCAGACTAATTAACTAAACAGACACGGCCCAGCGCTGCACCCCAGCACTATTCTAATTTGAGCTGCCATAATTGAAGTGACAACTTAATTACAACCTGATAATATCAAGCTGTCCTTGTAGACCTGTCAAGCCTCCTCTCTCTCTCTCTCTCTCTCTCTCTCGCTCTCTCTCTCTCTATCTCTCTCTCTCACTTTTCCTTCTTCATTTTCTCCACCTCTCTTAAGGCCTAATTATTAAAAAGATACCCAACAGGTTTTGGACAAAGCATAGATCCCCATCTTGTAACTTGGTTTTATAGCATTTGCTACATAATTAAGCTGTAGTAAGTCACTTTGTCTCATTTACATATACAACCTTTATGAGCAGCTCTACATCCAGACAAAGACTTGTACATTGTCCTTCCCCTCTGGCCTAATACAGTGCAATTAGTGTTACATAGTTTATTAAAGACACTCACAACATGACACTTTTTTGTAACACTTTCAATGAAGGCCATATTTATTGTGAACTATGAACACATTCAATACATGTTATACACATTGTGATATTTCTGAGTGTTGTGTACCTGTAACTACAAATGCTTTCCTAAGCTTAGAACAAGCCCTTTATATCTACATAGGGAGTGGGTTCACCATGTAGCGCTGCCACAGTAACCCCAAAACAGACAAACCTCTAGACAGCGCTTTTCGTATTTCTACAAGCATCAGCGTGATTCTGGATGGAACCACCAGAAGGAAGATGAACAAGAAGAAAGAAGAGGAATCAGTGTTTGCAGGTGCTGGCTAAGAAGGTTGAGAACCCAAATTTTGAAAGAAATCGAGGATCATACTTATTATTTAGCACGGAAAAAGCAAAGGAGTGTGAATGTAAATACGTGAAGTACACTACGGGCACCTGACGGCCACCGTATGCTCTAATACATGCTTGGAAAGGAAGGGCATTCAGGCACATCACTCTTACAAAGTGGACCTTTAAACCAGGCTGTTAATAATCCTGCTAATAAAATATAGTAGGCAAAGACCTTAAATCCATCCATCCATCCATCCATCATTTATACCGCTTTATCCGTCTGGGTCGCGGGGAAGCTGGAGCCAATCCCAGCATCTTCGGGCGAGAGGCGGGGTACACC
>JAQMYM010000036.1:20193155-20209922 GCA_030014255.1 Parauchenoglanis ngamensis
AAGATGCTGGGATTGGCTCCAGCTTCCCTGCGACCCAGATGGATAAAGCGGTATAGATAATGGATGGATGGATGGATATATATATATATATATATATATATATATATATACACACACATAATATGCCGTGGGCTTACTAAACTGCAATTAATACACAAAGCACTTCATTGTTCATATGTTAGCTCTATGATTTTGAGTACAGAGCGATTATTCTACCACATTTGTAATGCTCTTGGCAAAAAACATTTCTCAGCTATTAAACTGATTGATACTGTCTAGTACCATGTAATTCCACACCATTAAAGCAACATTTGTTTGGTAAGGGACACAAAAAATAACCTTGTTGTTAAAACCTGTATGATAACAGAGTAGCCACTGAGCTAAGCTCTTCCTACTGTCTATTTTTCAAGAATCAACTGGTTGAATCCAATGACTGTACACTTTAGTGGTACAGATTTAGTGGTACTGATTCTCATTATGCAGTTTTAAAGCTTAAATTTGGTCAAATTGAAAGTTGTAATGTTTGCGCAGTAAGTAAAATTACCTGTAGTGGAACTTAAGATGGTGCATCACGTTACCTCAAGTAGCAAGTGATAGTGTTACTAATTAATATGTGAAGTGTAAAAATGTAATTGTATATAAATTTGTGCAAGTTTATTGAATTTACCATTATCAGGAAAAAATATTAGAGCTTTGAGTCATAACTGACTGAGTTACCATTTGACATTGTCTATCATTTTAACTACAGTAGTAAGTATAATTAGACAATGCAAGATATCTACTCAAAATATCTCCATGATTTTCATCTAGCTTTATCACCTTCATTAAGTTATGGATCTGATTGGTGAAATGCACTCTTTCTGTCAGTGTGCACTATATTTAAAAAATGAGTGACTGGCTAACCTTACCAATGTACTTTGATTGTTAGCTAAGGGCATACATCAATATTAAACTGTTAGGAAATTGAGCTAGTGTTAACTACCTTGATTTATGCCATCACTTTATTCTTTCATGTTGGTTTGCTAGTTATATTAGTACAATAACTTAGCTTACAGAAAACTCCAAAGAAGTTCCTTGCATAATCAAACTCCTATAAAACACATTTATTGTTAAAGAAAAATATTGGGTGAGATATCAAGGAGAATTAAACTTAAATAGAATAGAACACTATTCCAGAAAATAATTTCTGAGATGGAACATAAAAAGTAAGCTTGGCTGGTTTTACATTCACTTACATGGAAATGGGCAGGGGTGAAAACTGTACTGCAGCCAGCCAATACAGGGACTCTATTGGGGGACATTTTGGTTTAATTTTTTCATCCACCCATATTCAGTCATTGGTTAAAACTGGTATAATCTTCTACATGTTTGTGATTAGTTCTCACATTGTACTGGCCACAATAAAAGGTAAATGAATAAACAAACAAACAAACAAACAAATCAGTTGCCCTTTGTGATCAAAGTTTTATCTTGCATTTTTATGTAATTACTTTTCCATATTTTTCCTGATATCCTGAAAATCTGTGGGTAAGATTTGTGTACCACTGATAATGTACAGACCCAGGCTCTGACAGCCAGGTTCTGCAGGAGCTCATGCACAAGGTTAGTTGTGTTTATTGGGTTTTGTTAAAGTTCAACAGAGACATTAAATGCATGTGTTTAGCTCACTGCAGATCCAGATGGCCCTGGAAGCTGTAGACCTTATCATGAGATCTAAAACTTCATCATCATTAAATGTAACCCCAAGATAAGCCTAACCTAATCATAGACTCAGAAATAAATGATTAAATATCAAATAAATCACTTCAGTGGCTTTGGGGAAATTTAGTCATTTTAATTTTAGTAAGATATAAACATAAGCACGCACAAACAGTCTTCAACTAGCTGGGCCACTGGTTTATCCATGTTTTCACCATTAGGGATGGAACCCGGATACTTCATTATATGATATAGTCAACCTAGTGCTATCTAGATCATTAGCAAAATCGGATACTAGATTTAATTACATAATCTATTGGTTATCCTAATGTTAGCAATACTAACATTGAATTGGAGGATAAATGAAATTAGCTAATATTCCCAAGTGGCTCATCTTTTCCAGTGGCTCATGGAAATACCAAAATGATACAACCTATCACATAAATTAATTATTGTTCATGTTTTCTTTACCATTTTTCCCATATTTGATGACTTATGTTAACATATTAATTTCCAGTGTGCAGTCTATTCCAGAATGTTTGTACATTTGTGTGTAAAATTGTTAATATATTAGAAATGTTTTGCAGTGCATTAAGGTCCACTATGTAGGATTTAGGGGGCTCTATTAGCAGAAATGGTATAAAATATTATTAAGTATGCTTTTGTTAATGTATAATTTAATGTAACTATGAGTCATTGTGTTTTTGTAAGCTTAGAATGAGCCAATTATATCTACATAGAATGCTGTGGCATGTTGCATTGCTACAGTGGCCCAGAAAGGACAAACCTCTAGAGAGCGCCTTCCATGTTTTATATTTTTAGTGGCTGCATGAGTCCAGAAGGAAGCACCAGAAGGATGTGAAAGAAGAAGAAATAAGAGGAATCAGTGTTTGCTGGTGCTCGCTAACAAATTTGAGAACTCAAATACTAAAAAGTGGAGGATCATACTTATTATTTAGCTAAGGGGTCTGAATGTAAGTACTTAAAAGTACTATAGGCACCTGACAGTCACTGTACATTTTAATACATGCTTGGAAAGGGAGGGATGAAGGAAGTGCATTCCAGGTGTTGACTCTTACATAGTGAACCTTTAAAATAGCTACATAAAAATTCAGATTTGATACTTTTACCTGGTGCATTATGGTATAACTTAACCCATGTTTATGATAAATCCCAGATTATTATCTCTACATATAGCTGCATACGTACAATGATTTTCTAAGTGGTAATCATATAAGTGATTTAATTTCAATGATTAAAAAACCTTTTTTTAAATTATGTTTCTTTCATCAGTGTAGAGCAATGTGCACATTATTGATATCGTATAAGCATAGGCTATTTATTGTGGTACAGTGTTTATCCATAGCAATAAGTAATGGAGTTTGTGCTTCTGGCAACAAAAGAGACATGACTACTCTTTTGACACACATCATAATTTTCACATCACATCAATTCCTGTCCATGTATGGAACTGAAATTCCTCTGTATGTACTTTTTGTTCAGGACATATTCATTTGACTGAATTAATTGTGTCACATTTTAAGTGGAATATTTGGTAACAATTATGGTAATTGTACCTGGAGGTGGGAATTTTATATGGATGGTTAATTAACTGCAGTAATGCCCCACCGATGAAAACCACTTCAGCATTTAATTTGTGCCAGTGCAGGTTTTAATTTTAAGTTATCCAATGCATGAATGAACCTTTCAGTCTTTATACCACTCGGGACACTTCACAAATCAAATCGTAATATGACTTTCATGTTGTATCCGTAGTGCCATTTGGATCAGTGTTTGCATGTTCTAATAGTCATTTCTGTTCATTAATTCAGCCTTGTAAAATATTTTGCAGAATAGTTGTAATTGTAATGTACCCTATTCCAACAACATTCTTACCCAGTATCAATTAATATCCAGCATTTAGTCATTCGAAGCTCATCTATAATGAGCACAAATTTACATTGACATTCACTGCTGGTGCTTTTTGATGTGCTCATGGAGTAGATTACAATCCTGCATTTTTGCCCACTGAGCAAGTCATACACTGCTCTCTTACACAGTCATTGGTCAATTATTCAATGAGTGTGGTCTATTATCTAATTAAGTACATTATCAGCGGAGGACTTCCCTCCCGTTGACCCAAGTTAAAAAATTAAAAATAAAAAAAAATAAAAAAAACGTTTACAGTGTGTGCGCTACATGAGCTTGCATTTTGTGTGCATGATTTGTGCTAAGCAAGATTTTTAAGATGACTTTAGCCCACTGAAATGCCACCTGATACACCTGATATAACAACATTTAACAAAACACATCCTACACCATCAGGTCTATAGAGAGAAGCCTCTTTGGTGGGCAGTGAGGGATATGATGTCTGTTCGATGAAATCTTGCGGTAAATGATCTCATATCCGTCTTAGATATTGGCAGTTTATGCATTATGCGGTAGAGAAAATCCAAGTCAAGTAGAGATTCTCTGCACTGTTGTGCGTGTAAGTGCTGTAAGGAGTGCATACTGCAGTGTTCTCTGTAAAATGAGAGCTTAATTAGGGCTGCTAATCTGGATGAGTAGCTGCAATGGCAGTGATTCTAGGGGACTGTAACAAGATTATCTCTTCAAGGGCCTTAGAAGTATTCACTTAAGAGAAACCATTAACTGGCTGTATTACTATAGAATGACTTTCAGAAACATTTCAGAACAAGCAGGAACTTAACAACAGCACATATAAAAAAAAAAAAAAAGAATATGATTATATTGCCATAATGATATATGGCTCTGCCTTCTGGTGAGTGGTGCAATATTTGGTGTGTGGACCTTCACATTCCTGTGAATTAGGCAGTGGGTAGTGTTTCGCATAGTCTTCAGCACATAATAATTCTTGTTTATTAAAAAAAAAAGAATAATTAAAAGATGTTAATATTTACATGCTGCCATTTATTTTTGCAGATTATTATTATTATTATTATTATTATTATTATTATTATTATTATTATTATTATTATTGCTGTTGTTGATATGGTTTTATATTTTCAACCATTCTTTAGCAACCCATCACAGAAAAATGGCAGAGTAATTTTGAGACCTGAACCTACGATTTCTTAATATGGTATGCAACTGAAACAAATGCTCAAACAATGGTGAAGGACATGCTTTCCTGCTTTCCTAAAGCACTTGCTTTCCAATGTATCCTGGAAAAAACAGAGACACTGATTTTGCTTCCAGTAAGAAGGTGGTAAATGTCCATGATAAGTTCTGCTTTCACTGGATTCAGCCTTGCAGAATGCCCTTAATATCCTTGATGCAATTTGGGCATGAAATGAATATTTATAACCTTGCTGAGAGAGAAACTGTATTAAACCTAACAGAAATAATTAATGTTTCTAGTAATAGTATGAGCTATGGCGTAGGCTCACATCACATGTTTCAAGCATTTGATGCATAAATTGGACATAACACATAACATAATATGTAAAATGGTACTTAGAGTGCACATTTCCATATCTTTATCATAATATTATTGGACCATGTTTTTGATAGACTTATTTGATTTCGCATTCAATAGAAAAAAATGCATTCCCAAAACTCACAACCAAACTTTGATATTTTGATATCTTGTCTAATGCTTCACAGTCTATAAGGTTAATCTGTAAGTATGTGCTAAAAAGATATTGGTCTTCTCCATAATGCAAATAAATGCACTAAAAATATCACTCCTAATCTTTGATGACACATGACACTTGGAAATCTCCCGGGTCTCCATTATGAGTCTATGGAAGTCATATAGCCAAGCAAATAACATAGTACTGAGTCCTCAACCCATTAAAAGTTTTAAATAAAATAATCCATTTCTGTCACAAAGCTGAATGGGCCAAGGATTTTCCTTAACCTCCTTTCTGCACCCAAGACCTGGGGGTGAATTCATAAACGTGCAGGCTGTCGGACAATTTGTCTTTTGACAGGAGGGACTGCTGGAGCCACTGGAGGATGGTCATCTGTGAGCGGCAGTGCCCAGGCCTAGGGCGGTACCTATGGGGCGGGCGCTAAGCACAGACAGGGTTATTTGGCTGGCTCGTGCCTAGGTTAGTGCTGCAGTGGTGGACAGCGCTCCAGAGAGCGAGAGATTGGGCTGCCATCTGGCCCTGAAGAGGGAATTGGGTTGGTGTGTCAGATCAGAGCAGCCAGGGCCGCTGGTGAACAGATGTTCCAGGTTGAGTGCGCTCTGCACACTGGGTCTGGAGGGACCAGGCGTCCATCAGTAGGTAGAGAGCAGCATAGCGCTGACCTTGAATGAGGATAATGTGCCAATGACTGTTTGCTAATGTTGAAAAAACACACCTTCACACAGACTCTCAGAGGGTTTCTAAACGTGATTGGCACTGTGTTTCAGAAGGGGGTTGGTGTCACATTGTCACATCTTAAAATTATAGATAGTTACTATCCAGTTTTACATATTTTGAAGACTGTTGTTTGAGACTCATATTGATTGACTGCCAACAAGTGCTTATGTGGCATATCGTGATCAAGGAATATTATAAAAGCTTTTTTTTTTTTCTGTCTACATCTTAAACCTTGTTTTCCATTGACTTGGTGCATATTATTGACATGTGGCTCAGGAACAGGGGATAAGATGGGTAACATCCTTTCTTCCATATAACCCAAGAATTCTCTAATCAATAAATGTTTAATCAGCCAATTATATGTCATTAATTTCACACCCTGCAGGTATAATAACCTCCGAGAAAACTACATGCTATGGGAAATTTATCTATTGGAAAATGTCAAGGCAGACAATTAAGTTCTCAAGTGGGATGTAAAAATCGACAACACATCCAGGGAAGGACATAAGACAGAGCCCATGAAATCCAAGGACTAATCATTTGGCTAGCTAAAGCTGTCCTGCAGGACTGAGCCTGCACAAACAGGAGAGCTGGGCTCATTTGTAAGCAGAGTAAAAGTGTTAAGTGCTGCCTTTAATTAGCTGGGATCATCACTCAAACAGACAAAATACTGACATTACATGACTCTTTTATCATTTTATCTCTACTTGAGAGAGCATATAATGAAATGGATTCACACAGAAAGTAAAGCTCCATGAGATGAGGTCAGGATTTGTTTGAAGCATAAACTTTGCTGGGGCTGGGTGACTTCTTGGTCATATCAGTTCTGTCCATATTGAGAGACAAAACATTCGGCACAACTCAATCTCTTCCTTGACATCTTTGTTATTTATTCAACAAGTTAGCTCCTGTTTCCTGCTGACCACAGTTAAATTTATGTCAATGAGCTCCACATTCCAAAATGTTTACATCATGTTTATTGCTTAATATATTGACGTCTTATGTATTATTTATGCTTCATAGCAATGCTTCGAGAGGCTGAACAGATCTTTGCTTTATAGGCAAAAGATAATCTAAAAATTCAGGTAATCTAAAAATTCCCGATGTGTTCCAGGCTATTGTGTTTGATAGAATTTATTTTACTAAAATGCTTTAAAGAGTTTTCTTAAAAGAACACATTGTTTTGGAAAGAAACGATACAAGGATATTGCTTTACAAGAGTAGATCCTAGTTTTGTACTATAGGAAGTAGTTACAGTGGAAATGTGATAGTATAAATAGCTGGCTGGCTAATTGGTTTGTGAGATTAGACATATTATTAATGTTCTAATACAAAATTGAAAACTCAGCTGAACTTGACATAGCGCTCAAGGCCCTAAAGTGAATGTTGTAGACAAATTCAGGCTCTAATTCATGAATTATATATTTCTAAACCAACTTGCTACTTGCATCTCTTTCTCTGTGTTAAAAATTAGGCAAGGTCACAGTGCATTCACATACGTGGAATTCACATAAGTAAAATATACATCTATCAAGAAACAGATAATACATATGAGAATAGGAGTTAATAAATGCCTCTGGTTAACATACACATCCATGATGCGTGACAGGTGCATAAGTCATAAGTCTGAGATGACTTAAGTCAAAGTTGTGACTGGTGATTTCTAGCTACCTAGCAAAAGTGCCTAGGGGTTGTAATGAGACAATATTCTGGAGCAGTTGTAATATAAAGTTTTCTTCTTTTGAAACTGTAATATCCTGCTGCCCCCTGTGGACGTAAATAGCAGCAAACAATTCTTCAAAACATCTAATGCATTTCTTTCTCTGTGTTGTCTCTTTGGCTACTTTCTAGCTGTGAGTCAATTCTTTAATCAACAACTATTTAACCTGTTATAAATATATATTTTTTCCACAGGTACCCTGATATTAACAGAGTTTATATTGCAGTTCTCTGCTGCACAATGTACAATAAAATATAAATAAATAAATTGAGCAAAGTTTCTGACCATCATGCCATAAGAAATCTGGGGCTGTAATTAAAATATGAAAACAACACAAATTAGACTAAATTCAATAATGAAAATTGTAGTATTAATTAATACCAATTCACCATGTTCTTGATGTGACTTCAAGACACAGATTCTCATGCTACATTTGTAGAAGAGTTAGTTCTGGTCCATTACTTGATTGGATGAGTGGCATTCCAAGAGTGCCTGTATTTCCTGTAACCACTCTGGGATGTTTCACTGTGTATCACATCTGTGTTCGCCAGATGAAATTGGTTTGAAATATGAAAGCTTGTCAGATGAAGCTGAAAAGGAAGACGGGATGGCCATTTTACCCACCGAAAGCACCTTTTTAACAGGAATGTACAAATCAATGTGAGCTAACCAGCCAGCTAGCCAACGTGCTATAAAATAAATGTGGCTTCTTCGGGATCTATTTCTGCGAACAAAAATAAACAGAACATTTGGTCATATTGTGTCTGACACGCGATATAAATTTCTTGTTTATAGAACTGTTATATAAAAGCAATATCACACTTGCGATCGTGTGGTTGTACTGAATATCAGCACGGCTGTGATTAGCTACGTCACTCAGCCTGCGGGTTCATGCCTACAGCCAAATCACAGCCATGTCGATATTCAGTATAACCGCACTCTTGCCCATGTGATATTGCTTAAATAAATCAAGCTATTAGATACGGCTATTTCTAGAGTCATGTCTAGCTGAAAGCATGTAAAGACTTTGTAGACCTCGTGGTTTTTTTAGTCTTATTTGAATTCAAAATAAATCTAGGAAAATCTTGTTCCACTCAGCTGTCTTATTATATATTGTGCGTTATTTAGGACTAAATTGTACATCAACTTAATTTAGATAATCTAACGCATGTTTGTAAAAAGACATAGACATTATATAGAAGTGATGTACAGAATAATTAGCCTAATATTTACATCTGTATGCATGATGATAGAATTATTTTGTTTGGAAATTTACCAAAGTTCGGGCTTAGTGACCTGTAGCTATAGAATGTAGTGTAGTACTCTTAGTAGTGTAGGGACGTTTTCACTTCTTTTCTGTCCCTTCATTCTTCATTTGTCATTCTTTGTGTCAGAATTAGTCTTTTACAAATGACACTAAATTCCTTATATATTTTTTTTCAACTTTTAAATAAGTGGCCCCTCCAGAGTTCTCACTGTGTGCAGCCCTTGCCATGAGTAGGTTATTGCCACCCCTGTATTCCCTGTTAGAACGGATTCTGTGAGTCTATTGTAGCATTCGGGTCTATTCTGAAATAAGATTGAATTCTGGCATTTGGGACAGAGTATCTGTTTCTAGGAGTCAATATTTGAATAGCTTCACCATCTATAAAAATTGAACATCTGTTGGGGCATACATTATTTTTTTTTAACAACCGAACAGAGATCACCAGGCAAAATACAGTTAAGCAGATGTCGTTTTAAAATGGCAGATGGAACAATGAGTGGAGGATTGGAAATTTTAAATAGCGCCGCTGAAAGGTCAGATCAATTAAGGAGCCCGTCTTTGGCTCCCATAAGACAATTAATGCCTGTGGAAAAAGTTTCTGGAGGGCACCACGCCACTGAAAACGCACTTATACAGGGTTCAGTGTAAAAGCCCAGGTAGATCAAGCTATTGTTGCAAATTATTATGTTAACTTTATTAATGTGAAAGGGAAAGAAAGAGAAGGAGCTATATTTTTTAGGAATCTTCAAAACACACAATTCTGATCTTTCAATCACTGATATGGCTTTTATTGTTACGTGTTCTTTAATAATAGCCAAAATTGAGCAAAAATGACTTCAGCAGTCATTTCAGCTTTACGTAGATATGAATCGAGCTATTAAACTCGGATCTCAGCCTGTACAGGAAAAGAATTTTTGAGACTTTGTACAGCTCAAGACATAATTTGTTCAAACAGAACAGGACATAATTCTTTCAAACAGATTAAATCAGTGCACCATGTCACAAATCATCATTTCCATCCTGCTAGCCTAGATTTCGAACCCAGAAGATCCCCCAGGGCTTTTCTTATTGTAGGTTTTTTTTTTTTTTTTTAAGAAACAAAAGATTTCCCTTACACCAGTGCTTCTTACAGTTATCGCAGCTCTCTCTGTAGACCCCATGTACTGCTTTAAGTTTTCGCCGCTTGGAACACAACTGACTCATGAAGGGTATGCTAATTAGCTAATGAGGTTAATTAGGTGTGTTAGAGCATGCAAAACTGAGAACTCTAAAGTGAACCTGGTGTCCAGGACAGAAATTGAGAATCATGCTCTACACTACAAACTGTCAGCAGTGGAACCACAAGAGGGCAACATTTGCACTACTTGTGCCTCTGTGCTGTCACTGGGCCCTCTCATTTCCATTTGTGTTGTGCATTTGCATGTGAGGATTAAAAACAGTTTAGTTTGTTCATGTACATTTAAAACATGCAAATGATGCGTTCCAGAAACAGTGATAAAGCTGCTTCCTTCTGCGTGCCTGTGTGTGTGTGTGTGTGTGTCTGTGTGTGCGTGTGCGTGTGCGACACTGAATCTGCCTCTTGTCTGTGCGCATATCTGTGTAATAATCTTGATATTGCACTCCTACAAACAGATGCCTTTATCTTTCCCATGCTCAACAGACATTTGCAATATTTTAATACTTATATGTAAAACTTTATACATTTACAAAAGAGGTCTGTCTGGTCCTGTTTCCTTGCACCACTCTATACAGTAAGCTTTTTTTTGTCAAAACATTTTGCCCATTTAACACTTTCATTATTTAGGAGTTAAATGTCTGCCATTTTGCTCAGCTGACTGCAATAAACAGATTTTCTACATGCAAACACTATTATTCATGGGACAAAAAAAATTAAACATAGGGAGAACAATTCAGCAGAGTCTCTACATTGAATTGGATTCTCTATTAAACAACACCGAATTAATCTTGAGATTAGAAATTATTTGAACCAAAGCCATGAAACAGCATGTTGATACCACCATATGTCCAATGTAGCTCACTTGTGTTGGATAATGCATAGTAACAAGCGTAATTACTAAGCTAAAAAAAAACAAAAAAAACAACAACAAAAGTGGAAACCTACATATATGTAGTCATGTATTTGATGAGTTTGAAATCCTTTCATAATTCGTATTGCATGGTGATTTTTTTAATACTGCAAGAGAAATTTTTGATTTAAATCAAAGTGTTCTTTTTCTAGTTTCTCTATTCCTAAATTATTTCAATACCAAATTGCTTGAATGCCATATTGAACTTTTATCTTTCGAGCTGAGTGTGAGCAGGGTATGAATAATCAATGTCTATGTAAGTTTCACTGCTTATCTGTTATAAGGCCGTAAACTCACTATAATATGAACATGCATGAAATATGCTGCAACAATTTACTCATTTGGATGAGCATAATGTTTAACACTGTTCCAACTTTTAATAAAATCCTTTCATACAGTCAGCACATCTGTACTGAGTCTTAGACACATGAGTGGGTGAGAGAAAATGCCTTCATTCTGCAGTAACCCTTTTAAAGCGTAATGTGTGCTGCTGATACATGAACAGTGCACTCCTTTCCATATGTACACTGGACATAAAAATTCTAGACATCACCCTTAATGTGATGTAGTAACCAGCAAAACAAATAAATAGAAAAATAATTAGAAATGTTTTAGGGGAAAAAAAGAACAATTAAGAACTTCCAAACAATAACCTGGTTGCAAAAGTGTGCACACCCCTTAAGTATTATATGACAATATAATTAAGTATTACTTTTTATTGTAATACAGCTCTCAGTCTTGTTTTGGCAATTTTATTTAACTCTTTTTTGCAAAAAATGCACCAGCTCTGCCATATTGTGAGTGGATCTCCCGTGCACAGCTCTATTCCAGTCATTCCACAGGTTTCCTGACAGGATTTAGATCCTCTGACTGGGCTGTTAGAAAAGATTGATCTTCTTCTGAAGCAATTCCTTTCTTCACTTGATTTGTGCTATGGGTGGTTATTGTGCTGTAAGGTGAAATATTTCTTCATCTTCAGCTGTCTAACAGAGGCCTGCAGGATTTGTGCCAGAATAGATTAGTATATGGAGCTGTTCATGATTCCCTCTATCTTGACTAGAGCCCCGGTAGGAGCAGTCCCATAGCACGATGCCACCACCACCATGCTTCATCTTAGGTATGCTGTTCTTGGTGGGTGATGAACTGTCTTGTTTTTGTGCCAAACATATCTTTTTGAATTATGTCCAAAAAAGTTCTACACTGGTATTATCCAACCATAACACGTTTTGCCAAATGGTTTGGGGTGAACTTTGATGTTTGTTTTTGTTGTTGTTGTTGTTGTAATATTCTTCTGGGCATTTATTTCGCCACCCTGCCTCGTATGTAAAGAATATGAGAGACTGTTGTCACATGTAGGGAGTTAACAGTACTTGCCAGATTTTCCTGCAGCTCCTTTAATGTTGCTGTAGGTCTCTTGGCAGCCTCTCTGGTAAGTTGCAATGTGTTTTTGTTTTGGAGGGATCGCCTATTCTTGGCAAGGTCACTGTGGTGTCCCATTTTCGTAGTGTTCTATGGTACAGCCAATGTTTTGGAAATTCTTTTGTAAGCTCTTTGCAAACTGTCACCAGTCAGAAGAAGCCAAGTGTCAAGAAAATCTTGCAGAAACAGCTGATTTTTATTTGGGGTTAATCAGAATCACTGCATCAATGACAGATGTATGATAATTACTTTTGAACATGAGTATGAATATTAACCTTTAATTCTAAACACTGGCACACGCTCCATTATAAAACGGTGTGCATATATATGCAACCAGGTTATTGTACGTTTTCCTTTTTGTTTTGTTTTTATCTCTAAAGCATTTCTATTTGTTTTTCACTTGAATGTTGTTGGTTGTTTTATCACATTACAGGTAGAAATTTATCTTGGTTTAATTTTTTTTTTTTTACATCACCTCAAACTGCAGTTTAGCAGGGGCATGTCAAATTTTTACATCCACTGTAGCTCATGTAGCACCAGGTAGCTCGTGATCTAGTGCTGGAATTAATTAGATCATTTGTATGGAGTACACAGAGGCAGGCCAGGCTCAGAGTGGTTCAGAGTCCCACTGCTTGCATTGTCCTTGAAGAAGTCTCATCCAGATGTTCAAAGGGATTGGATCATGACCCCTGACCTGAGCCTAATTATCGCTTGAATGACAACACGCTGTAGATCAATAGTTCTCAGGTACAGTTGGAAGGGAGTGTGCAAAGATTCACCTTGTGTGGCAGTGACAGAGACACATGCTAATGTAATTAACAGAAAATATTGAAATGACAGAAAAAAAATGCACACCCTCACTAACAGATGTACACTATATGCACATATGTATAATAGTTTCTCTAATTAGACATTTGTAGTGTTCAAAGTACCATTAGCCAATTAGGATGACAGAACATGAGACAGAAAGCACGGCCAGTGCAACGTATTTTCCAAAAAAATCATTAAAGTATAGATCTTATTACATAGTTTATAACATCTGCTATTACACATTTCTGTATACCTTTATAGAGTTTTCTATGTCCTCTTTATAGACTCATTTTGATTCTTAAGGATATAAACAGGACTATGATGATGAATCTCACATGGTGTGTCATTCATAGTTTTTTCCTCTTCATCAGATGATTTGTGCTTCCCTTTGCTCTCCTTTACACTCTTACTAAAGGAAAAAAAAACCTCAAACTGAGCGAATAGCAGTTTGGCTCAAGTGTCGCTCTCTGTGCAATCCCAAATCATAAACTCAGTGTGTGTGAGGCACTCAGCCCATGGCTGCTGATTTCACAAAGTAAGATAAAGAGATGAGAGAGAGCAGGATATGAAATTCAAGCAATTGTTATAATGAAACGCAGGCTCCTGTTGGCCATTACCTCTGCGATGAAATGATCTATATGACAGAATAGCCCTTAAACGAGCAGAGAGGAGTGTTTATGTGTGGATGGGTGTTAGGGCAGAGTGAGAAAGAGATTGAGCAATGCAATGTATTCCTTAAGTGAGACTGAGCCTGTATTGGCCATCATTAAGCTGGCTGAATGAGGCCATTGGCCAGATAATTAAGATATCCACGAGTGCATAAGCAATATTACACCATCACTAACGTCGAGTGCTGATTTGCCATATCAGGCTACTCTGTTCCTTCCATGACCATCATTTCATACTTGATATATTAAGATAACTAGGAAAGACAAGGAGATTGCAGAGATTTGAAGAGTAAAAATCCTTAATAGGAAATATATTTATGTATGCTGTACCTGTAATTTTTACCTATATTATAATGATATTGCGCTGTTTTTTGGATATGTACAGTATTTAAGCAGCTTACTACCAGGAACAAACCTGGGTTGTCATACCCCTAACATTATTAAGTTTAATGCACTCATATATTAGTATCATTTCTGTACAGCAAAGTATTCTATACTAACAATTTCACATTTTTTAAGTGTACACCAACATAAATGTCATCAACTTATGATGTATTAAGTAAAACGTTGTCAGTAGCAAATGATATTTGCCTCTTTAGGATGGAAATTGTGTGGCTAGTGGCCACAGCCCCTTCTAACACTCCATTAACTGGACACATTAAGAACTAGTCTGCTTACCTATGCATAATCACACACAATTTAAGATTAGAGTACATAAAAGGAATATTCCAGTCAATATTTCAGGGACTGCCGAAAGAGCCTTGGCAAGCTCTCATCCACCTAGAGCTGTAGTATTAGTGCAGGTGTATAAGTATGCGCCATTGTGCATACTCAAACATGTACGCATTCCAATCACATCAAACAGGTCTAAGTAGTCTGGACCAACTGTCACTTTGCAAATAAAACAACAGTAACTCATATTAGCTTTTATTTAATTCATAGCATTTTATTTATTTTCCTGGATCCTGATCCTGTCTGGAGCCAATGATGGGAAAACTCCACCACAGGACACCATGCACACACACACTCATGCACACATGCATGCACGCACGCACACACACACGCACGCATGCACGCACGCACGCACACACACACACACACGTCCCCATAAATAGGCAGTTTAGTTTAGTATTGACAATTATCTATCTATCTATCTATCTATCTATCTATCTATCTATCTATTTCTAACAGAAATCACTGGTTTCTTCCATCCAGTAACATTCTGTTGTCTTGCCTATTTAGCCAACTTTCTTGTGTATTTATTATCCTGAATATTTATTGTCACGTGTATTACGTATTTTGCACTTGTATCACGCTGTCATGTATTTGCATGTCATGCAATCCTGTACAATTTAACACCATACATATAACCCATATACCATATACATTCTAAAATATATGGATTATATTTGACATAAACCCTGTTCAGTCAATTTCTCTATTCCCAGCTTGGGGGAGGTTTTAATTTATCACAAAGATGATGTAAATTGCAATCCAGTGATAAGAATAACTCCTTTATAGGATGTAGTCCCAAGCACTAGTTTGTGTGTTTTATTGCCCTTTTGGGGTGCTGTATGAACAGCACAGAAGCTTACAGCTTGTGCTCAGCCATCTTTATATCATTGATGATCATGCAAGCAGACGCTACAGCGGCAGGACCTGTGCAGTGTTCTGAATTATGAAAGATTATTGTTCTGTAGGGAGTTTACAACATGTCTCTGGCTAGCTTTTAACTCCAATTTCTTACGCACTTTAGTCAAACATGACCCATGCTGAGTTCGAGGGAGTTTTAGGGGATAGTAGTGGTGTAAAGGGAGCAGGAGATAGAAAGGGGGGGATAGACTCTGCAAACAGCATTACCTAAAACAGGCTAATGCTATTACATCTTCTACACAGCTGTCAGTAGTTAAATCAGCCTAACAAAGGTTCTAGGCTTAGCTGGTGCAGTATTAAATGATACAGTGATGACTATGGGGTCTCTGAACAATAGTTTTATTTTTAGCCTGCTTTTGCTCACTCTCTCACCAGGCCACTGCACGTCATGTCAGGTCACGTCTGTCACCCAGAGACTTCATTGCCTTTGTGCTCCATCTGACAGAGGGAAGGAGAGGGAGAGAGAGAGAGACAGAGTGCTGCCCTTCTCAGCCTATCATCAGCAGAGACATTAACACTCAAAATCCAAGGCATTAATGGTGCAAATCCACGAGTGAATATGTGCTACTGATAACTGCATGAATAACCAAAATGATTTACATAATTGCACGTAGGCTATGTGTTTTCTGGTTTTTGAAACCACTGCATACTTGCATATGCAAGCTTTATGAAAATTATACAGTCAATAGAATGGCCATTGGAAATGCAAGTTCTTTGAATTAACAGGGAAAAGGGAGAGGGGGAGAAAAAAAAAGAGTCAAACAATAATAATGTTAATGATGTTTTTTGGCCTGAGGGGAAAAAGAGGCTGGTGTGCCTCGGGAGATGGACTTCACTCACTGGTGAAATGATCTCCAAGCACTGAAGTGGGACGTGCTGGTAAGTAACTCACATATGTGATGGGTTAGAGTAAGGTGTAATCAAATCATATGTGTACTTTGGCAGTTCTGTCTCTCCCTCACACATTTTCTCCTTCACTGTATTTGTGTATTGTATATTTTGTGCTCCAGTTGTATAAGGACTTCACAGACTTTGAATGTGTGTGTGTGTGTGTGTGTGTGTGTTTGTGTGTGTGTGTGTGTGTGTGTGTGTGTGTGTGTGTGTGTTATAT
>JAQMYM010000036.1:20224022-20281143 GCA_030014255.1 Parauchenoglanis ngamensis
AGTAAAGAGAAACAACAGTCCATCATTATCCAGTCTCTTTTAAAGTCATAAAAATAAAGAAAAACATTTAATTAGAAGGTGTGTCCAAACTTTTGACTGGTAGTGTAGCTCTGGTTTACTCATATGCTAGCATGTGTGAGTGCTAGGACGTGTAGAAACATAACCCGAGTCCTAAAGATGGGTAGCTCCAAATAAAATGTCAAGTCCAAATAAATTGTATTTCTACCAGCATTGAATATTTTCCTCGTTTTGAAATTTGAAATTAAAGCCACATCTAAATAAAGGCAGTGTTTCTGCAAAATTCACTCATTCACATTTCAAATAAAACCTTAGTTAATTATGGCCTTAAGCCATAAGCTTTGATGCGTCCTTCTTGCTCTCTCTCTCTCTCTCGCTCTCTCTCTCTCTCTCTCTCTCTCTCTCTCTCGCTCTCTCTCTCTCTTCACTCTTTTCCTGGATGTGTTTTTCTGCAGGTCCTGAGGTTGACTTGCCCTGTGGCTTTCCTCAGGAATCCTCAGCTTCTATGCCCCAATAACAGAATTATTATTATATGTATTAACCCTATAAAATCCCATACAATACATTTCTCATTCTCATAACCTTTTAGTTTTACCGTAGTTACTGAATAATTCATAGTAGGTATTTAATATTATACTAAAGATCCATGAGATCCCACTGTTCTCATGATGACATCACATTTTCTCCCAGCATCACTGTGAGGATCACTGGGCATTACGCTTTTGCAAAACGTGCTCCTGTTTGAAGACATTGATCAAGTTCAATAGTTATCAGGTGCATTTTTTTTAAAGAATTTCCATGCCATACAACAACCTGTTGCTCTAATTTATCATCAGCCATTATTTGTCATTTTTGCATTTGTTTCTTTTTATTGATAAGCCAGTGTACATCTGTGTAAATTATGTTATCCAGGCCCTTTTTTAAAAAAAAAAGGAAAAAAAGAAAAAAAAATGAAGCTTGCAAATCCTCATTTCTGTTTTTAGCTTTCATACCTCATTTATCAATGCGTTCTTTAATGTCCACTCAAATGAAGTACATGTGTATGTACTAAAGAGTGAGGGGTCATGTTAGTAGAGTTATAAACTGCAACATGAACATTACTAATTCCTCTTGGCTTTCTGCCATGACTTTGTTTTGATAAACCAATGTTTAATTGTTGTTGTTACACAATGTATTATCGGAGATTCTTTTGGTATAGTGTACAATACTAAAAGTACTCTAGTGCATAAAATCATAAGTGTGTATGTAGAACACAAAAGTGCTGTGCTGAGACAGTACAGATATAATTCACAGTCATACAGTTCATACTGTTATTCATGTACAACCCGATATGGTGTCTTGCAAATATAGCTTACTTATACACAGCTACAGCCACAAATATAAACATACACACACATACACACACATAAACAGCCTGTAATTGTTTTAACTGATGCTCTTTAAAACTGAACCCTCACCCATGTAATAGGCTCCTGGTCTCCTGTCCACACTCATGTGTTTCCCATCACCAGCAAGTTTGTGGTTCCCTTCCTAATTTTGCTGGACTGGAAAAATCGAGCTAATATGCTGTGATCCATAGAACAGGCTTTGATGCAGGACCTTTCACAAATAACCCCCCACCCCCCCTTCACCCAGTGCCATATGGTTTGCATTCATCTCTTAATTTATTAGCTATAAATGTCTGTTAGATATTAAACTGGGCCAACATACGTATAGCCAGACCTGGAAAACAGGAGGCCTTGGAGAGCAGTTTGTGGTGCGGTGTGATGATTATATTTCCTCTTTATTTCTTTTTTATTCCTGCATAATTTTATTCACTCAGCACAAATTGTAGAACCCAACAAGAATTCAGGCTGGTTACAAAACAAACAAACAAACAAACAAACAAAAAGCCCACAGGTAAGCCAAATATGTAAATAAATCTCTAAAATTATAAAGTCATGATGTATCCACACTGTGTGGGCCAGAGACGCAAACATAAGCTTGAAAAAAGAATTCAGAGTAATTGCACAGGAAAATTAAGGTCACTGTGATAGACTGAAACATTTTCCCTGTTCCATGGGTTGATACCTCTTTATGGAGGGGCTGACTTCTGGACTGTAAATGGAAATGAACTTTTCAGAGTAGAGTAAAGACACTAGACATAAGTGTTGGACATTAGAGCTTAGGAATATTTGCATGATATGCCATTCTGTGGATTATACCTCTTTATATTCAGGACTGAGGATGACATTAAGCCTTCTAACACTATTGCAAATATTCATTGATAGATTCATAGGAAAGTCATTCATTCATTCATTCATTAATCTTTAGTACCTGCTTTAACCTGGTCAGGATTATGGTGGGTCCGGATTCCATCCCAGGAAAACCGGGGGCAAAGCAGGGGGCAGGACATGTACAAGCTCATTCATATTCTCATTCACTCCTGGGGCAATATAGTGTAGTCAATTCACCTATATGCATGTGTATGGGATGTGGGAAGAAGCTGAAGATCCCAGACAATTCCTGTAGAGAAAACCTGAGTTTTGGAACCAACTAGGGATCCTGGAGCTGTTAGGCAGCAGTGAAACATGCTCCACCACATTGCTGCTCATAAGAAATGTATAGATTAAAAAATGATTTTGTTACAGAGGATTGAGTACTTCATATCAGAAGAATGTAGAAATGGGTTCCATTTATTTTCTCTATATGTAATTAAATAATCTTTTGTCATGTAATTATCTATACTCGTACATAACAGATTGTTTTACATTTCTTTAACACTGTATACATTCCATACTGGTATGTCTTCTCAACACACAGTGATTATACAGTTTGTCAAGGCACTAGCTTTCATTTGGATAAAATTTTAACTATTTTCCTTCCATTTTGTCTCTAGTGAATAATCTTGGTTCAACTTTCCTTCTAAAGCAATTATGGCTAATTTACAGCAACATAATCAGTTAGACAAATTTTGCTTGTTGTTATTACAAACACTTCATCAGGATTTTTTGTTATAATGATTGTTTTATTTGCCAGCAGAAAGTAAACAGATAAGCAGAAATAAGACTATCATTTGAAAATATATTTTGCTACTACTGAATATACACAGCTTTACATCCTCTATATACAAATATACATACATTAGCCATTTCGATAGACAGTGTAACAATGACAAGGACAGATCAAGGACTGTGGATTTATTGAACAAACACAGAGAGACGAACAAAAGATTAGTACGACAGCAGTGATGCGCAAACATACAAAAACAAGTTAAATTGAATACAACAATGAAACTAAACAGAATTCAAATAATGAGCATGTGCTCATAGAGCAGCATAAACATCAGCATTTAAAGCAAGAGATCTGATAAACTAAATGATAACTATAAACAAGGGTATTATATGATCAGCTAGACTTGGAAACATTCTAAATACTGTAGCTAAATGATTCAAGAGCATAGCAGGCTGGTATAAACACACGCTCTTGGGTTGATGCAAGGCTTCATGATAAGGATCCAATAATTTATATTACAATATTTTGCATTTGATGCATGTGCCAATGCAATATGTTGTATTTTGAAATTTCATAAATATGCTTTGTAATGGGGAAAAAATTGTGTCAGTGGTGCCAGTTTAGTTAATAAATGTTATTAAGCTAGACACCTTTAAGTAACCATCATGAAGGGTTAATCTGCTGTAATATTTTCTTGTCTGATGTTTAGCCAAGAGCTTTGCATAGCTAGTAGATCATGGCATTCAAGCGCACAAGCTAGCAAAAAGTATTCCTGGAGGATTCCTTTGAAACAAAACACCAATACATTCAAATGGCAAAAGTTAACTACAAACTGACAACATTCTTTAAAAAAAATAGTAAATGAGATTGTAATTTATGATGTAGATTGTTGCTGTGCAGTGTGTACTGTGCCACCCCTTCCACCAGTGGTTGGATATCACCTGTATTTCACCTGTGTATGTGTGTAGGTGTGTGTGTGTGTGTGCACATAGCCCAAGATCTTGTAACAAGTCATGTAGTGAGGTATGACACAGGATTTGCTATAATTACTAATGCCATACATCAATCATTCCCTTTGTTACTTCTCACCTGTGTTTAAGTCAGACTACATGAACACTGTACACATCTATACACATCTATACACATCTATGGCTAGAGCTACAGGTGTCCTGTCCTCCAAAGTTGGGTATGGTCTCCTCTCATTCCTTTGCACCTTGAGTGTGGTTTTATTCTATTTATCATTATTTGCAGAATTCCACTTAACGGGTTTCCCTCATGAGCGTTATTGAGCTGACTTTAGCTAAACACTAGTTATTCTTGTATGTGGATGCTCATCCCTAGTAGTTTACAGTACCTCATTGTTTTTCTTGCCAAACCAGTTCCCAGTTCTGCATTTTCACCTTTGAATATTAAACATTCTCTGCCAATTAGCTGTGTAGTGGAGCTTGCTAATAAACTGGTGGCATCATAAAGCAGAGTAATTGTGACACCTAAAATCATTTAGGTGGAGTCATGCTAATTCAGCTCTCTTTGTTTTGTATCGGGTATCCTCTTCATACAAACATCTATTTTTCTCTACATTTGGCTTCCAAACTTTATGCTGTACTAAGTGGGTAACCACCAGTTCAGGGGAAGCTACTATGGAATTGTAACTTGTCAAACTACATTCAACTCATGGTTTAAAGGAATTTTTTCCCCAACTGAAACTATTTTGTCAAACTGAAGAAAAGCAATAATTACGCTTTCATTTTTGCAGGAAATTTTTGGACAAAATAAAAATGAACACGTTTTTTCACAAGGTATGCTACCTAAATCCTGATGCTAGCTATTAGGCTAAATACATGTCATGCTCCACCAATGCATTTATCCATTTTAATCATTTATTGCTCCACTGCATTCGTTCAACAGAAAATGATCAGCACATTATCATTCCTAATCCATTTCTTAACCAGCTAGTTAATCAACAACAATAAGAAAAAACAGATACCAAGCTTAATTTGTGCTCATCAATAGATAGATAGAATAGAAGATACATAGAAAAGAAAAGATAGAATAGAAATTTGGGATATCAACAGTATTTTCATTTCCGGTTCACATAGGTTACAAACAAATGTGTATTTATTGCAATGTTAATCTTTCACACTCACAAGTGTAAATAAATATGGCCAGAAATGACGAAAAAGACTGATGCTCATTCTACACTAGAATAATTGAACACTATAAAGTGCATATTGAAAGTGAAACAGTAGAAGTGTAGGGTAACAAAATGCTACACACTTCTTAGAGAAACTGTTGCTTGTTACTGAAAAAGCTACATTATTCTTAAAATAACCCAGCTACTGCCACACTACTAAAAATGCAGTTACACTAGTAGAGTTGCTGTTTTATGCAATGCTGGTAGGGTTAGGGTTAGAGTTATGTGGTTGGGGTTCAGGATGGTAGCACACATTTCTTCTTCTTAGGGGTTTGTTTCTGTCCCTGGTTCTGTCTGGTTCGGTTACTTTGTGTCATGTTCTGGCTAATATTAATCACAAGCCGGCCAATTTCGGACATATAAAGCACTAGTCTCAGATGAGTGGAGATGTACTGTTAACACCCTGGTGTTGCATGCACTGGAAATATTTAGACTATTCTGTTTCTAGCATTGGAGCAATCCCTCGCTCATAGTGGTGGGACACCTTTGCCAAAATATGGGGCAAGTGTCTGTCAAATTGCTGTATTTGCATTGTCAGGTCTGGTTAGCACAATTTGCTTTGCCTGAAGTGCGCAAATCAGTCAGGTTGTAGATTTGTCCAAGGTTCATTGCCTTGTCAGGCTCAGGTGCTAACAAATTTGACATGAATCCTAGCATAATAGGTAGTTTCAAGTTGTGTACAGACAGTCTCTCAATTTGATGGCCACTAGAATCAGGATATTGCCAAATTTGGACAACCTGCTCCTTTGTGCCCTCATTAAAGAGCAGAACAGATCCAGAACATATCTATCCTTCTCTCACATATTGGAGTGGTGGTGCAATGGTTAGCACTGTTGCCTCTGAAGCCTCTGAGTTCAAACCTGCCAGCCGACTGAGGCCTTTCTGTGCATGTTCTCCCTGAGCCTGCATGGGTTTCTTCCAGATGCTCTGGTTTCCTCCCAAAGGCATGCAAATTAGGCCAGCTGGCTACTCTAAATCACCCATAGATATGAATATGATTTTGAATGGTTGCTCGACCTGCTCAGGGTGCACCCTGCCTCTCACTTGAAGTCAGCCAGGATTGGCTCCAGCTTCCCCCAAGACCCTGACAGATAAGTGGTATAGATAATGGATGGATGGATGGACTCACGATAGATGTGCTACCTAACACAAAACCTAGTCAATCAGTTTTTTGCCATAGGGCTATATTTACTGAGAATTCTAGCCACCACATTACGCCAACATGTAGTTGATATCAATGATCCCCCTAGGCTTACCAAAACTATTTTAATTTCAGAAGTGGGTTATCAGCATGCAACTGTACTCCAAATGACTGAAATGGGTCTATGTTTCAGTGAATGGCTCTACAGGATTGCCTATATCAACCATTAGCGTGACACAAGGACTTCCTTCCTTGCACAGAATTTCCTTATTCGAGCTCACTCATTCTGTTCTCAATGAAAACAATCTGCCAGGGCTGTGCCATGGGGTGGCAGATACACTGTCAAGATCATGTTTACATCCAGGGGAGTGATTTTTGCACCCCAGAGCTGGTGACCCTAGACATGGTAAGAGATATGCCTTCCTCAGGGGGACTGCTACTACCAAGTTTACACATTTCCAGTTGTGGTTCTCTCTGGCAGAATCAGACAACCAGCTGATATAGGATGCCCTGGCCAACAACCGGCATCACTACTTGTTATGGCTTTTCATCCTCTTCTAGGCAGTCCTATGTGTAGCTCCAAGATGTTCACCAAAACCTTCATTCCTACTGCTGTTTTAAATAGTTGTGACAATGCTGTGGTGGTTTCCTCCCCAAGCAGATATACTGTTCCAGATGGACAAAATATGGTTGTCTGTGCTTATGGCTCTGGCCCCTTTGACTAAATGGGCTGCCGCTACCTGGATGCCCCCAGTGCACTTTCTCTGGATTCTACATGGACATCATCACACCTCATAGTGGAGTGTGAGCACAGCGTTCATCACTGAACACATTGCAGGGTCATCACCATCATGAGGCAAGTCCTGTTCCTCATGACGTTGTTTGTGTCCAGGGTCTACAGACTGTCTTTAGCAGCTAGGTGCACTGAAATAGAACACAAGTTATGTATGCAACTGGGGTTCTTCAGGAAGCTGGGGTGGTTCGGTGAGAAAGTTCTAACAAATGTATGATGAATATTGTGTCATATGTTCATATGTGACCTTGCTACATATCTAATTAGCGTTTTTGATTTTAATGATGAATAAACTATAGGGCCTTTGAATATACAAGCTTGTGGTGGCTTCAACCAGCAACTATAAATCAGTGTTATGATTTTAGAAAAATATAGGTGATGATTATTCTGTTGTAGTAACATTAATGTTCTTTTTAAAAAATATTTTTGGAATAATGTGTACCAATGTACGTATTCGACTTTGTTACATTTGTATTAGAATATTTTTACAGTACCATGGCAAGAGCTAACCAACAAGGTATATGAAATGTCATATAATGAAGGACATTATTTACAGATTGTTTGTGCAAGCCATGTACACATATACATAATATGTCAATAATAATACCTGATTAATGAAATATAATAACTGAATTGTTTGCTGCACCAAAAGGTACAAAAGCTTGCAGTTTCTTTTACAAACATTTGTAAAACAAGGAAAAATTCTCAATAGAAATCCAGATTCCATCACATGTTGTAAGTGAATGTACAATCTCTCTCTCTCTCTCTCTTCTCTCTTCTCTCTCTTTTGTTCCTCCCGACATCTGTTTGTGAAATACCGTGACTACAAAGCAAATAAATCCTGTCCACAAAAGCAGAGTAATAAAAAAACAAACTGAAATGTGAGCTAATGGCCCTGGGCATCCATGTAGTAAATCATCCAGGTCATGTTTCAACTGCAACAATAAACATTTCTTTCTAAAATGTGCTTACACAAACCACAATTTGAAGAAAAGCATTGGTGCACCTGTACCTAAAACCATGAGAAACGAAAGCCCTCAGTTCCATCCATCCGTTGCCTATAGGGGGAAGTTGTATCAAAGCCAATCCCAGTTGACTTTGGGTGAGAAGCGAGGTACAGGTCGCCAATCTTTCACGAGGTTAACACGGAGACAAACAGCCATTCACACTCACATTAACACCTATGGGCAATTTAGAGTAACCAGTTGACCCAATCTGCATGTTTTTGGACTTTAGAAGGAAACTGGGGTGCCTGGAGGAAACCCACACAGTCACAGTGAGAACATAAACTCTGCATACAAAGGCTTCAATCTGCTGGCAGGTTCAAACCCAGAACCTTCTTGCTATTAGATGACAGTGCTAACCACTGCACCACCCTGCAACCTAATCTAGTTTCAGGCGTTAACGGCCACAAGTCTGAATAATACCACTGTTGTCTTCAAAAGTGATCACGAATAATCAACTGACAGCATCATCTTCAACATTTTTGCCAAAGATAAATTCAACAGGAGCTTTATAAGAGAAGTTATTTGCTATAGTACTTAAATGGGCTACTAATTATAAAGATAGGTCAAGCTAGTTTAACAATCATACAAACTAGGAGCACTAAGCTAGCTCCAAAGCTAGATAAATTTAATCCCATTTACTTAAGTTTTTTTATATGAGTTTCAACAACCTCTAGCTAAATAAACGCATCACTGTCATTAAGTAGCTTATGCATGTCCTTTAAGAGGTTAAAAAAACAACAACAACATTTAATTACTGTTTCTTAGCAGAAGTAAGAAAGAAACAAACATGGCAGTAGACATTTCAGACTTGAAGAGAATCTGTTTTGGAAATGAAGTCATCCGAAGCAAATAATTTTCTATACATTTTATATACAAATATTACAATATGAAAATGTGTAGAACTGCAGACTTAAAATATGACAAACAGAAATTGAATTCATTTGAAAATATTATCTTAATAGCATGAGTTATGTACAACAGTATGTCTAATGTGTAGGTATTTTTAGATTGGATTAAATGATATACATGGTGATATTGGCTGGACATCAGTCATGTGGTGAGGGTTGATATAAACATTCTCGCCTGATATGTCTTTTCTTGATGATAAAAGAGTGGTGAAAGTGCCACATTGATTTTTAGTGTCTTTGAGTCCTCTCTATCTCTTTGGGAGCGAAGTTGTGTCTATTGACTCTCCCACCTCTTTTGCTTTTTCTCTTCCGTATGGCCAATTGGCCTTGTCAGGGAGGATTAATTGCTGGAGGCCAGTGACAAGCTGTCGCTGACAAGCTGAGCCCTGCACTCCAGCTGTAAACAGTAAGGGTGTGGACTGGTTTTGAAACAATGTGTTTATTTAAATGGTCCACTTCCTGTATGCACTTGACAGCCCTCCCATTAATTTCCCTGGCAGCAACACTAGGTTTAGAAAAATTTTATCATTGTTTAAAAGAGAAAACACCCAAACAAAAAGAGTGCTTTTTTGTAAGTGGCAGGCAGTTCCTGAGTGAGTTCTATGCATTTGAAAAATTGGAAATTACTGTATTTGAACTGATGTTGCAAAATCAATCTCACCACACCTTTTTTGTTCTAGTATGGTGTCTTTTCTCTGCTTTTTATTTGCACAGATAACCACCATCTTATTTTGCTGTCTTTTTTTGAGTCATGCTAGACCGTGTATACCAGACGGCCCTGCTTGTAGTAATTCTGGTTGAGTACCGTTCTATCCCTGTGCTTTACTTCAGTTTTTGCATTGTTTTAAGTAGTCTGCGAGCTGAAGTCCAGAGGCCCTGTGCCTAGAGCTACAGTACATCCTGTCCAAAAGGAGAAACTTTGCACTTTTAAGGTGTACTATAAACAGCAGAACTAAGCAAGATAGGTTTCTAAAGGTTTCAGGTTAAAAAAAAAGCAAACAAAAAAAACCAACCAACAATCAAGAATATTTCTATATATATTAAAAAAATCACTTTACCTTACAGAGGTGGCATTGACAGAAGCCCTGAAATGCAAGCAAAGAAAGTGCTATGTCTTTATTTCAATATAATATCCCACATTTTCACCATAATTTGTGATGATTTGTTGTCTCATTATTTTGACTTTGTGCAGATTGTGCAGTATTAAATATTATCAGTAAGACTAATTTACTGAATATTAGCTTGTGTGTGTGGTTTCTTTTTTTATGTTTCATGTTTTCCTTTCCTGAACTTGAGGTACAGGGCTTATGTAATGTTTTAAAGGTCATTTAGACATGTGGAATCATGTAGCGCTACGGGACGTTTAGCCGTAAGTGCAAGCACCATGTGAGATTTTGAAAGATTTTTTTGGCAAACCATGAAAGATCAGAAAAAGCTTCATATTGGTCAGTTTCACATCAATAATACTTAGACGCTAAACTATTTTAAACCGATTACCAGCCTTAACCCCTGCAGAATGAAACGTGTTCATTCCCGAGCCTGACAACTGTGAACAAACATAAAAAGGGTATTAAAAAGCACCAGTGCAACCTATCCTTTGATGCAGAGTCCACGGTATAACAGGTAAACTGGGAGGATGGTGTTTAAGCCCCTCTTTAAGCTTGTTAATCCCTCCCGGCTACAGGCGAAACCTGCTTGGCTAGATCCCTGTCAATCTGCAGCTCGTTTGGATTTACATGCATTCGCTCTACTGCTCACAGCCTCCTGCTTCAGCAGACGAGGGTGAATGTTAACTTTCTACACTCCATCCAATCACAGCTGCTTTTGTTGTATTTCTTTCTTCCTTTTTTTGTGATTGTGGTGATCTGAGAGTATAAGGATATAAGCATTTGTGTGGGTTTTATTTACACATAAACTCAACTTGCTTATGGAAATTGACTCCACAGTTCTGTCATGATGCCAGGCACTAAGGGAGAAAGGGAAGTTAGCTGCCTGCTGTATGATAAGCTGGCAGAACCCATCACCCTCCACAAGCAGGTAGTGTTCTGCATTTCTGTCATGCCTTTATCATCAGCTGAGGTGAAATGAAAACCAGAACTGAGTCAAAGGGGTCCATTTAGGAGGATTAACCGATGCCAACTTTAATTTCAGAGACCATTGGCGTGTCCAGGGAAGGTTTGCCCGGCTTTGCTGGTTCCTGGTTCGCAGCGTGATCACCCATGAGTACTGCAGGGACTCTATTGATCTCTGAGCCTCTGATTCATTTCACAAAATACATAGCAAAACGGTGTTGAGCAATCGTGTGGCTCGTGGTCGAGCCAGCTTAGAGCAGTACACCGTCCTCTCGCTTGCGCTGTCTCGCTCCACACCCACCCACCCGACTTCCCCCTTCCTTTCATAAAGAGGAAGACAGGAAACACACAGGAGGAAGCAGCGGGATTTGTAAGGAGTCATTAAGGAAGGAGGTGACAGTTCAAATGAGTGGCTTTGAGGCAGCTACAATGCCATGCACAATGCCAAAAGAGAAGGTGCCCATCCCACCACACCTCTAATCCACCAAGCTATGCCGAGAACACATTTGCCTACAATACAAGCATTGTGATGGATGAAACCTCAATACGTGCACACACACGGGTGAAGATTCACTTTCCCAGCCGATTCCACACAACGGTTATTATCCTTTGCCAAATTCGAATACTTTGCGCTTAATACAAAAGTCTGTGGCTACAGAGAAGCTAAACAAAGAGTGAAAACGAAACTTTTTAGGAATGTTTAATATTTGTTGGATCACAACTAATATTGAAAGCCATCTAGTCTTTTAAACTCTCAAGACTGAATTTGTGAAACATGCAATAACATAAAGATAATTAAACTCTTATTTTTAATATCACTGGGCATTATTATTAGAAATAGCATTTCAAATGACATGTCACAAGGGAGCAAATATCATTTACAAATCACTAATGACTTGCAAACACTCCTCTAGCCTCCGGTGCAGTGTGCTGTCGTATGCGCAGTATGGGTGCGAGGCACTGAAATAAGAACCAGTGTGAGGCATTTCAGTGCTCCGGCTTTAAAGCTCCGAGCTTCTTTCACCCTTTCCTCCCCTCCTTGTCTTAATTCTCAAAAACCAATCACTCAAAAGCTTCTCATTATTATGCGTCACACAGAAGAAGCTCGTTGGTCCTCTAATGGCTTTGTGCTGCTGTTTGTTCTGAATATGCAAATGAGGCGTCTAAAATATGTACATATCCCGCACTGAGATGGATGAGGTTTTGGTATTAATTATTCAGGAGGCATTATCATTATTAGACTTTGCATCTTCTATTAGGGCAAATCGGAAAAAAAAGAAGAAAAAAAAATACCCCTCACCTCATGCCGGACTGCCTATAATGAGTCATCAATAAAACATTTTCATAATGTCAGGAAGACACAAGTACGCCTGCTTGATCTAATTCTACATCGACTCTCGTGGTCATTAGTTCAATATGGCAGCAACACCGTTCTACTAAACATACTGAGGAGAAAAAAGACACCTTGCTTTATCTCACCTGACTGTACATGCATAAAAAACAAAACAAAACAAACAAAAAAAAACATTTAATAAATCTGAAAAAAAAAAGAAAGTCAGATAAAGCTGTATGGGCATCACATGGCATGTCTGGTATATTGTATGCTAGACTATAATGCAAATTTTATATATAAGGCCATATATACACCATGTAGTCCCATATAATAAGAACTTGAAGCCTCTCACCATACGATCTGTAAAAGTTCAGAACATCTACTATAGATCCAGTGTAACAGGAAGCTGCTCAGCGGGACCCAGATAGCAGGCAGGGTGTGCCTTTACTGCCGCTGAGACGTAATGCAAATTGTAACTAGTTAAGCACAGCAAAATAATGTGATGCCATGGTCTGATCCACATTGGTATTATAGCGTTAGCATGTGCAAATAATTACATTTTCCTCCTGATACAATTACATTATTTGTTCTGCTTGCATTATACACCAATAAAAGCAAACATGATATTAGAATTCATGACACTTTTCTCATTGCATTATCAATATGTGGAAATAATTGTCTGCTGAGAGATTAAATTACATTATTGTGTATCTTTTTCATGCCTAATAAATAATGATGGATGGCTTTTATTTTCATCACCACCTGCAACCATTTTGTCTTCTTCCCTGAGTGTTAAAAATGAAAAAAAAGAAAAGAAAAAAAAAGAAGTAAGAAGTAGATAAAGGAAGGAATAGGAGGTGGGCGTTGTCTGTCTGTGACACAGAAACAGAAGGAGAGGGAGTTGGATTGTGAAAGATTCACAAACTCTTCATGTTTGTTGCTGTTAGGATGCACACAGGGTTGTGCTTCTGAGGAGTGACAAATTGAATTTTCATGACATCTGTATTTATTTATTAGATTAGTCACAGGCACAAATCACAGCTCTATTATGATTGCAGTTTGTTGTAGCAGGTTACAAATATGCCTTGCAGCCTACGAGTTTATATTCCTCGCTCGTCATCCAAACATCCTTTATTTACCTTTTCTAAGTAACTCGCTTGGCTTTTAAATTACTTATACGAGATAAATGTATCGAAGGCTCCTGGAGGTCTTGGGAGCCACGCTTTGTGCCTGCGTACTGTATAAATAATAGCATCGATACTTTGCTGAGTGACAGAGAGATCTATCAGACAGCGTCCACTAGCCATCAACCCTCACTCGCTAACCCCTCAGATTAGCGCCTACACAGTGGCATTTCGTTCTCCTACAACTCCAATAGATTTTTCCCCCCTGCACTGGCTCAATTTTAATCAGTGCATTTGCACATTAAGATAAGAGAATTGATGAGTTACCAGTCTTCAGTCTGCTAGAAGCTTGATGTTTAATTGGCTTCTCTACCCCCTCCACTTTTCTGCCAACCTCCCACGCACCTTAATAGTCAATAACGTTCGCTTCAAACTCCTACTGCGTTTGATGCAATTGTTGGCATGCTGTTATGAGAGATAAAAAAAACAACATAAGAACATTTATAGTCCAAGTTAATTGGCATCAGAGAGTGAGGGAGGAAAAACAGATTAGTGTTATAACTTCATAACTTCTAAAGTCATGGCTTGTGCACAGCTAGGCATTAGACCATTGTAAGATTTACATTTTAATGAAATATTTGAATAAGTGCTTGAAATTCACTCTAGCAGGTCTCCGGCTTCTAAAACCAACATTTCATGTTTGTGTATGTTTTTTTTTTTGAATGGCAGTGTCAGGGAAATTAACATGCCAGTCATCCAGATTAAAGGAGCATCAGTGTAAAGTCAGACTCCGCTTCAATCAGAGGTTAACTGCAGGTAAACAGCGGTCATGACATCTTTTAATGACTTTTTTTCCCACTCATTGCGTTCCCTCGTACTAAAGAAACGTTTTAAATTTAGGGTGAATTGAGAGAAAGGCATTGAGATCCTTAAAGACTGTGCTTCTTTATGAGCTTAGTGATGCAGGTGTAAAGGTGTGTGGGAGGAAATACACGCTTTTCACTGATCTTGAAGTAGCATTTGCATGTTTAACAGGTAAATTGATAACATTTTTTAAAATGAATTTAAAAGAAGTCTATACTTTCACTCCATTTGATTGAGAGAGTGCAATGCGCTGACCCACATGCACCTTGTGCTTTGATGAAAATGTAAATGAAAGAAGCAAACTTGGTCATATGTGTTAATGCACGGTGACATAAAGCAGGCAGACTTGTAATTATTCATGTGTGTTGCATCACCTAAATTATTCAGAAATGCTTCTTTGAATATGGAGTATGTCGAAGGAATTAACCAAGATGGGTTCTCAAAAATAATTCAATATAAAGACAGCAGCCGTTAATGTATCTGCTCTTAGTCTCACTTAAAAAAGTGTAAAAAATTTTTTTTTGCTTAACTGTAACTAATAAAAACGACTAAAGTCCAGCCAGCACTGTGTCAACTCCCCTAAACATACAGTACATTCATTCCCCCGTTCATTCCTTCACTCTTTTAAACAGATGCTCTTTGCAGAGGTGCATGTTTCTGTAATATTTGCCAGTGTACATGGAGCTGCATCTCTGTGGGGGTTGAGGAGCAGTGACAGGCAATCTTTTCAACAGCAGGTGCTAATTGAAACAAAACAAGGTCTGATTAGCGCAGCGTCTGGCAACCAATGAGCCGAACAGTGCTCGCTAGACAAAATAAAAAGAAAAAAAAACCAAGGCCTCCAAACATAAGAGGCCCTGAAATAAAGTGGTCATCATTTAATTAACAGAACGCGTTTTAATTACTGGCTAATCCAAGCAGCAGTGTGTGTCAAATTAACTGATGTGCTAAGTGCCTGTTTGCAATATCAGAAAACAGACAAATAATTGGAATCTAATTGCAGCCAGGTCTATTGCATGCCAGCGCCCGCAGCAGGCCATCTTAATAAACAAAGTCTTTTTTTTTTTTTTTTGGGTAATCTATTCTGAACCCTTGAATAACAAATGCTGCTGTCTTTGCTAATTGCCATGCTTCAGTGTTGGGGATTTGCCAGCTCAGACTATTAAAGGGAGGCTCTTGTGTGGATTGCTGTTACGTTGCGTTGCTTTAATTAAAATGAAATGAGAAGCAGAAATAGAGTTTTGTTACAGCAACTCAATATATGTAAATAAGATAATGCACTAATTTCCCTCCTAAAGCGCTGAAGGTGGGGTCGTGATGAACGGTGAGCGGTACGAGGTATGTATGTATGTATGTATGCGTGGTGGCCTTCAAAAACATTTACAAAGTTAACTTTTTATATTGTCTGTTACTGGTGTGAAACTTTAAGGTTTCCTTTCTGCAAGTATCTCAAATTTCTTGCTTTTTACATCTCCCGCTTAACCTCAGGAAATTCCATTCATACTCCTCTGAAAGACATCAACAGACTGATTGCTATTTCTTTCTTTCTTTCTTTTATTTGCATTTAATTTAAAATGTAATGAACTATCGCCTTTATTCATATCTGTTTTTTACAGCCGTGTTTGTGAAACTGGCTCTTTATATATCTAAAACTATTTTTACGGAAAGCCAAGGCAAGTTTGGAAAGTTAAATAAGCATTTCTACACTCCTTGGTGGAAATCTATGTATTTGTCTTGAAGCATAGGTGTCAAAGTAGGTTATAGACCAAAAAATCAAAAACATGATTTATGAAAAACTTATGAAAACATGAAAATGCCTCACGATTCTCTAATAATGTGTTATAAATAATTCCTTGATATTTTATGATCATGTTGTAATGCAAGTGTTACTATTCATTACAATGCCATGTAGTAGATCGAACATGTACATAATTCTATAGCAACTATCTTTTTTTTCTTTTTTAAATAAATATTATAGGCATGTAAATTAAAATGTCATCTTTGGGTGCTTCCAAAAATGTGTAGAAATATATAATTCCAGGAAGAAAAAAAAAAAAATATATATATATATATATATATATATATATACATAGGATATAAAGTCATTTGTTGTACGTTAGAACAGAACACAGCACATTTTTTTCTAGGCTGTCTTTATTTTGACATTAAGTTGATATTTGCAATCTTCAATAGTTTATGTGTTTCTCTGGAGTATTGCCATGTAGATAATATTAGTAATAATATTAACTAACCTGTAAAGTTAATAACAATCTGCTCACTTACGGAATAAGTGAACAAATTGTAAATAAAAATTATATTTGCTTCATAAATATGCACATGCGCTGGCTGTGAAGGTTGTGCAGTAAATCACGTGGCATTACAATGACTTCCTTACAATATGATGCTTTCAAGAAATTATATTTATAATAGCACTACAGAAATGACTAGAATTTAGAGATTAAAGATAGAATTAGAAATGACTCAGATTTAGGAGACATTAGAGTTTATAAAAATGCTCACAAGGAATCGTTGAAATCTTGAGAACAATTCAGCAGTTCTATTTGTGAATCATGGAACGTGTTCTAGCTGATCAGGATTTCCTGAAAGTGCATCATCAAGAGCAACTTTAATGCATAAAAATGTTTGCGCATCCAAAGTGTGTAGAGAATGACATTAATTAGGTCATTACTCAAAATTTTAATAATGCTAGTCATAACTTCAAATCATTACCTCTTATATTCTTCTTCTTATTATTAGGTATTGTCATATTGAAAGCCGCATGTTGCCACTTATCAGATCTTAATCTACATTATTATTAATCCATATAGCGTTTTGATTTTCACAGACTTTATAATGACTTTCCAAACTTTATGTCTAAGACAGTGTTGTACCCAGTTTTCACGGGACAACAAAAAGCGTCCTGCGAGATGATCCCACAGAGATACCAACGGCAGAAATAACGACGCTGAAAAGCAAAACTAACTAGCAGCAATAAAAAAAGACCATCAATGATTTTTATATTGTTTCCTTTAAATTCTGCCTTTGAGTGGCTTTCATTAATAATACACTTGATGGCATTTATGTGCCGGAGCAATAAGATAAGCCCGAAACAATTTATGTCACCTAAAGCTTTTTAACGAATCAATGCGACTATTTGTAATTGCTTGTTCCACAAGATTAAAAGTGCTTAAGCCTGATCTCTGTCTGCTGTTTAGTGGCTAACGCGACCCTGCGCTTTCCGTCATAAAAAGTGACTCGTCATCATCAGCGTTTATCTCCAGCAAGAAATCCATATCGCTAATATTTTTGGAATTTTAATGCAGTCACGATTTATAGCTGTTCGAATGCAGTTATCTAAATTGCTAGTGGGAGGGACGGTTTAACTGTCTCTTTAATTACAGGAGAATTTAATGTGCAAGCAGATCCTCCGCTGCCGCTGGAGACTGTACAACACACGCACACGAAAAGCTGGAAGTCTGTTCCACTCACCAGCCCGTTATTAAACCCCGCAACGCACGCATGAACGTATGCATTGTCCAAAAAGCTGGATTCCATTTCATTCCTACATGCTGCTTCTTCTTCCAAGTGATTTTCATAAGCGTATCGTTCGCAACTCGAGATTGTGGAAATGACGATTTTGAGAAACAGCCGTGAACATCCAGCGTTTTTTTATTGCATTTTTATTGAACGTTCCAGTCAGTCACTGAGACTGGATTTAACATGATAGTCTGCATAAAACATGAGAGTGAAGGAGGGATTACAGACTGATGAAGCAGGTGATGAGAAAAAGCTGTTCTCTAACAAAATGGAAAAAAAAAAAGAAAGAAAGAAAATGACAAGTTTACAGCTTTGATAGTGATCTGTTGGGTCACTCAGGTTTTTCCTTCACTGTACCTTTAATCTTGTGAATGGGACGAGCTTGAGCTTGTACAGCATCACACTAAATATTATAGGAAATGGGAGCAGGAGAAGGTGTGTGTGTGTGTGTGTGTGTAATGGGAGTGATCTCAAATTTCATTCTTAATCATGCACTCATGATGTTGAGGGAATTTTGTATCGTCTGAGAATTACTGTGCTTGGGTTTTAGTTAGAAAATGTGAAAAAATCATAGTAGTGAAATAAAAAAATTTAAATCAGTATTATGAAATACTATTTGACCAGAACATGAAAGATAGACAGGCTTAGAGGAAGAAGAAAAAAAAAAGACAACCAATAGTCTTGGCACTGTATATTTACTTTTCCCCCCTCCCTGTTTTATATAAATTATTCGATACACCCCAAGACATTACTGAGCACGTCTCTATGACTTCAGGCCATTTTCCATTTCTTATTTTTCATTTGAGGCAACACACCTGTCTGCTCTGAGCTCCTAATCGGGACCAGACCACCGGGGGAGGCAGACGCTGGACCACTAGACACGGACGTATCAAAAACAACCTAACACACAAAAAAAGGAGAAAGTCTTTATACAAAAAAAATAAATAAATAAAAAAGCTTAGGTCATTGACAACATCTGTTTTCTATTTTACAGTTTTCTAAATCCAAAAAAAGGCTAATGATCCCCAAATCTTATCCCACCTCCTCTCGTTCTTTGTAAAAAAAAGTGTAGATTACTCGCAGCACTTTGCTATTCCAATACATACAGCAGTTTGTCGTTGCTTTGTTTCTTTTTTTTAATAGTCAGTACAAAGCAGTTCGAATGATAAGCAAACATGGCATTACAAACAGTTTTGTTCTTTTAAAGAAAAAGGAAAAAAAGAAAACAAGAACGCACACAAGGATATAACGTGGTTTATGTACAACCTACAGGAATAAAAGCCCACACAAGTGAAGCCATCTAAGACAGTATACCATGCCTTTAAAAAAAAAGCGAGAGAAAGATTTGTGACTTTTCTTTAGGAAAAAAGGCCTGAGGTTTGGATTGGTTTTTAAAACACAAAAGAACATGAGACCTTCAAGATAAACAAGTAGGTTTTTTTGCATTTTTATATCATTTTTTTTTTTTTTAAAACTCTTTCTTAAAATATCATTTGCTACAGTTTTAGACTAAACATGCAGGACATACGACTAAGTGCAACAGAGTGAAATGGTATCTCTTTTTTCTCTTTGTTTAATCATTCCCTATAGGTCTGAACTGAGGTATGCGTACTAACAGATTTCTCATGCTGCTTCACTTTAGTAATGTTGAGCTACACATGCGGAAGATGATCTTATCTACCTGCTTATCCCCATCTCCCTCATTACCGCTAAGAGATTTGGATTAGCGCGTGATGAGCGCATGTCTTGCACACTCCGACTGCTTTCAGCCCATCAACAGCTGCCCGGCTCGTGTGGTTTATTTTCTGTGAATCAAAGTTTTCCAATTTTTTGTCTATAGTAAATGCATATGGCTGAGTTTCTAATGGAAAAAAACAAACAAAAAAAAACTGCCATTAAAGTACCTTGTACCCAGCTTATTAGTTGACAGGAGTGTTTGGTTTTAATATAAAAACAAAGTTGATATAAAAAGTAGACAGAACGTCAAACACAATCATAAAGCATTTGCAAAGTTTAACGAAGAAAAAAAACTGGATTCACATAATAAGTGGCATACAATCTTATCAGAGGATTAAAAACAACCCTAAAATAAGGAGAAAAAAAAAACAACAACATAAATGTGGTCCAGTATTGTGTTATGTAAATCCTTTCCCCATCCTGTATTATCGTTCCTGCCATGTACTTAGTCCAGACACTTAAGGAGAGAGAACAGTGCTCTGACATGGTCATACATTTATCCCAATCTCGGTCTATTCTCTCCCATTTGGACAAAGGCAAAAAAAACCTTGCAGCTGCCCCTTAAACAACCCCATTGGCTTTTTTGAACAGCTCATTCATTTATTCATCAAAAATGGTTCTTTTCCCTCTTTTGCACTGAATGGGGAGGATATTTGGCCTTATTTTGCTATTGCATGGAACATAGAATATCTTTATTTTTTTAAAACTTGTCATTTATCTTTGGTAGTCACAGGTAACAGACATGTCAACAACTCAAAAACAATAATAAAAACAGAAATAATAAATTAAAAAGTGGTTGGTTGCAGTCATAAATCAATATGTAAAATTTGGTTAAGCTGCTTCTAATTTGCTTCTTGGTGGCACAGACTGGAAACATTTTGTTTTTTTGGATGAAACCGCAGGCGATTGTAAATGAGAGTGGCTGCTTATTGCTGTCCAGCACCCCCCTGCTCACACCCCGTGTTCCCTCACAACCCCCCACCCACCCCCGTCCCCGACACTGTACCGAGGATGTTTTTAATGTGAGCCTGAAATTGACTTCATACTGGTTTCCAAGGTAATGTGGCAGGAAACATGTGGTCATAGTGGGCTGCCCCCGATGCTGTAATGCTTAGTGGTCATGGCTCCTAATGCCGACTGTGGCTTGTAATCCCTTAAACCTTTTTATCTCATGTGTAATTACTAACAACTGCTAATAAGAGAGGGAGTGGGCTGGTCATTGATGTGGGCAAACAAGACATTAAAACAACAGGGAATGCACTTTAAAGTCCTCTAGCCTTAACCCGACAGTCCATAAATTACAGAACGGGGGGAGAAATGGAGAAAAAAGAAAAATTATCTCTGCTGCTTCTTCGTTCTATTCTGACATTTAATATTTTTCCCCATTCGCACCAGTGTTTTGATCAGTCATTTGGTTGCAGCCAACACACTGCAATGAAAGGGGATTTCTGAAGGTATTTCATAAGGACATGTTGTAACCTGCGTTGATTTCTCTGTCATTCATTCCCTTGTGAAAATTAAACTTCATTGATGCGTGGAGAGAGCCTTCATTACGAGGAGTGCATATGCAGATGGACTTTGTGTGTGTGTGTCTGTGAGAGAGAGAGATAGAGCGCGAGAGAGAGAGAGAGAGAGAGAGAGAGAGAGAGAGCGCGAGAGAGCCCAATGTGACCGTGTGATGGTGATCTGAAATTTGGAATAAATGACAGAAAAATACTACATGGTAAATCTGACATTCTGTTTCCCATTAAATAGTGGAACGGAAAAGAGAAATGAAACATCATGGAAAGAAACTATACACATTCATCATCAAGTGCAGGTCGTACAGAATCTCTACAACAATGGGCATGAGGTCTGATCAGGTACAGAAAACAAAGTCAAATAATACATAGCAAATAAGAGCATAGGACAATCAGGGGGACAAAAACATTGTATTATTTGCCCTCAGAAACATCAGACTGAGTTCGGAGGCAACACTGAGGTTGGAAGCAACCCGAGCTGATTTGAAGGCAGTGTCACTGAACTGAAATCACGTACACCCGCGCCCACAAGCCCTGCATCTGTGTCCATTTGGGGGCTAATGATTCAAGTTTGCACTCTTCTGTAGTTTGTAAATCAGTGTTGAACTTCGAGGGCAAAGTGGCAGTCTTTCTCTCTGCGCGAGTTTTCTCGTTAATGTCCTCTCTGGTCTCAATGCCACCAGGCCAGGCAAAGTGGAGTAGTAGTCCCCCAGTACCAAACGGTCCTTTACTGGACGCAAGTAGAAATTACGTGCTTGGTCTTGTCTTTAACCCAAAAAAGTAAAAACAACTGAAAAATACTCCCAAATGGAATAGTTTTTTCTTACCTCATGTGTATCTCATGATTAATGGCACTAAGAGCAAATTGGAAATTTTTTTTTTCTTTTTTAATAGCTGTCAACAAAAGGGACTGGGAATCCAGTCGGACTTGCTAGGTTGGGAGTGGTCTCACAGATGATTTCAGTTTAAGTTTGGCCCCTTTGCAGAGGACCCGAGGGAAAGCAGCCTTACAGCATGTCCTCGTTCCCGTGGTCGTCCTCGTAATCTCTATGGTGATCATAGTCTGGACTGTGATTGGCTGTCACTAAGGAGAGCGGCCCTTCATGCTCCTCTGGATCCAGTGGTTCCTCTTTAATGCTGATGTGATGCCTGCATGTGGAGGGAACACGCACACAATGTTTAT
The DNA here is from genome assembly GCA_030014255.1 of Parauchenoglanis ngamensis. NCBI lineage: Eukaryota > Metazoa > Chordata > Actinopteri > Siluriformes > Auchenoglanididae > Parauchenoglanis > Parauchenoglanis ngamensis. The sequence continues at coordinate 20,246,448 of JAQMYM010000036.1, forward strand.
TATTTTTTTATCATAATAAACCAGAAACCATTTTTTCACCTCTTTAAATACACATAAAAAAAAAAACACTGAGCAGGGAAACAAATGGCTATGCTTTTAATTAAACAATAACAGAATTCACTGGTGCTCTTTATAACTTCGGTTCCCTTTCTGCTTTTCCACCATCGGGGAAACGTTGGAGCTTTATTTTCCACAACTGCCAACAACAAGGGTATTCACTCAGAATTGATAAATGAGGGAGATTAACAACGCGTGACGTGGAGAGGAGAGAATGGACTCTAGCGACTGTGAGGCATAAAGAGAGAGAGAGAGAGAGAGAGAGAGAGAAAATTTGGGGAAGAGAGAGAGGGCCGCCTGTCAGGCTCCCAGTGGCGTTAGATCAGCACGCTGTGTGTTCCTCTTCCCACTCGTTAACATGCCCAACCTGTGAGGCGGGTCCCAAGAGGACGACCTTGCACGAGGTTCCGTCATTAATCAACTTCAAGCTGGCAAAAAAGAAGAAGAAGGAAAAAAAAAACCAACACGGCAAGCAGACAGCGACACGCACTTTAAATACGCACAAAATTAATGCGCCTCCTTACCACAGTGTCAATAAGGGAGGAAGAATTGTGCTGGCAGGGAAGTGAGAGAGAAAAGGCGGAGGCGGTTTGGGGTTGGCGAGGAGGCTCGACACAAACGCCGGGTGATAAGAAACAGGGCCCTTACGAGAATAATAACGCTGTCAGTCGTAAACAAGGAAAAACATGAACACCCCCCCCACCAACCCACAGTCTGGGCAAGGGATTCTCCAAAGAGATGAGATCTGCCAAATTTTCATTGTTGAAACACTGCGGGGACAGCGAGCCAGAGCGTGAGTGCTGACTGGTGTGGAGTAGAGGAAGAAAAAATAGAGAAAGAAAAAAAGGAACATTAAGAACAGCTGTAGTAGAATCTCTAAATTAATCTCTAAAAGTGTTCCGAGCGCACTGTAAACTGTGTTTCTTTGGTACGGCACGTCTGTCAAGTGTTAATTAGTGATAAAGTGATATTTTTTCTTTCATCTTCTTCCAGCAGTTTGGGTTATAAAAAATCGCCTCAAAGAAGCAGTTTGAGCTTTGTGTAGCCAGAGTCACCAAGAGGCTGCCCACTGCTTTGCATCACATGTCCCTGTAACTACTGCTGGAAAAAAACCTTCTAAACTCTCGTCATAATAGTCAATAAGATTAGACCTAGTATTAATAAAAAAAAAGTTTGTCTTAACTCGTACCGATGCATTATGTATTCAAGTGAAACAAATATAAAAGAACATTTATCAACATCTTATCATACCTTACACACCCTTACCCCCTGTCTGAGTAATATTTTTGAGCTACTTATTTAATTTGGCAAAATGCATTGCAAAAAAGCAAGAAAGGCGCTAATAGGCAGGCAGCCTCGAGGCTAGCATACACATCCTGTTATTTCTATCCTGTGACGGGGCCATGCCTGCAGCTATGCCCCCAATCCTTAGTACAAGCACTTTTCCACCCGCATATCTCCATAACTTCATTACAGCACTGTTCATTTTTCAGTTTTTTTCAAGCTTTTGCTGAAATTCTTGCCCTGTTCCTGGATATTTTAGACAAACTCTAGAAATGTAGCTGATTAGCTGTGTGAAAGTTTTGGCACAATTTTGAACAGGTCATTTTTTTTTTTTTTTAAATCTTTCCTCAGCAGCTTTGAGGCTTATTGTGAGTCTCCCTGTTATGGAAAAGAGCTCTGACATCTTATATTCACAACTTTCATAAATATTTAAAGAAAAGGGAGGCAATAATTTTGGCGCAACACAACCTAGGACAGCACACATTACTGACACATACTAAGGGAGAGTTTATAAACCTGGTGTTAGAAACGAGAGAGAGGGGGGGGGGGTGTTTCCTTTATGATCTGTCCCAGACTGAGAACTTTCCAAAAGGTGGAGTTTCCTCTCCCATTTTGGATCTGAGCAGAATAAAACACATTACATATTGCTCTTCCTCTCTGTACTAAATGTTACTGTATAATTATATGAGCCGTGCATTAAAACCCGTGCTTTCGGAGGTTAATTTTATGTCTTCAGCACTTACATACACAAACACATACTGTACATTCTCACACACACAGTGAGGGTTAAAGGCATAAAACACTCACATAGCTGGAAGAGGGGAGCGTCCGGGGCTGCTGTCACTACCGTTGCTGTTGCCGTGGTCCATGGCCCCATTCATCTCCTCTCGAATAGCGTTGGCAAGCGAGTTAAGAGTGGGGCTTCCGATGGAAGCGGTAGTGTATAGAGGTATGCTGTTTTCGGCCATTGAAGCCTGAAAAAGGTATGCACACAATGGACGAGTGAGGAAGAGCAGCTACACTGACATACGCTACACACGGCTGAAGAGCAGAGGAGTGGGGTTATCTTAATGCTAAATGCTATATAATTAATGAAAGACAACATGGGTGCATAGGTCACGCATCTGGAGTCATGCTGGGTGCTAGGGTCGGACAACATGACGATAACAGGACATTTCCAGCAGATATTTATGGCAAAATGTTTTTTAAATATGTAACATTTTACAAATATAAGCATTAAAATCTACTAAATCTTTGTCCAGAGTTTGTAATTGTTGTAATTGTCATGGTAAAAGCTATCACAATACTCACAATAGCTCAGAAAAATGTATCATGACATAATGAATCGCAATATCGATATTATATCATTATATAACTCAGCTCCACTGGGTGATTTACCTGGAAGGTAGCCGGGAGGACAGGACCGTATCCCAAACTGGTCTGAATGTTTTTCACTAGAGCAGGACTCCTGTAGAAGTGACCATACACACACATGCAAAACACAACTTTCAGTTTTCACTGTAAAAGAAAGAAGCTTGTAAAAGCCACCTACAAATGAGTGTTAACAATGTGAGTCCATGCAGGTATTGATAAATCACTTAATACAAAGGTTTCCAGTGACTGACTCTCAGAAGTACTTGAACTGTGTGTGGATTGATGACTACTCAAGACTCACATTAAGACAGCAATGCCCAATAAAAAGAACACAAAATCAATACCCGCAAATGTATTGCTGTACTATTTATGTGACTCAGAGAGACGACTAGCTCAACAGATTTATACATTGCAGATTACACACATTAAGCCTGATTGATCATTTCGGAGAAGAAAGACATTGTCAAAAAAGAGGTGAGTGAAAAACTACACACAGGATGAGCATGTGGCACATTGAAGCAAAGCATGCAGGGATATTGTTGGAAGGAGAAGGGTGGGGGATTGGGGTGGGGGGAGGGGAGGGCAGTTCTTACTGTACAAGTGGCTCGTCGTAGCAGTTGTCGACGACGTGCTTCCGGGGGCGACCTCGCTGAATGTGGCGGCCCCTTTTAAACTCTTCGTTGTCTACGGTCCAAAAGGACCCAAAGTCATCCTCGACTCTTACAAAGCACTTGTGTAGGGAGAGGTTAGTGCGCACAGCACCCTGGAAAAGGGGAGGAGGCACCGAGGGGGGTGGGGAAGGAGAGGAGCAGCCAGGGCAGATGCAATGATCAGACAGACAGATGGACAGACAGACAGAAAACGGTCACATGAGAAGATTAGGGAATGCATGACCAAACACAAGTCACTGTGGGTCCCAGCAAGCAGCTGCAGGGGTACAGAAATGCACAGCGAAGCTAGCAGCAAGTCAGTTCAGCAGCACAGCACATGAGATAATGATCACATGGAATCGCTTTCCATCAATCACCACCACGAGACAGGAGGATTGGCCGTGCAGGGGAGAGGGGGGTGGACCTACCCGCTGATCTTTTGTGGCCTTCTCTTTTGGAACTCTAGCTCGTCAACAGTCCATACCGCCCCTTTAACGTTTTCTACTCGCACAAAACACTTGTGAAGACTAAGGTTATGCCGGACTGCGTTCTGCAGTTGGTGTGAAAGAAAAGAAAAAGTCTATCAGTACAAAGAGAAACAAGCCAATGGAGAGACATAACACTGCAATGTTTCAAAAGACAGTACACAGGCCTAACATTGCAAAATTGGGCTTAATTTGACCATGCTTTTATTGGAAGTTCTCATCTGTCAAAGTTAGAAACATGGCTTCCAAACATTAAAAATACAAAGGAACCAGTGATCAGGCTGCCAACTGTAATGGACCTCCTTAGAAGGCAAACAGAATTCCAGTGTGCAAAAACATTTAATCAAATAAACACAACTTTTTGGCCCGTCACTTTGAACAGTCCTTTCAGCCACATCAATGAACAATGAAGGGAAACCACACAGTTATAACATGCTTTACCGTGTTCATAATTTACCTTTTCATCAGGCCCATTTGTACAGTACATGACCAATATTTACTAAATAAAGAGCTTGGTGACAAATGGCTTTGCATGGCAGGGTTGTCAGCACGGTGCTTTATCATTTGCTTGTGGTAAAAGTAGGAGATAGTTGATCGTTTCCTGCCTTGATGTAAAACGGAAACTCAAATGCTAGAGCACATTAAAAAACAAAAAAAAAAAAAAACCCAAAACAAAAATAACCAACAAAAAATCCAGAATTGACCAGGGTCCCCTCAAAGCTAGTGAAGTGTCCAGAGAAAATGTAAAAGTATGTTTAAATAGGAGCCCTCTCCCGGCACCTTCTGAGGATCATTAAGCTAAATTATATTTGCATTCGGAAAAACACATTTCCCCCCAAGGAAAAAAGCCAAATGGAAACTGCGGTAACAAATTTTGAGCTCACTCTTTTGGTAAAGCGAGTGAAACACAATGAAAGGTTTCTGATAATCTAATGGTTAGAACCTATTAGCCTTTGAGTACTTTATTTATCTTGTGATCTTTCCTCTGTGCGAGTGTGAGTGTATGTTTCAGTGCGGGAGCTGGCAGTTATAACTACAAAGTGCCCCCATGGCGAGCTGTCAGTGACTGCTGAAGCACAGAGTTAAGGAGCTGAGAGCTACAGTCACAGCTAGTCAACCTGTCTTTCTCACATTTTTTTTTCACTTTCCATCTTAATTTCACATCCTGTTTCTTTATCTCCATCTGGCTTTACTCTGTCCATCTCTGTTTACGCGTGTATACACTGCTTTTTCCGCAACCACGCAAGATGAGTTTATAAACCTTTAATCTGGTAAATGCACTGAATTCTCTTCGTTTTCTTTTCAATCTTTCCATAAATAAGTTCAAAAGACTGATACAATTTATAATTTGGACATAACGAAATACTAAATGTACATTTTATCAGACAAGGAAGCTGAGAGCAGAAATGAGAGAGATTACCTTCCATGTAGCTGCATTCCGCCTGAAATATGCAAACATTCGCGTGAACCAGTTGTATATCTCATTTAGTGTTAGCTGTCTTTCTGGTGACTCAAGTATCGCCTGGAAAAAAAGCACACACACACACACACACACACACACACACACACACACATACACATGCTGATAAGCACAATTTGTTTTCCATTTCCTTTACAGACGTGGGCTTAACAAAGGGAGATACGTGTTCGGGCTACCTTCCCTTTAACAGAGCATGTAAAACAGGCCTCTGCTGATCCACTCTGCTACTTTGTTTACCGAATGCTTTTGGTGCGGCCTCATTCAAATGCATCCATTTGAATACACCCTTTCCTGCTAAGCAACTAGAACAAGTGAAAACTATTTTGCCAGGGACAGATTACAGGGCTCCAATTATCGCCCTGCCCAGATTAATGCTTGTGCAACGGCAGATTAGCGGCTGGCTCTGATAATTGACTGGGCATCTTAAAGATGTTCCATCCCCGCTGTTGTGGGAAATGAATTTCCTAATAATCACATCGGTGGTAATGCTTCATCAAAAGCAATTGCTATACAGTGAACGGGCTTCTTTTTTTTCTTCACGCACTCCCTGCTCTCAGACACCATTGTGCTCAATGCAGATGGTTAATCTTGTGTTGCAGGTCTAAATTGTATTTGAAATTTTAACAGCATTAGTTGGAAGGGAGAAAATGGGGAACAAATGTTTGCAGTTTGTGTCCGTACTGAAGATAAAGATGTATTTTGAATGCACATGTATGAGTAAAGCTGAATTAAATCAGAAGAGAAGAGACACTAACGTGTACATTGTGAGCAAATGTGGTCTTACCTGGCGTATTAACGATGCATATGTGAAAGGAGGACGCACGTCTGTGTTCATGTAGAACTCCTTGTTTTGGCCAATATCTGTTATTGAGGAGCATTAACAAATAGATATGCATAGAATTCATGACAACACCAATATAACAGTTCAACAAAAATATGTATACAAATGTTGACTGGACACTATTTAAAAACTTAAATGCTGAGCAAGGACTACATCCTACGGGCCACACATCCCATCTGTAATTATTCAGTGAGCTACCTGGTGATATGGGCATGCTGTATTTGTCCGAGTAGCGTCGGCGAATGGGTCCGACACTGTGCAGGCTGGTGGGTGTGATGACTGAGTGGGTCTGGGAGAGCGGTGTGAGCGGGGTGGTGGGTGTGGTTGGGGTTTGAGGCAGGCTGAGGGGTGGCGATGCGCCGGGGGCCGTCTTGGACAGCGTGGCATTGGAAACCAGGTTGAGCTGAAAGGCACAAAGCAAAAAAAAGGGACTGAGGGTTGGACTGATTCGTTAATCATTGCCTGGATGCATGCTGCTGCTAATTGCAAACACACCCTTGAATCAACCTCGGAACCACTGAGGTGTGTGGGTGGCACACTGGTTTACAAATGTTAGTAAAGACAACCAGCCCTATCCCACTTCTGCCATCTTCCAACTTTCCAGCAGTAATTCAGACACATCTTCACTGTTTTAGTCTCGGAGATAGGATTTTTTTCCTTTTAATTTGAGTTGTCCCCCTGAAACTTGCCAGCTGACAGCGTTTGTTTTCCCACCCCTGAGAGGTCTCTAATAAGCCAGAGATGAAGAGGCCAAACTGAACTAATTACAGGCTGCAACTGTATTAGAAGGATCCTAATTAGTGGCTACTTACGGAGGGGATACCATGATTAAAATGCATATTCGAGTGACCCTCAGCATGAACGGTCTGGCTAGAAGAACATTGTCGAGAAAGAGGGTTGTTTCCTTTTTATGAAGTGGAAACAAAAGATCTATAAAGAGGTATTAAGTAATAATGACTATAATAGACTAATTAAGCTGGGAGCTCTAAGTGGTACAGTAGATCTCCTGGCAGCTGTGCTCCTCTTTCACTACAGTGGAAGGAGCAAGCCTGACCTGCTGCTCTTGTTATTAATCTGTGTGTGTGTGTGTACGCAATCTAGCTGATGACACAAATACATATTTCCCACACAAAACTGCTTTAATTGCTAATTTGTCAAAAAAGGTTTCAAATTAAACATGTGCGGTGTGTGATGAGGGAAGGGGAGAAAAGCAGAGAAGAAGAAGACAGATTCTCAGTTGTCTGGGTCATAAATGGTTGCATTTGTGCTAACAAATTAATGAAATGTCAATCCTGTCAATTGCCTTGACGCTATCAGATGTCTAAATTTTTTACACAGTGATGCTGTCATTGTAAATGGGGGCAAAGCAGGTTAAAGCCAACAGACAGTGCTTAATGCAGCCCCACCCCACCCCAGTGCCCCATCTCCACCCCCTACCATCAGCACACACATCTAACACAATTACCACACAGCCTATTAACACTCATTATCATCCTGATGCCCCGTTTGATGGACACGTATATAATAAAGAAATTCAGAAGGCTGTCGCTGCCAAAGGCAGAGTGATGTCGTCATGCGCTGCTTTTACATTTTTTAGAGGAATTTTTAAATGGTTTAAACGGCCTCCCTACGGCTGCTTCTGTGCTTGTTCTTATTTACAGTGCAGTAAGGTGCATAATGGTATTTTGCTGTACAAATTATAGGGCACTGTTTGTATTGATATATGCAGACACATTAAGGACAAAAATCACTAGACATCTGTATGCAGCGGTGACGTTAATGTTTATAGTTACATGTAATAAGAATGGTTTAATGTGATATCATGCATCTAAGAACATCTTTTTATACAGCACACAGACACACACTGGTGTGGATTAGCTAGCTTCATGCCATTGCTATTCCCTTGCTTTATACGGTGAGAGTGCTTCACGCATCCTTGAACCATAGGCCAGACAGATGCGCAATGGCCTGCACTTTGTTTCTTTCACCATTTGGGTGCTCTCCAGCACACTCACAAAAAATGAGACTTCAGACAGAAATTAATTACATGGTAATTGGTGATCTAATTGTACTGCCTTTGACTCACCATGCTGTTACAAAACAATCAAACAAACAAAAAAAAATACAAAAAATACCCTTAATTATGGACAATGTAAAGGTCACATTTCTAAAAAGAGTGTGTAGTGATGGTAAATACACAGATACACTGATAAACAGGCTTAGAGGCATTTCCGTTTGAATCACTGATTTACTTATAAGTAATTCTCTTATCAATATAAGGGGAAGTGGCAGCTAGCTAACAATCACTATCAGTATCCCAGACTGCATTTATAAACCAAGTGTCTGGACACCTGCTAATATACTTCATGTGTGTATTTCTGATGCATCTACCACATAACAAAAAAAATTGCTATATCACTTTAATAAGAACATCAGCATATCTGTTCATTCGTGCAATTATCTGATTGGCCAATCATGTGGCAGCAGTGCACTGCATCTCAGAATGCACATCTCAGAACCTTGAGGTGAACAGCAAAGTAAAAGTTGAAAATTCGAAAAAGGATAGGCCATGGCGTTCAATCACTGTACTCTCAGATCCCTGTTCTTGGCTGAAGGAAGTAGAACCTAATGTGGTAATCTTCTGCTGTCATAGTACATCCACTTCAAGGTTTGATGGATCGTGTGTTCTGAGGTTCCTTTCTGCTCACCATGGTTTGGAAAGAGTGGCTATTTGAGTTACCGTGGACTTCCTGTCAGCTTGAAGCAGTCTGCTCCTTCTCCACTGACCTCAACAACGGGTTGCTACCAACAGAGCCACAGCTCACAAGATGTTTGTTGTTTTTCACAGTATTGTGTGTAAACTGTATAGACTTTTGGATGTGAGGAGATCATTACTTTCTGAAATACTCAAACCAGCCAGTGTGGTACCAACAACCATGCAATGGTTGAAGTTACTGAGATCACATTTTCCCTCATTATGATGTTTGATGTGAACAGATGTTCCTATTAAAGCGACTAGTGAGTGTATACACATAAAATTTCTAATCTTTAATGTTTTTACTGTTTAAATCTTCTATAAACCTTGCACTATTTCACCAAGTTAAGTCTAGGGTCACGGAGTGTTGCTAGTAGGTTGTAGGACTGGGACAAGAATATCAAGACTAACAGCACGGAAAGGCAAGAGAATTTCAGCGTGCTAGTAAACTTCATCAATATTATGCCTGTTTCTTCAAAGCAAAAAATATTCATAAATTGTGTGATTTTTGCTATACATTTTACAATATTACATTTTAGAATACTATATATAATTATCTCTAAGAAAAACCTAATCAGTTACCTTCTGGGATTTCTATTTATGGATGTTCTGCATCATCTTTTGGCTTTTGAAGAGATGTCACAATGGTGAAAATGCAATTTTCTTTGCAATTAACGAAGGAAACAAGGCAGAAGATAAACAAGGAAACAAGCGAGAGGGTTGTTACTTACGGGCTGTGGGGTGGGTTTGGGCTCTGTGGACTTGACATGTAGGTGAGTCATCATAGCTTGCAGACGTTCTTTGTCTTTTGCTAACTGTAATGAAGAATAAAAGACAGAAAAAAACACAAGAGATGACTGAAATGAGCAACCGTTTTGAAAAAGCAGCTTCTTTTCTTTCAATTTTCCACACAAAATAACAAATTAAGAGGGGATGAACACATACAGCCCATGCAGACTGCACTCTCCACGGTCTTTAAATTCAGAATAATGTAACAATAACAAATATAATGAATTATAATAATATAATATAATTATATAATATAATAAACGATAATATAATGAGCATATCACAGAAATCTTCATAATCAGAAATACTGTGACTGCTCCTTTTTGACCACTGTGTTGTCATCTTCCAGTTTTTGCTCCGTTTATGTCATGTTATGGGAGTAGGCAGAACCTAAAGCAGCTAAGCACCGTCTGTGGAATGCTCCTAAACACACGACACAGTTCCTCTTCTTTTCTGTGTGCCAAAGCTAAAGATGAAAGCCTGACAATGTTTGTACCGCTGAGCAGTTTGTATAGGCTGCATTGCTGTGTAAGCATGGATAAACAGACACATGCAGTATATGAATGCACTGATGAATCGACCGATTTTCCTTGTTTAATTCACTATGATGCACATGGGGGAATGTGTTAAGAGCCACACTACACTTAAGATGTTCCAGGGTTGTGTCTGTCCCTCGTTCTTGCTAATCTGCTCTAATGGAACATCACCTCCTCGTCCCTGAATACATGCATAACTAATATCCTTATGCATATACATTAGCTGCCATTACAACTGTTGGCGCTAAAACCACTCAATGTATGTATTAATCAGCAGAAGTGGTATTTACTGACGAAAAGCTCGAAACGTGTGTTTTTTCCATAAAAAAAACGAGCATTATTAATAGCATGCCCATCACTGAATGTTTTATTGGGCTGCCAAATACTTAAAAGTCATAAATGACTTTAAAACCCAGTAAAATTCAAAATGTAATTATCTTTTGGACTAAGGCCCCGGGCTTCCCATATATCTTTGGCTGGCTGTCATGCATACATAACACATTTTTAATGACTGGTTACTCACAAATGTACAAAATAATTTCATTTTTGTTCCCTGCACTTCCCTTCCCCACATCTCTGAGCCACTGGCCAGAGAGAACTCTGGATTGTGGGTGGTGGTGGGGGGGAGGATGTAGATGGACTGAAGAGGAGCAGAAGTGAGGAGGGAGAGAAAAAGGCAAGGTACCTGCAGTTCCAGCTGCTGAACTACTTGCATCTGTACCCGGCACTGGGCCGTACTCCGGTCATCTAACGCGTGCTCGTTATTCAGATGTCTAGAGAGAGAGAGAGAGAAGCATGACATTTTACAGCCGGCTATTACACATTTGATAAAACTTTCATGGTGAAATACTGAACTACATTATCTGCATGTTCTGAGGGACAACCATTTCTTTCTCCGTACTGGCAAAAGGGAAATGGACCCAAGCATACGCATACGAAATGATGCAAAGTAAATACATCAGAGCCCATGTGTGAAAAGATCACATTCTTCCGACACAAATGGGTCTCGTGTCTTCCCGCAACTTGAAAAAAAGCAGCACTGGAATCTTTCATGCGGTGACCGTATTTACGGAAACCTGTGTGTGAGGTAAGAATAATGATCTGGGAGAAAAGACAGATTCTGAATCTTGCTGTCCTGCTCTTCTGCAACCACATTTCCCCTTTTCAAAATGTAAATGGAATCTACTTAGTTTGGGTGGTTTTTCCAGTTAATTATGTCATTGAGATGAAGAGGAACTAAATGAAGCTAGGAGAAAAAGCCAAAGGACAACAAGGAGAAGAGAGATGAAATCTGTAATAAACTTGAATTATGAATATAATTATGCATGATTATTTTATACTGCCAAGATCTTCTTCTACTCCAGACACCCCTCCCACCCCCCCTTACCACATTTATAACTAATCTAAATAAGTAGCTGGCCCCACCAAGTCTTTCGCTTTCCTCCTTTTTTGTGGTGATTTATATAAAATGAGGAGATAAGGTTTTTGCCAGTGAAGGAAATATGATTGCAGGATTTTTATCAGGCTCTGCATGAATTACAGGTTCGAAAAAATGCTTATGCAGGGGCATTTCATTAATCATTTAATCATAAGCTGAGCAGGATGTTTGAACCGATTTCACAAATACCCTTTCATTTCGCTACTTCATTATGCTCGCTAATGGATCCAATATATTATATATATCATAAATTATATCACATCGCTGCTGACCATGTAGGTCACTATCACAAGGCGGGGGCTCGTGGAGCTGAACAGCAGCGACGTCGAAGGGAAAGGAACCACAATTCACATGCCGGGCCCTGTCTTCTTTTCCAACACACCTATTCTTGCCATTTATAGCTAATCAAAAAAGCTGGAGTGGTGGCTGCAGCCACGGCAGTGATGGCTTAATCAATCCCAGGGCTGGCAGGGACGAGTAGGTAGTGTCACTGCTGCAGATGTTACACTGTGTGCAGAGGTTAAACAGAGATGCATGTAAAGGATACTCGCAGGTAGCAGGACATGGATGGGAATGGGAATCATACGCACAGGATGTGTGTACTGTATTCAGAAGAAATGATTGAAATGAGAGTGGAGGAGTGTCTCTCATCTCTCATACGAATATATAGGTCTGTTAGCATAATAGTCTGTTCACGTTATGTTTAACATCTTTTACACATAAGTAAAAGTTTAAACACAATGGGGTGGTGCGATGTAATTGATTGTTTTTCAATAACGGCACATCCCAATGTGTTCTTATTCTTCTTATCAGAGATTACCTGATCATTAAAAAGTGTAATTTGAAGAAAAAAGTGAAAACACAAAAAAGACTAAGCACAAAGACTTCCATAAATGATAAATAAATGTAATTATTTATGAATTAAAAATAACTTTACTGTGTCAACCTTAGCTTAGTATAAATTGTTTCTACAGAAATGAATATAAACCTATTATTTGAATTATAGCCAAATCATGCTGTTAAAGAAAATTAATCTTCTGACCAATCAGATTTGAGAATTCAATAGCGCTGTGGTGTAAAAATACAGAAGGTATAAAACAAAGTGATATATTTTTTTTTGTGCTCATTTTCAATTTCAACACCATTCTCCTCTAAAGTAGGTGGGGGAGGTTGGATATCAAGCAAACATTTTTAAAACACCCATCCAAAATCACACCTTAGAAAGCGGGATGGAGCAACGTGACTTGCTTGTGAATTTGCAGTTCATAAAAGCAGAAGCGGCGTCTCCTCTCCCTTTCATCCTTTGTTACGCTGGATGGTTCCCCCTCCCCCTTCCTCCTTCCCTTCTAATGACATGTAGAGTAAGAGTGCATAATTAATAGGAAATGAAATATTCAAATGGCCCTTAAATCAGCCTCTCAGAAGAGTGTCTGGACACGAGGAGGTCTGCGTGAGCGGCACAATTGACAGCGGGAGGGACTATGAGCGCTGGCATGTGTCACTTTCTGGACCTCAAGCGCAGGACTTTTTTTATAAAGCTTACTGGCAGGATGACAGTCTCTAATGTAAATTGCCACAATAAAACAAGTTAAATAGACATTGCTTAAACAGTCAGCATTTTACATGTCATTGAGACAGCCTGTCCTCTTATTGCAGGCTTAATAACATAGTGAAAGAGCGATGGTGTAAGCCACACCGAGGGAGCAGCTATCACAACAATCTCTGAGCAAACTAGAGATAATGTCCATTGTTTATTGTTCCAACTGACGTGCAGACATTTACTTGAGCAAATATGTCCTCCAGAAAAAAACAGCTTAGTATCACTTAGTATTCATTTATTTATTCATATTTTATTTGCCATTAAGACTAAGAACTCGCGTTGTTTGGAGGGTTGTGTTGTCTTTAACTGCTTCTCAGAATTGAGTAAATATAACTTTTATGCTTCAGGGTAAGATGGCCTCCACACACTATTAGTATATCAAAATGGATGCAGACTGTTTCTATTTGTATGCAAATTACCAAGTGCTACAGTAAATAAGGCAAGTAAAATACAGGTCTAAAGTCAACATACATCTTCAGAAAAGTAAATAGCATGTGCGGGAAATGCTTTCTGTTTGGATTATTAATGTGACATGCTAGAACAATCACCAAAAAAAAACCCACCACCAAAATAAAACAAAAAACTAATGAATTCATCCCCAATTTGTTCACATATCACTAACTGTTACTTGTTTACTGAGAAAATATCTATCTATCTATCGATTGATCTATCTATCGGTCAGTACATCATCATATATACGTACACGCACCATTTTACATGTTCACCCATGAGATCTTGCATTCACATGTGACCTGGAGTCATTACTGGACTATTCAAGGATCAGAACTCATACAGAGAGGAATCCAGTCCCAGTTGACTTTTCCACACAAAAAAAGTTTTACAAGGCAAGAGACTTCTACTCAAATGTTACAAAAATCCAGAGTCCCTTATTCCTGTCAAACTGCTTGTGCTGTTTCCCAACCACGTAGCCCACCTCTCCCTCCAAGCCCTCATCTCCCAAACAGGAATTAGTCTTTTCATTTACTTTATTTATTGTGACAGCACAACCAGGTATGCAATATTTTCTTTCACAGACAGAATAAATAACCTCCGGGTTTAAAACAACACCTTGGCCCGATGCTGGTTGTTGCTGTTGGCACACACTGCAGAGATCTGCTCGCTGTTAGTGCGCTGCTTCTTTTCCCCTGCGCTCAGATACGCAGGTTCTGCTGACTAAATGCTTCTGCCTTTTGCGCTCCTCGCGCCCTCCCTCTCAGGTCAAAGAAGCTTTTCAGTGCCTCTTATCGTCTGACCTGATGTAGTGCTCATCTTTTTGCTTTTTATTCGCTATTCTTCTGGGCCGTCGAGCGGCAGACTGGAGGAGGTGCATGTGGTAACGTTTAACGGCGTCAGGCGCTAACACCTCCTCTATGCCGGGTGAACCTTCACCCTGCCTCGCTTAAACAAAGACAGCTTTTGTGGTGCCTCTACAAGTGTTTTCTTAACATGTTCCAAGCAGTTTAGGGCAAAGCAAGTAAAGTAAACAAGATGTTGCCATGATAAAAACACTTGTGAAAACACTGCAGAGTGCACTTGGGTCCTTTTTAAGGAGAGGGAATTTTTTCTTTCCTTCGCCAAGCTCTCAGATGCTAATTCCACTCATTTTTGTAAACAAATGATGAAGCTATGAACTAAGCCACAGAGAAGGGGGGGAAGGAGGGATGGATTAAGCAGGACACTCCAAAGCCTGCTGTAACATATGAGAAACAGGCGCTCACTTTCCTGTTTAGATATTTGCTATGTGAAGTGGGAAAAGCACACGTTCCTTTATGCTTACAGCTTGAAAGAGCGCAAACGTACTCATTAACACTTTCTTTCGCAGGCTAACAGAAGACAGAGGAAGATTACGGCATTATCTGCAATGGGATCTGGAGATACGGTTACAGATTCATGCACCGTATTTTTAAACAATTGGCAAGTACTTTTAAATAATTGGCAAGCGATCTCTGAAACACGGAGTGAAATGCAGAAAGGGGCAGGGAATGAAAAAGCAGGAGGAGGAGGAGAGCAGCCTTGGCCCTGCACCTCTCTGTGGTTCTTTTTGCTCTGAATGCTTTATTTTGACATAATGTGGCTCGATACACAATCATTAATGTGCTGCCATGCTGCCTGTTCTCATCATCTATGTGTCGGTTCCACACACACTCACACTCACAAAAACTAGAGATTAGGGGAAGCAGGAGTTTTCCTTTATGCGTCTACTAGTGCTGAGAGTACGGTCTGGGGTAAACACCTCCTCCTTTAGTTCTGAAAAAGCAAACAACTTGCTACACATGTATACTTACATTGTGTCACATGACATGCCTGGAGCACACGGGCTCAGGATAAGTGCTTAACACGAGGGCAAAAGGTAAAAGAGCCAGCAGCTTTATACATTTGTATCAGCGGCGTGCTAGGGCTTGAGCTGCTAAGCTGTAGGATTCGTGTGCTAACAGATTGCCGCTGTAATCGGCGTCGACTTGCTTTGTTCTGCTGAAACCTGTGTACACAATTCTTAAAGAATGAGAGTGTGATCTTGCAACAAGCAGTTGTACGTGTAAAAAGTGTACAAAAAAAGGCAGAGAGTAGAAGAAGGAAAGAGAGGGCCCCTATCTCTGTCCATAGAGACAAGACAAGGGCAAACCTGCAGCGCTCTTGTGGTGCGGCCTGCTGCAGATAAACATGCCTCTCGTGTTTGTTTGGGACAAAGTGGCAGAAATCACCATGGGAACAGCACTTATCACTCTCACACACGCACAAACACACACACACGGAGGGTCCACCTGTAGCGTGGCTGAATGGCTAAATGAAAGGGGGAGCACAGGAGCAAGGAGAGATGCTATTAAAGCCCACAGTGTAGTGGCAAGCGATACGACTGGCTTCACCTTCATAAGTTTGAAGAGTTGTGTGTGTGTGTGTGTGTGTTCATGCTGGAGTGCAGATTTTTTTCCTTACTTGAGGAAAGACTGGAAGTCCTCGAACACTGCTTCACATCCTGGCCACTTACACACGCCGTGTGCGTAGAGAGGGTGAGTGTGGTGTACATGTTCGTCCAGAGCCGAGCTGTGGAATGACAGACACGTTACAATCAATAACAGATTTAGCAATAACACATTATAATGTCACACAGTGTCTTAATGTTCATACGCTGCAGAATACAACTTTCATTTGTTTCTGTGCTTAGATCTACACCTCAGGTTCCCAGCGCTGACTTACAACTGACCTCCAGGGAAAGTCTATGATCGGTGTTCATGTGTGATCTTGGCTTTCTGACCAGATGCAACTTGTGGCCTATCAGGGACTCTGAGACGTCCGGTGCCGGCCAATCAATAGCTAATTCTGGCGCTCTGCTGATGCGCATGGTAGCGTGCTTTGATGGGGCCAGCGAGGAGCTCACAGAAACAGCGTGTCCTTTCAGCTCTGACCGCTGATCCATGATCCCTCCATCCACCTGGAGCAGCTATGCCTTTCCCACAACAGGAAGCTTCCCATTCCAGCTGGCCAGCGCCCACTGAGTGCAAACAGTAAACACACTCCACCTGCTATCAATTTATCTGCCCGCTGAGAGACGGCAACAGCAAGTCAGGATTTAAAGCTAATTTTACTATTACTAAACCGAGCTTAAACAATGTTGCACCACAGCATGCAATTCTTCAATCTGACTGGTGAAAAGATGCCGATTACTCTTTTTAATACAGCACGCCTCTGACAGTAGTGTAGGCTGGAACAAATGTAAATGTTAGGCTCATATTAACGCGCTCATTCTAATATGTTATCCTTTTCATTTACAGCGACTAGTATGCTGGACACATACATGATCTGAACCTAACAATAAACAGATAAAAAACCCACAGCTAAAAGCAGCAATAAACAACTGTGCATGCTGCTTAATCAACAACCTGGAAAACATCTTTTATTGGTTCAAAAGCTTACATTTACAACAGCCTACATGACACAAATGATATGGTGAGACAGCAACGTTAAACTGTCAAACGTTAGATAAACTGTCACATGGCACATCAGAACACCAAGCGGCTCAGTGGGAATTTTCTTTACCACCTATTTGAGCCATCGGTGTAACACCATCTCTATTCAGCGTGAACGCTTGCATCTCTCAGCAAACCACATCCCTTCACTAACCACTGCAGCAGCATTAGGAAACAACACGCATACCATAACCGGCGAGCTTTCTTTTCACATTTTTTTCCCACATTTTCCTCACAAATAATTAATCACCATGTTAAAAAAATGCATTTAAAAATGACTACCTGCTCGAGCTGTACTGTTACTCACTCCAAAAAAAAATCTTAAAGATCTTATTTTTAATTGTCAGAGTTTTCAAGTTTTCTCATATAATTAGTTACTTGCTTAAAAGTTAACGAGCAATAATTGAGCCACATTAAAAAAAGCGAATCATTTCTGAATGTGCTTGGCATACTTCTTTTCCTTTCCAGAAATCAGAAATATCTTTTTTTTAAATTCAATGATGAATTATGCATACGCATTAAGACCTCTGTATTGATATGGCTAATAAATAGACGGGGCAAGACATATTCTAATGACTTTTTAACAAGGACCAGCAAAATGTCCATCCAAGGCGATTTTTAATTTAAAGACATCCTCGTTTTTAATTCCCCTTCGCATGTTGCTTAATTTAGTATTAAAACGATATCGAACAGTGGAGTGCTTCAGGACTTGAGAGAGGCAAATGATGACAAAAGTGACTTGCTTTAAGTAACTAAATTGTGGGAAATGGCAAAATTTAAAGAGCGGAACATTAAGGGTAATAGGGGACTGGGGTTTTGGGATGAGGGGAGGGTCCTCACAATGATGACCCCATTTCAGTCCAGTGGTCTAAAAGCAGCCCTTGCAGTGCTTGAGCTCTGTTAAATTTGACTCGTCTCCAGGCAGGTCTATTATAGTCAAGCAGCCTCGGGGACGGAACGAGACGACCTCTAATGATCTTTTAACTTCAGGGTGGCAAATCACGTCATCTGCTTACTGCTTACATGGTGGGGCAGTGAAGTGAAGCAGACTTTAGGCAATACCCTTAAGCTACGGTCAAGCACACCCCGAGGTCAAACACACTTCCAACAAGCGTGCACGTGTGAAATTCTAGGATACAAAAATGTCTAAATGCTTACCATATAAAATGTTGCTGTGTCACATTACGTTATTGTGATTCAGTAGGTTAATGCAGTGCAAAGCTCACGCAAGCTTTATAGGTTTTGATTTATAAAAAGACAGCAATTGGAAACACCGTACAGTTACACCGGTGATACAGGACCTGGGGCTGAGTTTACACAGACAAATTGCTTTTAGTCAAAACACAATTTGTATAATTTTTTCAGGGAGAAAAAAAAAACCCGGCAAGCCTTTATCCAATTCCCCCAACCCCCGACTCAATTCTCACCAAGACTCGCCCCTAAAATGATTTAATTATCATTTTCAGAGTGGAAGATCAATTAAAGGGGAGAGACGGTGGGGAAAAGGGGACCCGTATCTGATTATTTATCTCCTTAACAAATTCGCTGAGCTGCATGTCCCATGAGCGTCCCCGTCCTGATGCATGCTGGGAAGGAATAGAAGTAGAACAACAGGGGCAACACTTTTGTTTCTTTTCTCAGGAAAATTCTCTCTGAATCGGTGTTGGAATGTCCTCTTGAATTTATTCCCCCAACCTCTCTCTTTCCAAATAAGATAAGTATCTCAGCATAGGTTTGTGCAGGTTCGTGCAGCTGTTGGCCCCTTTATCGGCATGCTGATGGGTCAGATGGACTGACACGTTGAAGGCTTTTATCATATTTGGGTGTGTGTGAGTGCCTCGTCTCCACGGCCGGCACCACTGGGAGAGCAGCGAGGCTGCTAAAAGCAGGAACGGGCCGCATCTAAAACGTGCGCTGAGCGATTGGATTTCTTCTCCTTTCCTTTAAGACGGAAGTGAAAAGCAAGCGAACGACGCCTGTGGATGCACTTAAGGTTTTAGTTGCAGGCGTCGCAGTGACTGGCCAGATTTTTATATGACACATGAACCTAACTACATGGTACTTAACGGGCCGAGAGGAAAATGATCCTGCAGGACTGGAGGGAGCAGGTCCATCAACTTAGTGCCTGCTGGCTGTTGCATGACAAAAAGGACTCGTGGAGAAAAAAAAAGCGTCAAAAGCTCATCGGGACGAAGAACAGGACATATTTTTCCATTTGTGAACAGGGCTTTACAAATCTCCTGAACTAAACCCCTCCTGGGTTCAACCAAGGTGTAGAGAGCAACTAAAAAAAAAATCAGTAGCTGCCTGAAGTGAAAGCAGACGGAATAACTGAAGTATGTTACTGCACCATTCTACACAAACATGCGGCGCATCATCACAGCACAGAGCTATTAATACTGTTCTCTAATTTGCCTAACATGTTTTAGCATGATAATGACTTTTTGTTAACACCGTCTCTAAAAGGAGCTCTTTGGAGAGAAACGGTGAGAGGGTGAGCACAGGAGAGGAGCGAGGGAGCGATCACCTGCTCACTCTTTTGACAGATCTGAGATGCGTGCTGCATATTCAGCCTGCAGAGTGCCTTCTTCATGCTGCCGTGCACTAAACTGCTGTTGACGTCTTCTTTAATCTTCAACGGCACGTGTCGGAGAGGGAAAGGGTGAGCTTTTACTCCCGTCTTCTCCAATGTATCAAAGGCGGCTCGGATCCCTCCTAGAGCTTGTTTTCCTTCTGGGGGTTTTTTTTCTTTCTTTTTTTTTAATTGATGGCCGACTTGTGTGTGCACTTTGGTGTGATAGTGTAAGGGGAAAAAGACTTTTCAGAAAAAGAAAGAAAGAGAAAAAAAGTTCTTGAACCTGATTGGTCAGAAGGTGTTGATTAATGTTCTATAACAGCACAGCTCTGATTGCAGTGCTGGCAAAAAACTGAAATGATTCATATCAATACGCTTGCTCTAACATTTATCATTTTCAATAGTAATAACTACTTCACAGATGGATGCGCCATATAATCTAAAGTTAATAATAACCTGACTAAAAACTCACTGTTATTTAAAAGGTATGATCATTGATATGGTGAGAGTTTGCGGAAGAAGATGTTCATGTAACTTTGGCTTTCAGTTCCTTTGTCTCGAGTGTCTGTGCTTTGTATCGGTCGTGGGCGAGTCTTCAGGAATATGAGGAATACAGGAATACTTAGTAATATGATGAGCTGAATTTTTGCTTTTTATTACCTTCAATAGATTAAAAAAGAGAGACTCGTGAGGGAACGACTGTTTATAACTGCTATAATGTAAATGATACCAGGAACTAATTAAAACCTTTTTTGAGCTAAAAATTATATAATATATAATAATATAATTAAGTATAAAATTAGAATAATGAATAAATATAAAAATACTAAACAAAATACAAAAGAATCAAATTTGTTATTTATAAAAAAAAATTATCAGTCAGTGAATTGAATACTGCATACGAGTCTCTTTAGCTCGTGCATGAGGGAATAACTTGACTCGTCCCAGTAAGAGTGACATTGTTCCCAGTGTAACTTTGCCTGCACGTAAATGGAGAACGGGATTGTGCAAACGTTATGCTCATTCCAGCCAGGATGGATTTGCAGCATTAACTGTGTTTTCATTTGCATCACTTTCACAGGTTATGATCAGCTGAACGCGCACGCACGTGTGTGCGTGTGTGTGTGTGTGTGTGAGAGAGTGAGAGAATGAATGAGCTCACTGTGCCTGGAGGCTTCTTGCAAGCAGTTCGAAGATCAGGCCTCAGCAGATAAAAACAAGTGAACGTGTTACATGCCAAATTAATTTCTTTCTCAAAGACACAGCAGCGACACGACGCTTTTTCCAAATAAATCTTGATGTCAGGATCATGTCAAGCCTTTACCTTTAAAATGTTCAGGAAACATGACCTGCTTCCTTACGGTGCTAAAACACAAAATCCTGCGTTTCTCCTGCTCCTCTATGCCTCTCCTCTTATTTATCCTCCGATTCATCTTAGAGCTACAATTACAACGGAGCCCAACCTAGAGCAATCTAATAACTGACATTTACTGGGGTGTGTATCTGTGTTTTGAGGTTAATTCAAGTCTTATTTAACAAACAGAAGTCAAACCACAAGGCTGTATATTCGCAAGTACTTAGAGTCAAACACAAATAGTGAAGTCTACCGGAGTAAGCTGGTAATTAATAAGGAAATGGGCCTATTCCCATTGCTATAATCTAGCTGCAGAAATAGCCGTGGACTCCCAGGTGTTCGCTTCCCTTCCCCAAAGACTGAATTGGCCTGCAGAGCTTGTGCCCTTAATGAAAAGAGTGAGGTACTTACTAACGACAAATTAATAGTTACTAGGCCAAGCCTTATGGGTAGCTGTCCATCAAACTCTGCTCCCCCTGAAGGCATTGCAATCTTGAATGAGGAAACAAGCAGGGCCTGTTTGCTTTAGTCAAAGATGACAGGAAAGAGGTGGCAAACACTAACGTGTTACGGTAAAGAGTTTTCTCCGTGGATGGAAAAAAGGATACCAAGAAAAAATATATAAAATGAAAAACACCCACTGCCTCAAGAACATATCTATCTATAGCACAGCATACTCCTATTGAATTGTGGATAGGTCGAGACACATGGCACCCACATGTTACACTGAACTTTAGGGTTTATTAAATACAGCTGTGAAAGATACAACAGGTTATTAACAAACTCCGGTAACTGTAATGTGTGTCAGTAATAAACGCAGCGGAAAAAAAAAAGCCCACAAGTTTTCTTGAGAAAATTGCCTCTCATTATTATCATTCTCACCAATAACAGCATTTAGCATGTCTTAACTGCACTCTTACATCTCTCTCTTGAGTGTGTGGCTGCTGTACTGGCCGTTCGTCGTAGCGTGCTGGTTGAGGAGGCTGCTTTTGGGAGGCACTGGTGAGGCGGAGGACAGGTCCAGGCCACGGTGGCCGTTGTTGCTGGCGCTGTTCTCCTCCTTCACGTACGTGCCCGTCACCTCCTTCCACAGCTGCTGCAGCTCAGCTGGAATCACGCCTGCCACAAAACAAATTGGATAATTAAATCAATTAATGGGCTAATCCACTTCCACTCATGCTGTAATTAAATAAAAAAAAACAAGGGGCTGAATAAACAAAGGAGTGTATTAATTAGGAATTGTTCCACTACGGGTGAGCATCAGGAGATGCACTCATATCACGTGCACGCTCTCTCTCTCGCTCTCTCTCACTCTCCCCATCTCTCTCACCGAGGGTGTTTGTGTATATAAATCTCTGGCATTCATGTGCATTTCATGCTTTAAGTAAATAATTAACATACAGACAAGGCGTGAAATCTGAACAATATTCTGAGACAAGAGAGCATGTTCACAATAGCACGCTATTAGCACATAAAAACGATCGCTCACAAAAAAAAAAACAGGGAAAAGGGGGAGCGAGGAAGCAGAAAGAAAAAAAAAAGAAAAAAAACAAAAAAGAAAAAAAAAAACCCCAAGCCCCTAGGGTAATATTCTGAAAAGCAAGTTAATGTGCAAAATACTTAAAGCTCTGCACTGCCTAACTGACACACACAACTTAAACCTCATTCAAAATGGCACGCTGCAGCTCGGACACAAAGATGTTCTATTTTTTGATCATGAACGGATCACAACTCACACACACACACAGCTCTCTGTAGCATTAAATCGCTCTCCATGACCAAGTTAAATGTGACTGAACTGAGACGCTGCATTAGCGATAGCTAGCGACTCCTATGCTATAAATATAACGCTGAATATAGAACATGCACAGAGACGTTTGCTCCTGTTGTGCCTGAGAGTGTGTATTAGGAACGTTAAAATTAAGAAAAAGAGGATTTGGTGGATAGACCCATCAATTCTCATGGCTATTAATTGAATCAATTTTCGAAATATAAAGGAAGATGATTTACCCTCTGCTTATCTGAATTGCTCTGTAAATTTTTATTTCCCGCCTTTAATCAATCTCTCTCTTTCTTTGCAGATACCATAACTATTCCCTTTCGAGCATTTAACTGTAATACACACATGCACCACAAATGCTTAGTCTTAATTTATTCCTTTCGTGGCAAAATAACTGGCAAGTTGAAGACCTCAATGCGATCAGCAGAAAATATTTTGAATTTGATAAGCTACTAAAGATTTTAATTATGCCGGTAATGGAGAACAGTGGGCTAATGAGGCGAGGAAAGCTCTGGAGAGACAGAGAGAGAGAGAGAGAGAGAGAGAGAGAGAGAGAGAGAGAGAGAGAGAGAGAGAGAGAGACACTAAGAACTGTGAAATGAGACTGATAGTACTGCTGTAAATTCACTCAAGATCGTTTGCATATCAAAGAGCCGGCGGAAATTATTGCAGGACCAATCAATAACCTTTCCACGTTCCAAGGAACATCTTTGTGCTGCTGTGGATACCGGGTGTGTCCGTTTGCTGCGCGTTTTGGCAGTTCAGCTTTGCCGTTATTCATGTGGTTCAACTGACACGTTGTTATTAATCTGAACATGTATCACTTTTCATCAGTCTGTGTGTGTGTGTTTTCCATCGTTAGTGTTTGTAACGGCTGATGGTGAAGGTAAGCAGTAAGGGAAGGTCACAGTTGTAGTGAATGTCCTAGGTTTTTCCTGCTTTTTTACAGTGTGGTGTGTATTTTTAGCTGATGCGCTTGACACTATGGGCCTCTTCTCCCGATACTGCATTCTCTCTGGTCCCTCTCTCCTTCCTTCTTTCCCTGCAACACATCTGTATTTATTCTCCTTCTTTCTGTCATCCTGATCCGTTTAGAATTCCATGTGTGTATTAATCATCACCATTAATCATCCCGCATCAAAGCTTTTTCAGCACCATGACAAAACTGGCTGTAACACCTCCTGCAAATCCTCCAGACCAATCTGATTAAACCCTTACCATTATTCAATAACCCAATTCCAGAAGAATACACAGCATCCTGTATTTAATATAAACCTTGTTCCTGACCCTAAATTTATCTTTTTGGTTCTGGATTACTGCATCTAGGGCGGTTTGCCATTTTTCAGACTAACCTCTTCCTACTCCTTTCGCTCATTAGAGGCCAAAGATACACAGCCCTCGTTTTAAAAAATGTATGTCTGCGCCAACCTTGATTGATTACCAGCGGCGCGACTACATTTTTACCGCGGCAGGTAGCAGCGCCGTGCTTGGACGAGGGAGCACTGTTTCCTCCTTCAACCTTTCCTGTCCTTGTACCCCCCCATACTCCCTGTGACCCTGTTCAAGCGAGCAGAAAGTTGATTTAAGGATCATAACCGCATCAGTCGCCAACCATCATCATCATGGGCTACAGAAAAAATGACCCGGTGGCTCTGGCTGTGTAAAGTGGCCGGCTGTGCCTTTTTTCAAGGTGCTACAGTGCTCTACTGGGGGCCCGATGTGACACAACTATTAGTTTGTTGTTCCATCAGGCGAAGACCTTCACCGCCTCCCCCCGCTTATGTGTCTCTGATCGCCACGTCTTTGATATGCAGCCCTTAGGCCTAAAATATGTTCCTCTCTGAATGCTACAGGAGCTATTAAAGCAGTGCCACGCTGCTGAATGATCAATCAACGCCAGTACTCGCTGGCCACGTTTACTGGCTTCGTATTAACGGCAAATTTGTCTTGTCGCCGTCCCATGGCCCTTTCCTGGACAACTAAACTGATGGGAGGCGGGGGATGAGAGCTGGCTTTGGCTCGGGGAGCGTGTACACACACAGTGCAATGAAAGGCAGGTAATAGAGTGGAAGGGGGTATGACACACGCACACACCTAGCAGAAGCACCTGGGAGAACATGGCTAATGCAGGTGTCTGACTGAGTGAACAGGTCAGACATCATTTCCTTCCTTCTCCATCTCGTTCTCTCCCTGCCTATTCTCTTATGCTCGCTCTTATCCCTATAGCGATGTTTAAGATGTTTCAACTGTTTTCCAGTCTCTTGATCGTCCACATATTTGTAACCTTTTGCAATTCAAAACACTGAATCTCAAAAGGCAGCGTGTTCTAAGTGCTTCGTGAAAAAAGTTACACTGATGCAGAACCAAGTTTATTTCTGTCTTTAAATAAAGTGCCTCAGGTGATATCAGCTTTATTTTTATATTAAACTAGACACAGACAAAGTTTGTTTTTGAGAAAAAGGGCATTAAGTTAATATATCATTAGATCGTGTTCAGATGAATTCAGCCAACAGTTTAAGTGAAAACTTATTGATGATACACAAGTGCACTGGCACTTGCACACTTTCACACACACAAGTCTGACGTCGGTGACGACTTCATACTGCAGGTGAGACACCGTTATTAATTGGGCGATAACGACTTTTCTGCCAGTTGTACTGCATCTAACAGCACCCACAGCTGTTCACTCGAGGTGTTTTGCAAAAAGACGTAAAAAACAGGAGCAGAGATGAAGGGGAAAACAGAGCGAGAGAGAGAGAGAGAGAGAGCGCTAGAGAGACATCACATACAGTTAACAAAAGAACTTTTTCTTCAAAGTATTAAAAGCATTATCGTATGTTTGCATCTAACCTAATTTACTGCCCAAATTTCTTGATTATATTGAGATGAAAGCTCAAAAATTTATTTGAAATCAATACTGATTTCATCAAGACAATCAAAAGCACTCAGCACTTATCCTATATAGCTAACACTCTGCTTCATTGCATGTGTACAGCTATTATTACTTTTCAGTGACAAACGTATAAAAAAATTAAAACTTAAATAAATGAAAAAAAAAAACACCTATTTGGTTAACATTAAATAGACAAGGAAACATTTTTCCCCTTACTGCTATCCCAACACACATGCTCGTATGCACAGAAGGAGCATTAACTCATCACTCATATGGCAATGCTAACTACTTTTGCTGAACATTGAACAGATTAGATCTCAGCCTCTGGAAGGCTGGCCTACTGAAGCATGAAGAAAGCTGCTGGGGTGTGAAAGGAAAAGGTCATCAATAACTTCAAACAGTGAGGCAGAAAATGTGGCAAATAGGCCAGGTCACACACACGTGCACACACCCACACAGTCTATGAAGAGATCTGGGGACCATGTGTCACTGTTAAAGCAGTCTAGCCTGGCCAGGCAATGATGCCGAATTACTATCAAAACGCACTTCCATGCATTCTAACTTTTAGACATATGAGTAATGTAAATAGAACCACATTTCATATATTCATTTGGTTTTGTTCCACATTCAGTAGCGAGCGAAAATATTTAAACACCTTTCCTCATCCAAACACTTGCATGGGAACATAACAGTTCATACACAATTCAGTCTTAAAAATCACTTGGGAATGTTTTTCAATGAGCCATATTAACTGTCACGTCTAAGGGTGGACTATATATTCTGTGCTAACAGCAGCCCGTGTCAGTATCCTGAACCAGACGTTACACTGCCTTGCCTAGCCCAAGGGCATTGTGGGTATTCAGAGTACCTCTTTTTTATTACAATGCCCTGAACAAACAATAACAAGACTGCACAAACACTGTGTTTGCACATTACCTAACCAGCTCCACCTCCTCCTCCCTTTCTCGCCTTATCTTACCAAGATGTTGTTTGTCTTAGGCAGAGAGAGAGAGAGAAAGAGTGAGCGAGCGAGAACAGTCAGTGTTGGGAAAGAGGAGGGTGGAGGGGGGGAGCAAGCTTATATGAAAGAGCTTTTGTGACTATGTAGCTGCTCCTTGAGAAAATATTACAGGGGGTGTATAATGAAATAAACTTCCTGGCAAAACAAGTATTGACTCAGCGTGTGCTTGTGAAAATAGGAGCTTGGCCACGAATCACTCGGGGAAAGCTGGGAAACAACGCACCTGGTGTGCTTTCGACTTGGAACGGAGCCAGCGGAGGATAAGGAGTGACAGAGAGGAGGATGAAAGGAGGCGTGGGGATGGGACTGCTTTGGTGAAATGAAGTCAGAATATGAGATGATGTAAGTTACAATAAGCAGATCTTACACTGGACAGACGAGTGTATGGATGCACAGTTTAAAGGAGAAGGAGGTAAAGTTAGCACTAGAAGCCTATGAGTGTGAGTGAGAGAGCTTGGAAGTGAGCGTGTGTGTGTCAAACTGAATCAGATCCAATGAACTAAGTTATCTCTATTTCTCTTCTTTAGGACATTGTTAAGATACAGGATGACACAACATACATTTTGGATGCATTAGTGAGTGTGTGTGTGCGCGCGCGTGTGTGTGCATCTTTACCCTGAGTGAGAGAGTGCAGAGGCAGATTTTGGTTAGCCTGGATGGACAGCAGGCCTTGTCTTTGTAGACTGAGCAGGTGCTGCTGCTGCAGCTGCTGAACCTGAAGGAGCTGCTGCTGAAACGCCAACTGCTGCGTGGAAACCTACAGAGAGAGAGAGGGAGAGAGAGAGAGAGAGAGAGAGAGTGAGAGAGAGAGAGAGAGAGTGAGAGAGAGAGTGAGAGAGAGAGAGAGAGAGAGGGAGAGAGGAGGGACATTGAGACAACAGACTACAAATCATTCTTACACACACACGGCAGGTACATGCCTTCCTCTCTTAATTAACTCAGAGTTGTGACAAACAATGAAACAACATAGTTAATCATTCATAATAAGAACCGCAGGATTTTAATTACGGCCATTCATAATTCAGTGAACACGCATGCAACCGAAAGTAAGTCTTTATCATCTGCCGAATCAAAGCTCGGATCCCGGGGAACAAACGGCTTGCTGCCTTCCTATCGGAGAGCTGAGGAGGGTAAGGGGCTTTGGGGTAGCTGGCACTGGAGTGTTCACAAAAGCGTCCCAGCACATTATACTGCTGTGCCTCGGGTATTACTTTTAGTCGTGCAATACATGGTATTTTTTTAAAAAAAAGTATGTAAAAGGAATGGAAGTGTACAGCACACACCTCTAAAAGTGTTTATTAACAAAAATCCAAGCCCATTATTACTTTGTACTGATTTCATTTTTAGGGGGCAACATGACATTTGTGTTTATAACTGAACCTGTAGTAAAAATAAATTAAATCCCGTATTTTGTTTGTTCACGTATACTGTGTAAGCTCAGAGCAGAGACGCCTAGCGATGGGAGCGACCTCACAGGAGGAGCTGCTTTCTATAAGAACAATGGTGGTGGAGAAGAATTCTTTATTCATGTAGACCTGTGAGGTATATTCAGGGCACAGCTGGAGAGGAAAATGGATGGAACATGATGTGGTGGGGTGAAAAGAAAAGAGAGAATGGCAAAGAAATAAAGCAAGAGTGCAAGAAAATGCTGTGGCAGACAGACGCACCAAACAAGAGAGAATGATCAAACTGATCTAATGTCCACCGTGTGTGCTGAATTGAAACAAACAGATAACGTTTGGGTGATAAGAGGGAGGGTCAGGAGTGATTAACACTTTCAATAGTCCCTCTCTTAATAACTTTTCACAAACTGACAGCAGCACAAAGCTGGAAATGTTCGCAGATCAGGGTCAGAGTTGTGTACAAGTGTTTGTGTGTGTGTGTGGGCATTGAAGTACACCTCTTGCTGCTGCCAAGCTGTGTACCGCACCCTCTTCTCAAACACAGGATGCGCTGCTGTGTTTACTGCTCCCGATTGAAGGCAAACAAAAAAGGTCTCGCTGCACCATGGAGGCCGGGTCACGCAGGAGACCCGGAGCAAACTGAACACTCCTGATTAAACAAGCGTTCTCTCACTGCGCAACGGTCATGTGCTTATTTAGAGAAAAGTGGCAGAAGGAATTTTTTCACGATGTAGTTAAAATGAAAGAATTTTAAAATCTTAAAAAGCATATCTATGGACAAACTGCAAAAATATTGCCATTTAGCTTAAAACGTAACTTCTTGGATTCCTGTGCTTTGAGATTTGTGCATGAATCGTTCTTCTTAAATGACTCCTTTAAATGAATTCGCTATGGCTCGAACCTGCATGAGGACTGAATCAATAAAATCTATGTAGTTAGTAAGTCATGTGAATTATAACCCTCACTCTTACGGTATGTACGAGCTTCCTTTCCCCAAACACACACACACACACACACACACACACACTACACTACACTACACTACACTACACTACACTACCAGCGACCCATCAGAGCACACGAGGTTTTAACACCACAAGGCACATAAAGGCGGGGCAGAGAACACAGACAAACGTAATACAGAGTGACACTTGTGGACCCGTTCATTGTCTCCACTCCGATATGAAGGTAAAGATCTTTGGGGGGAAAAAAAAACGCGAAAAGGAAAAAAAAATGTGATGTCTTTAAAATGAAAGCAAGGCACAAAGCAACAACAGGGGGTTATTGTGCCGAGGCCCCACGGGAGGGAGTCGCACAGTGATTCTTCTTCTCTTTTGATGGCGGCACAAGAAATCCAAATGGATAGAAGAAAGAGAAGAGAAGAAGAGAGGGAGAGAAAATATCAGCAAGACGAACAGGCCTCTTGAGGGCTGCATCAATTTCCTCTGATCAAACATAATGCGCTTCAAAAAATAGGGTTTTTTTTATTCACTGTTCCCCATTCAGCTGATCAATTGTAGCTTTTTGCTATGTCAACTTCGCCCTCCTCCCCTCTGCCCTATCCTACGAGAGCGAGCGAGTGAGCGAGAGAGAGGGAAAAGAAAGAGAATGACATCTCTTATCAGAAACATGAGAAACAGCCCTGTCACATTGATTTATGGAAGTGAAGCAGCACAACTTGTCCAAACTGAAGCCCCTAGTTCATTAATTAGCAAGCCTGGGGACTTTGATGTTAGTGTGTGTGCATGTGTGTGTGTGTGTGCGCGCGTGCTTGCATGTGCATGCTTGTGTGTGCTTGTGTTTTCCTTTTTTTCCCCATTTTAATTTATGCGCTCAGAAAGTGAACGTGACTGTCAGAGGGGAAAAGTAAGAGTCTGAAAATCCTGGGTCGCCTTTGAACTGCTTCTGACCGAGCAATAATCAGTTCTTTTGTCTGGAGCGACGCCTGCATCCGCCAGTCATTAACACAGAGCCACTGTAATTGAGACCAGGCTCAAACTTGGGGGGGAAAAAAAAGGAAAAAAAAGAAAAGAAAAAAAAAGTCTGGCAGTGAAGGAGAGAGACTGAGACACAGAAAGAAAAGAGCAAGAGGAGAGAAAACAAGTCTCATTTTTGATAGCACACTATTACATGGCTCCTCTGCTGCTATTTCCGTGTTTATTAAACCAGTAGCCTCTTCAAATTTACGGAGTCCGACATCTCTCCGTTTTTTCCCCTAAAGGAAATATTTGACTTTGCTTTCCATCAGAAAAGCAGGAGAAATGGAAAAAACCTAAAGTAGATTTCCTGAAGAGGAGAAAAACTAAAGGAATGGCATTAAGTCCATACCTGTCTGTGAAGCAGGTGTTCTAAGCAGGTAATGGCAAGCATGTGTGTGTGTGTGTGTGTGTGATGTCAGAATACCTCCTTGCTCTGCTGTTTGCTGCCATGATGTTGTTGAAGGAGTTGGAGATGGAGCTGTTCTTGCTGCTTCTTATAGAAGTCCTGAAGTTGCTGCTACACACACACGCACACACACACACACACACACACACACACACACACACACACGGCAGTGAGTCAGATGATGGAAAAGTTTGCAGTGTACAGTACCACATCCTGTACTGCAGCAATACATCGTTATTTTGATGCCAGAGATTTTTATTTCAACTCACAAAACACATTTTTATTTTACATTTAGATTGAAGTTCATGTCAACTGTTGAACAAAGACTACTAAGCTTTGAGTTTCTAAAATTTAAGGGACTGCTCAAACAGACTGAGGACTATAAGAATTCTGTAATATAATTGAGAAGAATCATTTGTGTGGGTTGTAATTTAAAAAAAAAAAAAAAAAAAAAAAAGGCAGCTAAAAATTTTTTTTATACTAATCACAGACCCCCTGGTTACGCTTCATGGATGTGACTTTTTGAACCATGGCTTTATTGTGACTAAAAATAACTACATAATATATAAAATAAAAACAAAAGGTGATAATAATACACGTAAACTTGAGCAATATTGTAGCAAAACTAACTGTTTATTAAATTATTTTGGCATATTCTTAGTGTGGCTTCTGTACAAAATAATAAAACGCAATGCTTAGTGTAAAGCCTAAAGTTTACTATGCATTCTTTATGGAGAGTCATTAGCTGGTCCATCACATTATTGGTCCATCACACTATTAACACAGTATGTGCGTCTAATAAAATGGTGTTTGTCTAATAAACACCACAACGCTGCAGTGCTGCCACACACACTCATGCCACGAGCATGTCAGTGTCACTGCTATGCTCAGAAGGATCCACCACACAAACAATATCTGGTCAGAGATTGGTCCCTATGGTGTTCTCTTTCCACTGATTAACAGGATGAGTCCTGCTTGTGTGCGTGTATGTGTGTGTGTGTACCTGCTGTAACATCAGGGCCTGTTGCTGCTGCAAAAGGATTTGGAGCTGTTGAGGGCTCAGGACCTGCTGCTGGAGAATCTGCTGCATTTGCTGAGGAGTTATCACCTGCGGGGTCATCATAGCCACTGACACTGGCACCTACAACACACACACACACAGTTATTACTATGTAAAGTCTAAGCAGTACTCTATGTTTAAATGCATTTATATGGGAAGATAATAGGACTACTGACACAGCAAATGAAAAGGCATGAGACGATATAAATCACCCACAAGTCCGTCAGACACCCAGCATCCCAATCAGCACAATGCCTCGCTCCGGTAACGAGGCACCTGCCCATTAGCATAGCGTGCGTCTTCGTTATCTGCTCAGAATACGTTTTGTGTTTACAATTTATGTGTTATATATTTTTATTCAAAGAGCTCCATCACGCTGCTACAAATAGGATGAGACATGAAAAGAAAATCAAACGCTGTAATGGCAGTTCAAGAACGTGGAAAGCATTGTGCTCTCAGGACCTCTTTTAGAAAACTGTCCCAATAACACTGTAACACATGGAGATAAAGAGGTGTGATAGTGGAGTGTGAGTGGAGAGCAATGTGATGTGTGTTGACATTGAGAGGATCCTCGTACACAGCCGACAGGGACCCTTAATTGCTGGAGAGGCTCAGTGTAATCAGTGTGTGTGTGTGTGTGTTTGTACATGATGCCATTAAAAGCTTCTCCTTGCAACATTTGGGACAAACAAGATGGAGATGAACTTAAGAGCATTTCACATTTGCCAGTGATAACACACCATGTGATCCTGTGTGTGTGTGTGTGTGTGTGTGTGAGTGCGCGCGCGTGTGTGAGTGCGCGCGCGCGTGTGTGTGTGTGTGTGTGCCGTCCATGCTTTGCCTAGGCTTAATGGGCCAGACATTAGGGTGACAGCTTTCACCAAGGTTACCCCAACTGTATCTGTGGATCATAGCAGATGACACAGCCTGGAACATTCTGCAAAACATAATTGAGGCCTTGTTTGTCATCCGCCTGCATAAATATGGCCTAATTTGCTTCGCTTTAAAGGAATATAACACAAACAAACCACCTTTAATGAATGCCTTGCACATCTCCAGTGCTACAAAGGGCAGAGGTGTCAAAGCAGAAGAGTCACTCGATGCGTAAACACAGTGCTGCTTTGACAGCCAACACAACATGGCTAAAGGGCAAATGTGGCAAAGCAGAAGGAACACATTGCTAGTCACTAACTTAACATGTAAGCACAGATTTTTTTCCCTCCCGCCACATGCACAAGGTGTTAGAAGACATGTAGGGAAAAAAGCCCTACCTCAGCTTGGACAGTGTTATGACTTAATAAGCAAGCCATCTTGATTGTTTTGTTTTTCCCCCCCACACAGCCATTGGTGTGATTTGCATAGGCCACGCCCCCTACTCAGTCATTTTACGGTCATTATGCGCCTGTGTCCTTATGGCTCAGCATCACTAACTTTGATGAACTATTCTGAAGGTCAGGAGGCAGACAAGAAGCGGGTGGTGGGAGGCTCGTCACCATACATATATTATATACATTCATGCTTTAGTGAGCGCTGGCATCACATCACTGAGAAAAGAGTTGTACTTAAATTGCACGGTTACTGTTGTGTTTACATTTTTTTTTTTAAATAGTCCAATATTTTTCTAAATCTATATTCACTCTTTTAGTGAGTGCAGCATAGAATACAGCTGCATAACACCTGACATTCCTAGCTAATCTGTTTAATATGTCTACTTCAAAAGCTTTGGCTGAATCAAATGAAACAAAAATAACCCATTATCACACAGTACTCAACAGACATGCTATAAACTGCGAGCTCTGCTTTAGTTAATTAATTTCTTTAATTTTACACCCTTCATGCACACTGACATCAGTCTCTGGCGTGTGTGTGTGTGTGTGTGTGTGCGCGAGCTTGCGTGCGGATGGAACATACAGCTCTAGACCCTGAGCTCTATTACAGCCCCCGTTTTATTACCCATTACCAGTGGGGTCATTAGAGGGGAGAGGGATTGTACTCTTCTTAACCTATTGATCACAGTAACTACTGGTGTTTAATCCTCCGCTGAATGAGCTGCGATCTGCTTAAGCTACGCGAAGGCACTTAAACTGAAAAATATCACCACAGCCATTGCAACCAGGCCACTCCACAATCGAGAGAGACGCAAAGGATGTTTTCCATTTGGAGACCCGTTTCTCGCTCTTTCCTTGACAAGAACCAAGGAGGAGGACCATAAAAGAAACAATGAACAGCAATCAGCGGCTGTCTCCATAGAGGAGAGAAAGATATTGTATATCTAAAGCATAGATGTGATTCAATATCGCTTTTCATCACTAACAAGTAAGAGAATCTGAGAAATATATGAGGATTTTTGAAACATCTGATTTTAAATAGGAAAAAAAAACAGTGAAGAGAGGAAACAAGTCTAAGGAAGATAAAGATACATGCTGGACATTTATCAATTTCTACATTTATGAACACAGGTGTAAATGCTATGGACACAAACATATTAGTAAAAAAGCACTGAACCTTGACAGTGGGCAATGAGATATCAGTGGCTTGCTGACCACTCACACACACACACACACACACACACACGCACACACACACACATGGATACATGCATGCCAACACGTGAAGACATAAGCACTACTTATACTAACACTCCATGTCGACAATATTCATGCCAGTAGCATTATCCGTTTTTTAAAGGCATTTTAAATATTTTCACTAAACATTACATAACATTTTACAAACTAACATTTTGAATTGTCTTGTACAGTTATTTTATCACACATTATATCCCATCTAAAAAATGCCACAGTTCTTGTAAAGTGCTCTACCAAGCTCACAGGAAACAGAAGCTGGAAAGTAAATGTTCAAGAGCAAGCTACAAAGGCTACCTGCATTCCCTTTAGTCTGTGTGTGTGTGTGTGTGTGTGTGTGTGTGTGCACGCGCTTGAGGAAGGGAGGACACACCAAGAAAAGGACACTA
>JAQMYM010000036.1:20281243-20311359 GCA_030014255.1 Parauchenoglanis ngamensis
ACACACACACACACACACACACACACACACACACACACACACCACACACACACACACACACACACACACACACACACCTGAGGTCCAGTTCCAGCCTTTGTGCCAATTCTCTTTGCAGGTGACGTCATTTTCGCAATCATTGTACCATGTTTCGCAGTCCTCCATACACAATGGCACATCCAATATGCGCTCCTTGCGCCAACTGTTATCTACCTACACACACACACACACACACACACACAGATATCAGTTTATTGGGAAGTGTGAGCCAACACACACATGGGTTGAAATGTCTACAAACAACAGAAATGTGACTCTATATACAGTAGAACCCTAAACCAGGGTGTATCTGTTTCAGTGATATGCCTTCACACTTCCAGAGTCCAAAGTCAGGACAATCTCCACGATGTCTCAGGTTCCTTATGCATCAACAGAACTAGTGAAGAAATCTTGGACGAGTGGAGAAACCTCATGAGACTCGCTGCTTGGACTCACTGTGCTCTTAAAGGTGCTTTACAGAAAAGGATCGTTTCATCATATTTCTTTTCCACCACAAATGAACACATTTATCAAGAGAATATCATGCGTTTTTTTTTTTTTTTTGGCAGCAGTTTCAAATCCATCAATCAAACGGTTCTTCTACATACATCCTCCCGCTAAAGAACAGTTCTAGTGTCTTTAATTTAAAGAGAGTAAATGACTTTGAGAAGGAAGAGCCACAGAGGCATGGCTGTGTGATGTGGTCGTACCGGCTGGATCCACGGCCCCAGGTGAGGAGAACACTCGTAGAAACACGTGTCCTGGACGAAATGCTGTTTACATTTTTCACTCATGGTCCCACAGTGGTTCCAGTTAAAGTTGTACAGGTATGAGTTATCTTCATGAGCTTCGGCTGACGTGTTCGCAGTGCAGCATGCATTCTCTCGCCAAGGAGCACACTGAGAGAGAGAGAGACAAGGTGAATGAGAGAGACAGGAGAAGGAGAGATCATACTGTCGATCCTTAGTAAGAATGTTTTCAGATATTTGCAAGTGTTACGTAATAGTGTATTTATTAACTAAACATTTTATTGCTATGAGTGTTTTAGACGTTAAACGTTAATGAGTGACTTCAAGCAGGTCTCAGATCATCTCACAAATGTGAAGTGGCATTAATAAAGCTAACAGCAGGACACACCATAAAAACAAAAAACAGCGTTCCATGTACAGAGCCCTGAGGAACACTTTAAAGACTTTGTTCAATCCTCTAACAGCATTTAGGAGTGTAAACTCCTCTGTTCTGAAGACATCCGATAACTTAAAGTTACAGCTTTACCGCTGACCCTGAAGACTCCTTCCATCAACACATTTCTCCTCACAGATAACTTTTCTCCTGAGCACGCCTCCTGTTTCTGAAAATATTTAGCTAACATTTAACTACGAGCCGGGGCGTTCTCACATCACACGTGAAAACAGAATCCCTGACATTTCACCGCAGGGTTGAGTCGAGTCAGGAGTTTTATAGAACAAGAGCAGGGCTGAGAAAGCTGTCTCAGATCTCACCACATCTCTCAGAACCTACACAGAGTTTCACACGCTCTCGCCACGTCCTCGGCTCTCTGCCTAGATTTTTTTAAATAGAGAAACTCGTTGAAAACAGAAAAATTATAATAAACAGAAAATGTTTATTATATTATATAAAAGTATATTTTGTGGCTGCAGTAATATGCTGGATTTAAAACGTGTTGTCATGTCGTTTTGTGGTTTGGTGGTTTATGATAACGCACAATGAGAACCACTTTTCACCTCGAGAAAAATGATTAGCTAAGTGTGCTGGTGAAGCCTCGCTGACCTTTGACCACGCTGGGTAAGGAGCTGGGGGAGGCGATATGTCAACGAGTGTCCTCACAACGATAAAAATACAAGTATGTGTGTGTTACCTGCTGGTAAAGTTCTCCTTCTGGTCCTGGCTCAGATTTATGATGTTTGGCGTCCATGCACATGTTCAGTTTGTCCAGAGCAAGAGGACAAAGTAGAAAAGATAACAGTAGAGTTAACACCAGCCAAACCCTACAGAGAAAACATAAATAAATATAAAGGACGCACTGTGTATGTGTGTGTGTGTGTGTGTGTGTGTAACCCCAGTGGGTATAACACAGTCTTCATCTTTCACACATTTCTGAATTCTTATTATTATTCCAATTAATTTATTAAGCTTCTTACCTCAATGGTAGCTCCATTCTTTACTCAATAGTTACAAAATAATGTCTCGGAGAAAAATAATCTCGTTCCGTGTCCCGTTTTTGATCCAAGATCTGTGACTGTGTGTGTGTGTGTGTGTGTGTGTGTGTGTGTGTGTGTGTGTGTGTGTGTGTGTGTGTCTGTGCGTGTGTGTGTGTGTGTGTGTGTGTGTGTGTGTGCGCGCTGCTCAATTCTGACCGTGCAGATCTCTGGCCCAGAAACTCAGTGATCAGGGACCAGATTCATCGATGCAAAAACACCATGTAATTTCTCAGCTCTGGGTATTTCAGCTGTTGGGAGGTGTGTGTGTGTGTGTGTGTGTGTGTGTGTGTGTGTGTGTGTGTGTGTGTTATAGAGTACACTTCAATAGAGGACAGAAGGTTGTCCAATGCATGAAAGAAAACCTCACCTGCTTGGTAAAAAAAATCAATTAATGAAGGATGCTGCTGTAAGGTTAAAGTCGTGGTTATGGTTTAGGGGTTATGTTTTTCATTTTATGTTAATTTTATAGAATTTGAGATGTTTCATATAAAATATATGAAATTCAAAATGTATAATCAGTTATTTTTCTGGAAGAAATTTAAAATGCCAAATTTCTTTCACCGGCATGAAACTACACACTCCATCCACTTCAACTAAATAAAAATATAATCAAACTTTTGTTTTTATTATATAGAATATGTATACGATACACAATAAACAGGTAAATAAATAAATACAATTTGATACATTTGAAAAAAGTAAAGTATCATCTTTAAATAAAATAAATAAATCCGAATAACATATAAATAATGATAGTAAGAAGAATACAGTGACTTTCTACCTGTACATGTATATTACAAAAAGTATATTTAAAGAATTACAGTAAACTGAACAAAAGAAAGTGCATACAAATAAAAATGTAAAAGAAACAAATAAGCAAACAAACAAACAAATAAATAAATACATAACATTTGATAAATAAATAAATTACAGGTGAAAAAAGTCAAGTACGATCTTCGACTTAAAAAATTACACATTATTTAACTGCATTTAAAACAATATATTTTTTACGCATGGATATAAAGCACATATTAGCATTTTATTTTCTGCTTAAAATAAAATATAACAGCCCTCATATACTGTATTTTTAATGAATGTGTTCTGAATTTGTCCAAAGTATTCTGTAAAACATTCAGCAATGTTAAAACATTATTAATTTAATTTAATTTAATTTATAAATTTGTCAGTGTTTTAATAATTTATATTAAATGTTATTTGTACTGTTTTACAGATCTCTAATTCACCTATAAAATATAGATCTCGTGTGTGTGTGTGTGTGTGTGTGTGTGTGTGTGTGTGTGTGTGTGTGTGTGCACACGCTTGAGGAAGGGAGGACACACCAAGAAAAGGACACTAGCAGGGCAAATGCTAGCCTAATGAGAAAACATCTGACACCCATCTGACTCACTGATACTGTCTTAATGAACACTGTGTGCCCACAAGAGCAAAAAGGCTCTGACACAGAGCGAGCGAGCGAGCGAATGAGAGAGAGAGAGAGAGAGAGAGAGAGAGAGTGAGGAAGACTCTCTTGGTGGCAGTGGCAATTAAGATGAGTGGTGTGAAAAGTGAAAATGAAAAGTGGGAAAGACTTCAATGAAAACCATCTTAAAACGCAAAAGTGGCCGCACAGGGCACAGTTCGGAGAAGGTGCTGGAGGAATAAAGCATAAAAATAATAAAATAATAATAAAGATTATATATATATATAAAATTTTAATGTTCCCTAGTGTCATCTTGTTTTGTCAAGACATCAAACAGAATGGTGAGAGCAACAGAACAAGCCCTTGAGAAATCAGAAAAGCCTGTTCTGCGTTTGAAGCCGGCGTGTGCTTTACCTTTGTCTGCAGTCTCGGACGTGAGCGCCACTCGACTCTAAGAGGCTGCACGTACCGAGCGGAAACGAGGATTTCACACTCCACCTCGCACCACGGCTGAGCGAACTGGCGTAATTAACCAGCGACGAGGATGGAATGGCTCGTTTACATCACACGCTCATGTTTATTGGAAAGCAGGAAAAAACGCAGCAATCTAAGATTACTCACTTGGGCCAATAACACACACACAAACACACATGTGTATGCATGTATGTATGTATGTATGTATGTATGCGTGTGTGTGCGTGTGTGTGTGTATATATATATACACACACACATACACAATTGTAATAGTAAAAATAGATAAATAAAAATGCCAAAAGACATAAATATATACATTTATCTGAAAATGTATCAGAATTAAATCCATATACATTTAGGGAGTCTGGGACTGCGACTGTAAAAAAACAGGTGTCTGTTACACTGACTTCATATTTAAAGCTCATGAAAAAAAGCTCATGTTTTTTGAGAGGATTTGAGGAAGAGTTACACTCACACACACAGTTCAGCTGAAGAGAGTGTACTATTTCTGCTGCTCAGGTCTCTGTAGACACACAGGGCCTTCACACACACGCTTCAGTCCTGTATTAGTTGTGTTAGTTCACACACAGAGTGCAGAGTGAACTATTAACACACAGCACATGAAACTTAAACTAATCATGTGGTCACTCAGTGCTGTGTTGCTCCTTTAGATTACAAAGAACCAAGATATAAAAACCAAATTAAAATACTTCAGACTCTGCCTGGCCTACAAAACATTAGCCCCTCACTCCTCACCCTGCTCTGTTTTACTCTAACGACTACTTAATATCATTTCTATTTCCCTAACTCGGCAAGCTTACGCAACACTGCATGTGCTGTCAGACACATTACTGGCATTGTCAGAAATTTAATTAAGATCACAAGACTCGCAAATCCCCCTCCATCAAACAGAGAATTTGCTACGAGACAATAGCCGTCACGTCCGGCGCGCAGATAGTTTCCATTCCTTGCCACGGCACAACGGCCACGACGCTAATCCGTGTCTCCATGACGCCAGACGACGGCTGAGCCGAACCTCGTCTCGTTCTGATTTATGCCCGTGTTGTGGTGTTTGTCTTTTCAGAGGCGTGAATCCAATTAGTGCTGATAACAGAGGGGAGATACTGCTGTCGGCTGGCGGGAGCTGACTGAAAAAGATGAAGACAGATCAAATGTCTGTGTCTGGCCAACGTGAAATTTACTGCTGTAGTCTGTAGTTAAAAATAATATGATGCTCATTAGATAATATGATGGAGGACTACTTCGGCTGACTAAAAATGTTCCAGTTCACAAACAAATGGAGGAAAAAGTTGCCTGAGCAAACTGTGAGACTTGCTGCAAATCATACAATTGTCAAAATAACCCCTGTGCCAGAGGGTCTGGAGTGCATCCGGCGAGAGGGTAAAGAAGTAAAACGTGTTGAACCTGAGGACACGAATGCTCCCTGGGCCCTTCTCTTCCTGAGTGTTGAGGGTGTGAGGGAACAGAAGGGAACAGCTGGCACTCTGTGTGTGTGTGTGTGTGTGTGTGTGTGTGTCACTGCCGAGCTATTCTCGATTTTCTACAGATGCTGCACTCTAAAACACTTGAAGACATGCACACAACCATACTCGTATTCTGCCTTTTAAATACACGCTCACACTGCTTCAGCACATGCATCTGTGGCATGCAGCAGAAATGACAGGTGTTAGTGGTGTCATGCCACGCTGACGTGCAGCACAAATGCAGGCAGGACTCTAATGCGCTACCGATGAACGATAAATCAACTCTGATTACAGAGTGCCGGCATGATCCTCTGTCTCTTACTCGGCCTGAAAGCATGAGACGCAGCTGTACAGTATTAGCCCCAGACCGCGCCGAGCTCGGGCTACAGTTTCCGCACACACCTTTACACACTCTCTCCCCTTAACTTGCCTCCCACTCACTCGCGCTGCTTCTCTGGGTCCCAGCGCAGCACCCTGCTGCCAGTCTAAACACTGACAGTGCACTGCCATCACCGGCTAGAAGGACGAAATGAGCAGCTGACAGCTTTAGCACTTCACGAATGTGAGGAAATGTAATAACAACATGCTGACAGTGAAATTACCTGCAGTATTTATCTCTCAAATTCATGGAAGATCTAAAGGGATTTTAAATCAAGCAAATTTAAACAGCGAAAGTTCATAAGGCAAGTGTGTGCATTTTGTGTGTGTGTGTGAGAGAGAGTGAAAAAGTAAGTTGGTACATAGCCCTACAACTTTGCCACACATTCCTGTGCCCTCGTCTACTGCCCTCAGCACACGCACACACACGCGCACACATGCACACACACACATGAACACACACACAAAATACAATGGCATGCTACTATGTTCATGCTGACAGAGCCCTTTTAACCTCCAGCATTCTCACTTACTATCCAAGTGCACTCACACACACACACACACACACACACACACACACGTTACTTTTCTTTTAAACTAAACCTAAGTGACTTTAAAACTCTGCGGCCAACTTACGAAAAAAAATTTTTACACAACCGACCAACTGGAAAAACCACAAAAACAAAATCACAAAAGCGCTGCAATGGACAGCCGAAAAACTACAGCAATCTCCAAACACGTGCTTTCAAAAGCAGAAGTGTACGCTGTGTGTGTTTTATTCTACAGGTGATGAGGAGGTCCCATCTGAGCTCATCCTGACTCTACAGCTGTCCAACGTAGAAATGCTCAAATTACACATCACACCTCCACACACACACACACACACACACACACCCCACAGATTCCCAGGAAAAATTAAATTGTTCTTTCTAAAAAGAAAATCAGAGAAAAAGAAAGCAGACAGAATTAGAGAATCAATCATATTGACAAACCTGACAAACTCCATTTAGCTGGCAGGGTAAATAGAGGCAGAACGCCGGGGCCGTTCAGAGAATCGCGGAAGACGTGAGAAGCAGAAACTCGGAGCGTAGAGCGAGGGAGGGAGAGAGAGAGAGAGAGAGGGAGAGGGAGAGAGAGCAGGAGAGCGAGAGAGAGAGAGAGGTGTTTACAGCAAGAGCATGTGTATGTGTGTGTGCTGTCGCGTCTCAAGCCTTCTTCCCGGGGATACGGACAGATTGCATGCGCGAGGTTGCTGCCCGACTGACAAGATACAAAACTATCCAATCAACCACGCCCTTTCTCCACCAATCACAAGCTGAGCTCTAAACATAATCAATTCAAATGGGGACACAAGCAGCAGCGGGGGCCGCCGCAGGCTGTGTGTGTGTGCGCGAGTGTGCGTGAGTGTGTGTTGTGTGTTGTGGTGTGGGGGGGGGGTGCCGGTGACGCAATGTCTTTGTGTGGGCCACTAAAAAAAGGAAGAAAAAAAAAACAGAAGAAGAAAAAAGCACACCACAGTTGACGGCTGTTAACCCTCTGACCTCGGTGGGGGTTCAGTGCGTGCTCATGAAACAATGAGAGTCTGAAGAAAGGAGTCTCTTTAATTAAACAACAGATAACTAAACACAAGTCTCTGGCCAAAAGAGAGGGAAAAAAGAGAGGGGGGTGGTACAGGGTGCAAATAAAAGAGGAGAATGAGCTACTTTTCTCTCAGCCTTATTGTTCTGGATTACAACAAGCAGCGACAATAAAAAAAACCTACATCACCGATGACGGAAAATCCGTGAGTCATTTTATTAATGCAGAAGTGAATTTACATCATCATATTTACGGTGAATTAATTTGATTGTGAACACTGGTATAATGAAATATCAGGATATTGTAAAAAAAAAATAATAATAATAAATTCCCCCTGAGGAACACTACTGCATCGTGTGCTGTGTAAACGTGATAACTGAAGGCCCGGCCTTTTTCAAACACAGCTGATTAAAATCCCACTCCTATGAGAAGACTTCCTGAGCAGGGAATCGCTCCTGACCGCACACACCTCCGCGGGCTGTGCGATCACGCTTCACGCGGTCAGGAACGGGAGACAGGAACGGCGTCGCTCGGACATGGAGACTGCCACTGTTTCAGAGCTCGGAGGTCACGAATACACTGGATATCCTCACATGCTCACAAATTATTACGAGAAGAAAGGAGAAAAAGAAAGAAAGAAAAAAAGAAAGGGACTTGGTTCTGCCCCCTACTGGCTAATTCTGTCTCAGAAAATACGAGTCCACATTAGAAGGGAGGATTGATTACACTCATTTTCTCTCTGCACTGAAGAACAGTGGTTATTTTAGACATGACGTACCACCAGCGTCCTTCTCTTACAGCAGCTGGAACGCTGCTGATATTACATTACTGACTCTGTACTAACACAAGACTGCTGTGCTCTTGGATTATTAGCTGTTATTCGTGCAATAAATTTTAATATGTAATTTAATGTGTAATTTATATAAATATACACACACACACTTTATATATCCACAAACATACACACTCTGCAGTGGGCCATATTATCTAAATCTACTTTCACAGTTAAAACACTGGTTTAAAAAAATAAATAAATAAAAAATAAAAAAATCACACACAAAACTAAAACCTGTAATCGCATTAAGCTGTAATGACTCTTGTAAGAATGCTACTAATTGATATGATCGAGCATTTTTTTTTCCTGTGTAAAAAATTCCTCAGCACAATTCTCAATGCTGTGCACCCACTTTGCAATTGCATAAGCAAAAATGAAACCCGCAAAAACACAGAAACAAAACACAAATGCCGTGCAAACTCGCCAACTACTGCAACAAATCATGTTTATGTCCCGAGGCTCTGATTCGTTATCACAGTGCCTGTGCCTGTCCTCCTGGTGATAAACACACATTAGCATACCAGCAAAACTTCCATCGTAGGTGGACAAATTCTCACCACTTTTATCACATATGGTAAGCATAGTTCATGTACCACAGTACAAAACATTTTTAAAAAATGTTTAAATGAAATCATGAGTGCTCAGAGAAATAGTACAAAATAGAAGACTGTGGAAAAACATGAATGGAGGTACGAGTTCAATCCCATTTAAT
This sequence comes from Parauchenoglanis ngamensis, assembly GCA_030014255.1. NCBI lineage: Eukaryota > Metazoa > Chordata > Actinopteri > Siluriformes > Auchenoglanididae > Parauchenoglanis > Parauchenoglanis ngamensis. The sequence continues at coordinate 20,290,386 of JAQMYM010000036.1, forward strand.
TGAAAATGCCCAGTGAAGATCATGGTTTATTCTAACACACACACACACACACACACACAATTTGGCCACTATTAAACATTTTTTTATAGATTTTTAAAAGATCATGTTTTTTTTCTAAGAAGAAGTATGCAATAAGCTTCAAAGTGAGTGAGTGAACTTTAACGAATCAAGAGTATATCTATATAAAATACTGCCAGTGCTTACACACACAGTATAATTGCTCTGCTCTGATTGTGATTCATACGCAACAATAAACTGTCTGTACCAAGCGCCGCCTCCTCTTTGATCCACCAATCGCTAACGAGCGTTCTCCTGGCCGACCTACATCAATTATTGACTGAAAGACCTCAAGTGTCAAAACTGACATATCTTAGTGAATAAGCAAATGAAAGAAAGTCTCTTCATTGTCTCTCTGACAAGCACCACAAAGACACACACACACACACACACACACACACACACACACACACACACACGCACGCACGCACGCACAGTGAAGCGAGCCAAGACTTTGGGCAATCCTGTGTGAAAGCATGCACACACTAGTACACACAAGAACAGCCCATGCATGCACCCGCACATGCCTACACTAACACATATGACCCCCACACACACACACACACACACACACGCAAGCGTGCACACACACTCGGCCATGGCGCGTCTTCTCCCCGGGGTAGCATGTGGGCATATTCCCAATAAAACACCTTCTTAGCAGTAATAGGCCACTGTTCTCATTTCAGTGCTCCCAGAGGCCTCATGATAAATTTAGCAGATCGAGCCTGCGCAGTTCTTCAGCACTTCCTCCCTCTCTCATCTCGTAAAGTCAAAAGATAAATAAGATAATGTCATTTGTACAGCACACCTCCGGTTCCATTCGGCTCCGGTACACAGGAGCCGACACGCCGCAGTCACGCATTCCCCTGCCCGTGAGCTGGACTGGTGGCGTGTCTCCCAAAGCCAAGGTCAGTGCGTCCGGCATTAACAAAGACAAATGACATTATTATGTTAGAAAAGTCTGATGTAAAAACATGTGGCATAACCATTAACAATGCTGTCATTCTCAATTGGCATGTAAGCAGCCGTCGTCCGTTGTGCGCCATGTTTAAAGCGTCTGCCTCTTGGAGAAGGACCTTTCCTCCTGCAGAAAGAACATTTTTAATCTCTCCTCTGACTAAACTAAATCTGCTGTTTACTTAAAGACGGCTGAACTGAGCAGGTGTGAAGTTTAACAGCTAACAGCTGGTGCTCAGGGCAACAACCTTCATCTGTAGGAGCATGCACGCACCAACACGTGCGCGTGCACACACTCAAAAGTTTAGACACACCTGCTCATAGAAGGGATATATAATATATATATACATACATAATTTATATATATATATATATTACTATTTTCCCTAATATTTTAAATTTAGTGAATGATAATGATAAACAGCATGACATCATTACAATGAGAATTAACGTCACTATTTACTTATTAATGGATTAGAAACAAACTTCAAATCCGTATAGAAATTTCTTCAAGAGAATGAAAAATATGCACTTAAATGAGTTTGTCCTACTTTTCTTTCTTTCTTTCTTTTTTTTTTTTTTTAACAATACACACAAATTCTTTGAAATATAATAGCACATAATAACTAAAGAACCCATTGTAATAACTGGTTCTGTTTTTCCTCAGTTAGTAATTAACTTGTACAGTTACAATATTTAAAACAATCGATGACACAAAGCACTAAAATGAATTATTCCAATTTGTTCCTCTGAACCTGCGGTTTTGCAATACAATATTAAAATCGCAATTTTCTTGGCAAGCCGTTTGCTGACGGCACCAGAAACTGAAGTTCGCCTTTCTTCAAGTTCTCGCTCACCTGTGGTTTTCACTTAGTCAAAACAGGACTTTATTTTTTCTCAGTGCCGTACAGGATAAATTGGGTGGGTGGGGAAATTCTGTTTTCTTCATTACATTGTGATTGATTCATACTGCGCACATTATTGACTCATATGCTATTTTTGGAACCCTTATCAAAAAATTCCTATTTGTGAGAGAAAAAAAGGGCCACATGCTACCATATTTGAACAAAAAGTTCAGTCAGCAATGGCTTCTACCTCTTAAATAAATAAATAAATAAACAAACAGAACTGAATTTCATTGCTGACTACCGAACTCTATTCAAGTCAGGACCAGCTCGCTGCTGCATTACAGACAAAACAGATGTGTAAGGGTCCAGCCTTGACCAGCCAAATCGACCTTACCAAATAAAACAGTACCGAACTACACGAGCCATCGTGTTTAATGTGTGCAGTAAATACTCACTTAGCTTATATTTTGCCTACTGACAGATGGCAACCTCTAGAGACGTGCTAACAGGAAAAGGTGATGTAGAAAAAACAGACAGGGTTGGTGACAGAACAAACAGAAACACACAGACGCATAGTGAAAGAGATACGATGACAAAGTGACAGACCGTAGTGATCAAAAGAAAATTGGTTTTTTTTCTTCACGTATGAAAGAGACACTACGCAACCAAAACCTGCAACAGCTACCCGTTCTGTATCTTATCCACAAGTCTCCACGTCACACGATAGCTGGTGTGTCTGTCACATGTATCTCAATTACACACTGCCAACCATCAGACACATTTCACTGAGCATACAACACAATCACACGCGACACTCCTTAAACACACAACACCCTGTTAGCCTGAAAAGCAGCTGTGTACATGTATTCATAAGCGGCCCCCCAAAGCACAGACAAATCACTCTAACAAACACACTCCGCACAGGGTGGCAGGACGAGCGCGGCAGTACTTGAGGGGAGAGCTGAAAGGAGGAGGGAGTAGGAGATGGGATACGGGAACGCTGCGGGGAGAAATCATTACGGCTAAAATGAAAAGGTCTTGAAAATGGCACTGCAACTTTAAGAGGCGACAGTAATCTGATGGCTGAGTGTGAGATGACTTTATCCCGACAGCGGCGTCCAGAGCGGTCCCTGACGTGCCGCTCGCATTAAGAGTAATGCATTCGTACAATATGACAAGGCAAAACAATACGCTCATGAGCAGGAAAATGATGCGCTGGTACAGGCCCAGATGGAGCGCTCTGAAGGTGTTGGGGGCTGTTGAGGAGAGACACGCACACACACACAGCCGCACACTTATCTGTCTTACTATCCTTCTGAGGACCTATCCACTGATGTAATTATTAATGTAGCTGATTAGTGCTGTACTATACCTAAACGTAACCCTCACCTTCACCTCAGTGATGAACAGCAAACATTTTCACTTTTAGGTTTTTAAATAAAAGCACTTTCTGTAAAAACTGGGGACCAACCAAATGTCCTCTCAAGGTCAAACCCTGAGGTCAGATATTCCTGGGAACGTTTGATCCCCATCAATATATAAAAACATGCCTACACACACACACACACACACACACACACACACACACACGCACTACTGTTTCTCACAAGAAACAGAAGTATGAGATCCTTCTGTCTGGGTGTTACAATGTCTTTCCTCTGGATGACTTTAAAGGTCCACTATGCAGGATTTAGGAGAAATTATACACAATATTCATAAGCATGTTTTCATTAGTGTATAATTACATGTAACTATGAATCACTGATTCCATAAGTTTAGAATGAGCCCTTTATATCTACACATAGCATGGGTCCTCTTCCACAGAGCCACCATGTTGCGCCGCTACAGTAGCCCAGAGCGGACGAACCTGTAGAGAACGCCTCCCATGTTTCGTGTTTTCACAGGTGGCAGCGTAAATCCGGAAAGAAGATGAAGGAAGGACGAAAAGGCAGAAGAGAAAAGAGGAAACAGTGTTTGCTGGTGCTGGCTAGCAAGTTGGAAAACCCAAATTTTGAAAATGGAGAATCATGCTTATTATTTAGCACGGAGAAGTGCAAGTAAGTAAGTACTTGGGAGCACGCTACAGGCACCTGACGGCCACCATCCATTCTAATACATGCTCAGAAAGGGAGGGGCATTCCGGTGGTTGCTATTAGTGGACCCTTAAACGGTACTTTATTCAGAAATGGATGATTCATCTCTAACATTCAAAAACTCACAAATGTCACCGAGTGAAAACTAGTTAGGATTATGCTGATATAAGATCAGCCCTGTCAGCCCTTTCGAGGGCAACGCTCTTTTAACTTTCTCTCCTTGTTTCCTCTCGCTGGCCTCTCCTCAGCTGGACTGAGCGAGTTGGTGCTGCTGGATCCGTCTGGAAGCTCTGGCCCAGCTCCAGAGAACCCCAGCAAACCGCACTGCTAATGGCTTACAGATTGCAGCACCGTGGTGTACATGTGTCAGGACAATGCCATGGGTCTCTGACAAAAAAGAATAGAGTAGAGTCAGGCCACACCACTGTGTTATGTAGCGCTCCATGAAGGAGTGTGTGTGTGTGTGTGTGTGTGTGTGTGTGTGGGTTGGCGCAGTAAATATACTCGGTTTCCATCTTCATGAAAGGACATTATCATTTGACCCCACTTGGCCTGGTGGAAACTGTACACGGTCTTGAGAGACAGAGACCGCCAGTGTGGAACTGCCAGGGAAATAAATAGATGTTACTTTGCTAAAATAGCCTTGTACATTTGTAAATGGCATTTGCTGTATTTTCAGGAAAAAAAAAAAAAATCATCAAAATGCCAATTGCAGCCTTTTTCCCCCCTGAAAGATGAATGCAATATGTACTGTAATGCAAATCATTCTGCTGTCACTTCTCTCCTGTATGAGCTCCACAAACAGAGGAAGTCATAAAACATCATTTAAAAAAACAACAAAAAAAACCCAACTTCTTGCTTTTCCTGGTTTTCAGGTGTGCCAGTAGTATACTGGAGACCGAAGCAGGAGTAATCCATTAACAAAGCCTCCTCACTGTTTACCTTCAAGGTCATGTAAAAATGGTTCACTTAATCACCCGAGATGTCTTGCACGTGCGTGAGAGACCGTAGTCTTTTACTGAAAATAAAGCAGATGATGAGCTCCACTATGACTAAGGCAGCATGTTTTAAGCATGTTTCGCCCTGTTCTTCAGTCCTCTAGCCAAACCCAGAAAAGCTCACGTAACATCAGGACTGCTGTCGTGTAAGTGTAAAACAGAGACATTCATGTTTAATCATGAAACGATTAAAAAATGACCATGATTCCAAACTGGGATTAGCTGAGTATTTTTCACCAGCAGCAGTCTGATTCCTGTCGATGGAACGTCATCAACACAGCTGCATGTCATATAATCCTCAGTAGGCGCTGCCTGCTTTCCCATCATCCCGTGCGGCGCCACACGGTTAACCATGCCATCTTTTCTGCTGCTTTCTCTTTCTGCTTTCTTTTCTTCCCCCTCCTTCTTTCTCCTCATTCCATGGAGAGGGTGGACTATCAACGAGGGTCTGCAAGTGTTGTTTCTAATTACCTATTTCTCCACTCCTGATCCTGTGGCGGGCATAATTAGTTACCTGGGGCTGCAATCCAATTTGAAGTGATGACAAGAGAGTGATCCATGAAAAAGTAATAAGTTAAATCCAATTTCAGACTGCCTCTAATTAAATGCACATGGAACTAATGACTCAAACCCTAGCATTTCGGTGATAACCGTAATTAGCAAAGAGGGAGTTGCACTCGTTCTGTCTTTCTCTCTCTCTCTCTCTGTCTCTGTGCTGTAGGTGTGGCAGGAATGTGCTGTGGACTCCTTTTAATTACTTGTGTCATTTTCTGGGTAATGTTATCATTTTTGATTTGTCTTGTACACATCAATCCCCAGCTTCTGTCCATCACTGTGAAAGGTAGGCATTAGGATAGTTGGGTAAATGAGGTCACACAAAACGCAAGGTAGTAACTTAAACTGCAAGAAACTTTTTTTTAGTTGCATCTCTCTCTCTCTCTCTCTCAGCACCAAATCCACCTCTCACTCCAACAGTAACCATTCCGACCCATGACTCCCTGTTAGAGTCTGATAGTTCTCGTGAATTTACAATCGCTGATGTTAGGGCTGGGAGATATGACAATATAATGTTGATGGCATGGTAAATTATGCCACAATATGCTTTTCTGAGAGATCATGATATCTTAAGGATTTTGACAAAAAATATTTTCAAACTGATAGGAAGCGGCTAATTTGACGCTACATTCCTTTACTTTGTGCTAGAATTCTTACAGAATTGTATATTTATCATACAAATATACATTTTTGTAGACATTAGACATGTGTATTGCTGAGAAATATAGCAAAAACTTTATACACTCATAGTAAATCATAGAAATATTTTATTTTTCAAATATTAAATACTTGTCATAACGCCTCTACCCCTGATGTTGCCACTGATCACATATTGTGGCAACAAAGCATAAGTGAACATCTTCGTAAAGCCAGGATCGCTCACTGCTGCCTTTTAAGTTTATAACGTGACGATATTTTAAAAAAAAAAGAAAAAAAAAAGAAAAGAAAATTAAAAGAAAATTTTAGTACCAAAAGGGCAACATTCATTAACGTATTCTTTATCAACTCAAATATTCCTTTTTGTAAAATGTATATATATATATACACACACACGTGCGCGCGCGCACACACAATTTATTTAAAAAAAATAATAGCCGACCATAATTGGCTGCAAATTTTTGCAAATATTTTAAAGGTTCGAGAAAAATCAAACACCGTATTAACTAAAAAAAATTATTTCACTGAAAAAAAGGTTAATAACAATTAGGCATTTTCTTCATAAACATTTGTGAACATTTCTAAAGGCTGTCAGCGTAAGCATAAAACAACCAACTCCATTGGCGTCGCTTTTCTTTAGCTTTTGGCAGTCTGTAGAAAGATAGTGCCAATTTCTTGTTGAATCTGTTGGTAAAGTCAGTCGCACACAAGCTCCTTCCTATTTTGGATTGCTGGCGCTGAAGCATTAGAGCTGCGTTACTTCCTCCTACAGTGACATCACATGTATTCCCACTAGTGTACGTTATTGCACCCTCTGCTATCTAAATAACACTATTACAGCTAGGAAAAACTAAGAGGTTAATCACTTTTTTATTTTTATTTTTTTACATTTTTTTTTTCTTTTTACATCCAAAATATTCTTTTAGGTTTTACGATTTTTACACCCGTCCTTTATGGTCGATAACACAGCAGAGTCATCTGCCTACAAGTCATCCTTCCAGCTGCACTGTACCTCTCTCAGCGATCACACTGAGGGCTTCACTGCACAGGATGGGGCAGAATCTACCAAGTAAAAGCATCTTGAATTATAGGTCAATTCAAATGACATTTCTGTTTAGTAGATAGTTTTTGAACAAATACAAAATTACTAAGCTAATTTCTGGATATATATTCTCATTATAAGCTTGAAGTGGTCTTACTGTATTGACCGATGATTTTGCTTACCTGAAATTGAACAGTTTAAAATGTCTAAAAAGAAGCAAAATGATCTGCCAACAGAATGAGACAATGTTCAATAACATTAAATGACAATTAGAAATTACTTACTGGCCACATATTATTTATATAAAAATGCCATATTAAGAAATACTAAATAACTTTGCAATTATTCGAGATGCCTCCACTTGCTAAGAAAATCTGTGGCAGTGCTGCAGTTTGCCAAGTACACACAGCCAGTGCAGATTCTTCATGTTTTTTCAGTTTTAAACACACCTGGGCAAAGTTGTCTTTATTCTACAGCCTGAATTACCCGAGTCTTGTGCTTGGAAATGGAACAGAACAAAAACGTTGCCTCAGAACTGGATCAAGAACTGAACGTTTTTTCCCCAGTTCAACAAGCGGGGGTTTTCCCCTCAGAAAGCACTCATTATATGGATAATTATGTTCCACTGTTTTATTAAACAGCTTCACTTTAAGGTCTTAATTAAGTTGCTGGGGTATTACCAGGAGACTATAAACAATGCGATGTGCACGGATGTGGGCAACTTGATATGAGCAGAACAACAAACCCAATTAAAGAGGAGGTTTACGACATTCATTTGCACTTCTGTGTAGAAATGTGACTGCTCGGTCTTTTTTGTTTGTTTGTTTGTTTCTTTCTTTTAAATATATGCTCATAACGGGTCAACTCGTTTACCGGCTGCTTAGCAACTACACTGCACTATGCAGAAGAGATGCATCGTTGGATGAAGGGTAAAAAAAAATGAAAAGAAAAAGAAAGAAAACCACACACACACACACACACACACACACACACGTTCACACACACGCACACGCACGCACACAGAGAGCCAAGCTGTCTTTTCAGTGTGTCAGGTTGGCTGTGGTCTCTGTATTCATTAATAAATTTGAATTTTAAATGGGGCTTTGTGCCTTCTTCTCGTGGGTGTAAGGGTCCTGGCCACCAGAAACTACTTTTCGTGACCTCCAACTCACCAGGCTTGAGGAAGCGTTTGGTTTGATCCACATCCTGACAAATATGCACACAATGGAAAGGTCAACGCAGCTATATTTTATCCATTTATTTCCCCAAGACACATCACCACAAAGCTTAATCAGACACTAAAGATACGTGCTCATTAAAAAACACTCACCCCTATGGAGACATTATTAGGCGCGCTCTATAGACACATATAAGCAGGAGCGTCGGGTATTAATTACCAAATATGCCCTGGAGTCGTCCGCTATCTTTGGTGTGAAACAAACAACACCCTCCTTGTTCAAATAGGGATAAAGATCTGACAGAGAATGCGCAGAGGAGAAAGAGAAGGCCTGAAATGAGTGCAAATATTGAATCAGACATTGAAAGTTAGACTTGTTTAAAAATGATAGCGGATGGGGAAATAAAGAGGGCCGGATTTGTTTTGCATGACAAAGGCTTGACAAATAGAAGCCCCAGATCTGAGACGGGGGACGAGCGGCATCTGCTCTACAACGCTTCCTGTTCCTGTTGGTAGGAGGTATAGCTCTGTAAGGTGGGGGAATGGAGACGTGTAGGGCCTCTTTGTATACGGTCATGAAACCCTATTGCAGGACAGTACACTATAAAAAACTCCTCCCGTGGACTACTTTTTGAAAACAGCTGCTACGTAGTCAAGAAAGATATCAGATCTGTGAGGTTAGAGGTAAAACTCATTCATTCATATTTCACTTTATACACACGCACGCACATATGCTTGCCAAAAAGCTGAAAACAATCCTGAAAGAGAAATCCGCCCGAAGTGTGTCACAGGCTGCGGTTGATCATGGCATACTTGAATTTTTGAGTGATATCTGTACCAGAATGAGCTCATGAGCTGTGTAGTAATGTGCAGGCAACAGCCGCCGGCCTGCCAAGTTTAATTTCCTGTTTATCTAAGACTGACTGGTACAAGCTGTGCCACAAATAACACATGGAGAACGTAAATAAAAATAAAATGTGAGCATAGATATGCACAACACAAACACACACTGGCATTTTTAACCCCCTACCTATAGGCTTATTTTGCATGAGACTAATGTGCTCTTTATGTAAAAGCAGTAAAAATATCACAAGACAGACTGACTGAACAGTATTTCATAAAACGTGAGCTTAGCTAAAAGTGAAACTGCCCTACCTGTAGTGCGGGCTGCTTCTCGCTGCTTTTAGCAGATTTGATAGCCCCGCTTTGCTGCTGCTGCTGCTTAAGGAGGAGTTGCCTTGCAACCTGTAGAGCCTGAAAAAGATTTAAAAAATAGGTAAGTCAAAAGAAACAAAAAAAACAAAAAAACAAGTAGCCTTATAGCTTTCCAACTTCTGTATCTACATAAGCCAAATGGCAACATGTTCTAGACTCCAAAGTAGAGACCAAAACAAACTCTGAACACAAGCGGACCTTTCTGCTCCTCATCCTGCCTGCTTGCTAACAAATTTACATAGTTTCATTTTGTTGCACATGGAGAACAGTAACAAGCTGACAAAGCAAACAGCTGTGGAAAGATGGAAAAACACACACACACACACACAAAGGGAACAAATTTGATAGTGAGCAGCTAGCAGGAACTATGCTCCGTTCAAACTGTACACTTATAATAAACAAGGGATCTGAATCTCCGTTAGCAGCTGTTTAACTTCTATCTTTATTTCTGTCTCATTCCATTTCTTTTCCTAGCCCCAGCTCATAAAACAAATAAAAGGTTTATTGCTGCTCCAAAGATCTGTTATAGGATGTGGCCTTCTGAGTGGAAAACAAAATACAGTGGAGTCGCATGTTTATTGCTCTGGCTACTCCCTCCGCCCCAACTCCCACCCCAGCAACGATAAATAATCAAACTTGCCATCCAGTACAAACAAAAGGCAGTGACTGTGCTGGGAAGAGAAAAAAAGGTGTTCTGGTTGAAGAAAAAAGCACTACTGATACCAAAAAAAAAAAAAAAAAAAAAAAAAAAGCGCCCCGTTCCCACAGTGTCTGGGGTAGATTCACACCTACACCAGAGCAACATCTGAGTAAATAACCAGCTTCATTCTTTCCATTATCTGCACACACACAAACACACAGACGACTCCCACGATTAAACAAATAGTCGTTGGAATGGCCCAAAAGCCCCGAAACTGTACCTCCGGCACTGCTCAGCCTCTCTGGTGTGCTGTTTGTTAAGTTGTATATATGTGTGTGTGTGAGTGTGTGTGTGAGAGAGAGAGAGAGAGAGAGAGAGAGAGAGAGAGAGAGAGAGAGAGAGAGAGAGTGTGCATAGACACATTTTTATTGCTTTTTTAAAGTAATAGTCACACTGGATATTGTAGTAAATCTGATGAAATGGTGCTTGTGCCGGTACCTGCTAAGTGTAGCTCAGGAAATGATCTGTAATGAACAGTAACCATCAACTGGATGAGTTGTGGGCATTCAGGAAAAAGTTCTGTGCTATAAAACTGTAAAAATTCTTCATCGTTTAAAAGGAAGACGCTTACGGGTACCGCCATCAATGTGTCACCATTGAAGAATATTTGCGTAAAGTGTATGGGTTGCCTGGCGTGCACGCAGCGCAATCACTGCATATGCAAAGGTGTCAACACTGATAACAACAAACTCCCAGTAAGCGGAAAAACACCTGAAGTTGACCACAAAACCCCTGGCATATGTGAGTGCAAGGGATGGCTAGTTTTTAGACATGCGCCAAGCAACAGTAAGAAACAGTGAGGCAAAAGTGAAACCGGTGAAAGTGTTACTTAAACATTCTTTCCTACCAAAGAGCTCACAGTTCTGCCTTCCTGTTTTCTGTTGGCAAAGTACGGCTAGATAAAGTAACCACTACCGAGAAAATGCACATCTTTCTTTCAGATCTCGCGTCCTTTCCCCGTCAGAGAACCGGCTTTTCCACCAGAGGAGTTTTATTTGCGTTTGCTCTGACCACTGGTTTATCTGAAAAAGCAGAAAAGTGTAGTTTTCATGTGTTTCCAGTATTGCCGTAAGCAAGGAGTCAACGATCATAAATGCAACTAAATGACAGATCTGCAGTTAGATGTTGTCTTAACTGGGAATATAAACAGAATAAAAACACTGTGACAAGCAGAAAAGCTGAGTTTTAGTTGTAGATATTTAAGATATCAAGTTCAAGTTCAAGTTCAATATGGAAGAAAGGAGGGAAGGGTGAGGGGATTGGGCAATATGAGGATATACACTAACTGGCCACTTTATTAGGAACAAATGTACTCATCATCTTCACTCATCACTCATAATTTTCAGTTAATGTCCACATCACACATCAGAATAGGGAATGTCGGTAACTCTGGTATACTCTGGTGCCATGTGGACTGGTTTGAGTATTTCAGAACCTCCTGATCTGATGTGATTTTCATTTACAACAATCACTAGACTTTACTGGTGCAAAAAAAAAAAAAAATCCAGTGAGTGGCAGCTTTGCGCACTGAGAGCGGTCAGTTTGTTGGCGGATTGGTTACAACAGCAGAGAACAACATGGGGTTTGACTTCTGTCAGGCAAGAACAGAAAGCTAAGGCTGCTGTGGGCACAGGCTCACCAAAACCCAATAGCTGCAGACTAGAAAAACATCACCTGGTCTCATGAGCCTTGATTACCTGCTGCAACATGCAGATGGTAGGGTCAGAATTTGGTGCAACAGCCATGGACTAACTTGACCCACGTCAACAGTTCAGGCTGGTGGAGGTGGTGTAATGGTGTGGGGAATGTTTTCTTGGCACACATTCAGCCCCTTTTAAGATTGTTAAAATGCCACGCAGTCTATAAAGATATTGTTGCTGACCACATGCATGACTTTATGCCCACAGTCATAATAGCGACATCCAGTATGATGATGGAAACTGGTTTCATGAATATGACAATGGGTTCAGTGTAGTTCACTCCTTTTCGGTGTTAAATCATTTTGTAGACATTCAATAAAAGTAGCCCTCAACCCAATCGTACAAAAGTTTTGCCATATGATATTCTGGTCACATTGCCCGCCCCTAATTTGAGTCTGGATAAGCTCAGTAAAGATCATGTGGAGTTGAGGAACTTGACTGAAACACTCTGGCTGACACTTTGCTCTGTTTGTGTGTGTGTGTGTGTGTGTGTGTGTGTGTGTGTGTGTGTGTGTGTGTGTGTGTGTTAGATGACGAGGCAGGAATATGACCACTGACTACAGAGAGGCCACTGCACTGCTGGCTCACTCTGACTGCCTGGGGACGGACACACACACACACACACACACACCCTACTCAAAAACAATAAATAGACGATACACACTCCTAACCACATTTGCATAAACAATACAGTGATATTACATCAAGGCCGTGCTGCACTGGAACATTCACCCATGACTCATTCTACAGTAACAACACGGAAATAAACCACCCAAACCATTTCAAACGACTGATCAAAAACATCGAGAGCTTGTTTCCATTCTAGTTTTTGCCACAACCTATATCAGGGAAGGGTTTCTGAAGGGGACAATCCCTTAGGTCTTGTTCACAACTCAAACCATGAACAGCTCACTCAGCCACCCTCCACCACACACGCACACACACACACACACACACACAGTAGTCAGCTCTGAGGAAGCAGTATGACACTAAACTCTCCCACAGCAGTAAATGGGTTGAAACTCTCGATTTTAGCAGACGTGAGAGCATTCGATGAATATGACAAAGCTTCAGAGTGATGATCAGATTCTCGACTTACTCTACTTAAGATACATGCACTTGGGGTTTTAAAGGATGTCACACAGTAGGTAGAGGACTAAGCTTGCCATTCAGAGTCAAATTCTTTCCTTTCAGGGAAATGGGACAACTTCTCTGAATGCTTCGTTTCACTTATATAACATGGACGACTCTGATCATTTCATATGTTAAGTCTCAGGTCTAGGTATTACAACATAAACATCATGTCCATTCTTGCAGTAAAAAGACAATCCTGATTGGCTGCGTCACTGAGTCCAAGACATGCTTTGTCTGTGTCCAGAAAACTCAAGCTCTTGCAAGCAGGAACACAGCGTACTTGATACATAGATGACAAATTACCACAGAGGCACATACACTTCTTAGTCACTTCTGGGAAGTGAGTTGTATTTTTTTTATTTTTTTTTTTTTAAAACAGAAACTTTTATGACACGTAAATGTTTTGTGTATGATTTGTACACTTTGCTAGAGGCGAGATTAAAGGAACAAGGATATTTGAGTCAACAGGATGCAATATGAGCTTGAGGCACTTAAAGATTAAGACAGAAGGTACTTTGAATGACTGGGGTTTTTTTTTTTTTTTTTTAATTGCGTCACTAAGACTGTCAACAAAGCGATCGCTCGGAGACTGCACTAACCACAAGAATTGCTTCTACTAAAGAACATTGTGTTTCAACCCACGAGACTCTGTAAACACAGCTATACTAACAATTTACCTGTTTAGAAAACAACAAACACTTTACTATTAGCGGGTTTTGTACCATGCAATTTCATATGATATGAAGATCCTCAAGCAACACACCTGCGATTAAACAACATTACTAAGTTGTGTGTTGCAGGCCTGAGCAGAAAATGGGGTCGCAGAAACAGAAACGTTCTTTAAAGTGGGATAATAAGGATATATTTCTGTCCATTAGCAAGTTTTGTTTATATTTCGCCACTGCCACCACCGTGTTTGTGGCTATCCCGTGTGTTTCACGTCATCCTAGCCTGTCCTCTCACTGAGATTTTAACTAAGGAATGTATGACAGACAGAAGTTTGTCTTCACAGTGGCACTAAATGGCTGCTGAGCATGGCACACGCTGTGCTCTGAGGCTGCTCACCTAAACTCACCGCCAAGGTATTCTTTTACATTATTAGATTTTTGTCTGTACCAGCAAAATTGAGTAGTATGAAGCCATCATCAGAGAAAAAGGCAATTAAAGTAAAATAATACAGAGGCTCTGAACCAAAGGCTCTGTTATCTTCAAGATGAGACACGGAGATGAGGGATTTCTGCGTGCAGAGGAAGGATCTGTTGTTTAACAAACTAGTGCTGCTCGCTCCTGTTCACTAGCAGAGTGCTAATGTAGCTCTAAAGTAACCTTACTGCAATCCAACACACACACACACACACACATGCACACACGCACAGACTCTGCCTCTCATTCCTGCCTACAATTCTTGCTCTTTTGATCCAGTATTCAAAGGTAGCAGTGAGTTTGATAGATGCGCTAGGCTAAGAGCAGTTCCAAGCGTTAGCATGACAAACTGCCAAGAGATGACAGGCTGGAGTGTCTGAAGGCATGTTTAAAGTGAGGAGAACAGTGTGTTGTCTGGAGAGAGACGTACTAGGAGGAACTGATCAGACACAAAAGCGGCTCAAAGGTCGCTAACAGGCTTGCATACAGACAGCGAGCGCACATGCTACGGGAAACAAGCAACAAAATCAAGCCAATACATACTGAAGACATTGCACAATTATAAAACTCAAGAAAATGCTTCATTAACGCTAGCTAATCTTTCAATGCGCAAGAAAAGGAAACTGTGTCTGTGCTGTTCTCGTGGTGCTGTGCTGCAACATTTGTGAGAAAAAGAAAGGCAATGTGTATCTTGAGAATCCTTCATTAAAATTCCTGGTTAGGATTCTTTGATACCAGGGCCACAGTGTGTGTGTGTGTGTGTCTCTCACAGTGTGTGTGTGTGTCTCTCTCTGTCGGTCTCTCTCTCTCACACATGCACACGCGCGCACAAACACACACACACACACACACACGCGCGCTCTGATCCCTCCAGGTATTGCTGATTATATAAACAGCCTCAAGGACCTGACAAAGCCTAGTCTTGTCACTAACAAAGACAACACAATTTGCTATTCTTGTCATTCACAATCTCTCTTTTATATTTCAACTCAAATATGCACCTCCCATTCCACACACTATTCCCTCTTCTATGTTCACAGCTTTGCTTTAATGCACATGGCTTTGGCTTTATCGGTGCCAGCTTTTCACATCGTATTAGTGAGAAGAATCAGCACAGGAGCTTTAGCAACTTGTGTCCAAGGGCAGTTTCCCGGTGATAACGCTGCGAGTGAGCCGAGTGCTAGATGTCTTTACATGCGTGGTGTGGATTATTTACAGGTTTTAGGGATCCCTGCTGTTTAAGCCTTGCTCCATCAACTCCACAAATCCGGTGGGGGAGCAGTCACTTAGCTTTCACCCTTCTCCTGTACCGTGCCGTTCTGATAACTCAGGGCAAAATTCCAGTAATGGCGAATAGCCTGGGTTACGCTGACTCCGATAAGATACCCCTGAATGATGAACATGCTGAACTGTAACGAGCAAAATGTTGATGCCCTGCAGAATGACAACAGAGATTACAGCTACAGATTATAGATTTCGGTGCTTAATGAGCAAGGTGAAGCCAGGAGAAAGAGAAAAATGTTAGTCTGTTAGACCAAAGCGTCTTTATCTCTGCCTCTATTCACTGTGTGCTCCTCTCAGTGGCAGCAAAGACCTTGAACGTGAAATGGATCCAAACTAATTGAGGGCCTAATTACAGGGAGATGTGCAGCACACGTGAAACCAGATCCCCGTGGCCATGGTGGAACACGGAAATTGTTTACACAGTGGCAAACATGTACACGGCTCTCAGACCCTGTGCAGAGAAAACACAGTGAATAGTTTTGCGTTTAATGAGAACATGCTCCCGATAACCGTCAGCATTCTCTGCGATTAGGCCCGCAGGCATATGTCGTACGTGTCAAGATTACCGGTTTCAATGCTTCAGTAAACAGAGTTCAGCTTTCTAACTAGCTGGTCGAGTCATCAGCTGGTGACTTCACAAGCTGGTATGTTATATGAGGGTAAACACAGATCTCTTTAGTCCTGTAGTTCTCTTTAAGACCTTCCTGGTCTGGGCCACTGTATGTGTTTCACTCTGCTGAATGGCCTGATATTCCCTGGCATCTGACCCGGTGTGTGACTTGTATGACATGACGTTAGGGTCAGATGGTGTGAAAAGGTGGAGTAAACAGCATTTATTACCTAATGAAGCCTCTCTTTCCCCTTTTCCACCAACAGGCAACAGGTACCCTTCAGGTTCGGGCACCGAATTTTGAACCGTCGGGAGCATCTCAACCAAAAATAAATTGGTTTGGAAACTGAAAAGTTGCTTCCCAGCTGGAACCGAAAGAGTTTTTCAGTGGGAGTGGTGACATCAGTGGGCATCACTTGTTTGGAGAGGAAGCAGAGCACAGCAATGCAGAACGCAATGGAAAAGGATAAATCAGACAAATATCTGCAAAACAGAACAAAAACTCTCAGGTAATCAAGGCCATCCGCCACCTTCCTACTACTGTTGACTTCACCACTGTGTAATGGCCTCCACTGATGGCGCATCCTTGATTACAGTGATTCTGATCAAAACTGGTGGAAACGCAGAGTGGTTTGCTAGCTGGCGACACGTTTCAAAGAATCCTGCATGGAACCGGTTCAAGAACCCGTTCCCTGTCGGAGCAAAAGGGGTATCAGATGACTGCCGCACAATCACCAGACAGTGCGGCACAGCATGGCTCGGGAAATGAACCCACACACTCTGGTTATTCCTAAGCCAAGTGATCCACGCCATAAACTACACCAGGGCTATTCAACTTCAGTACCAAGAGGGCCGAATGGAAAAATCACTGGGTTTCCGGGGGCCACATAAAATAAGACACCGCAAACCAACTACATTTAATAAAGTCAGAGCAAAATATGTCAACAAACATTGGAGAAGAAACTAAGAACACACTATTCATAACAAAACAACAACAAAAAAACAACAACTCTCAGACAGGTGATAGGCTGCCACACAAACTACAATACATCACAGTAGCTTGGTATTAGAAAACACCCAGGATAACCATATCATTTCATGCCTGATGTCTGATAGCTGCCATATCATCACGTGTCAGTGGGGAAAATTGCACTGCCTTGATTTAGCTATTTGTCAGTCCAGTCTACCTTAAACTGACGATTCTCGTTGTCAATTCGACGTTTCTTAGCTTTAGACAGTGCCATCTTCACTCCACTCGTGGGAATGGGATTGTTTGTGATTAAAGGCACGCGCTGCTTTAGCATCTTTGGCGCCTTGAGTAGGCTATATGCCAGGTAATTTTACTACCTGTGCTTTTAAGCTCTTATCTGAGTTATTATAAAACCCATCAACACTGCTTACATTTGATTTTTCAGGACAGTCTGTATGACTTTACAATTTGCAAAAAATACTAACAGAATGTTTTAATGCCATTGGAATCTCCTGTCTATTAGGCCACGCCGCTATGCAGTTTGCCACAGGGGAGTTAAGAAATCGTGAGATATTACACAGAGAAGAATGTATGACGCAGAGCTGTAGTGACATTACTTTTTATATAAATTCAACACTAATTATCTCCCAAAAATTTTATCACAAAAACTAGTGACTAGCACCCCTGGAAAGGTCAGGTTGTGCAGTTTCATGTGATGTGCTTGTGATGTCTGTGTGAAGAAAAGTCGGAGAATGAGTTCGGCCGATGGGAGGCAATGGTGCGCTACTCGCCAATCACAGCGAGTCCATTCTCAAGACAATAAGACATGTCTGTTGTTGGGCCGCACGAAATTTTAAACGGGCCGCACGAAATTTTAAACGGGCCGCAGGAAATTTTAATCGGGCCGCATCTGGCCCGCGGGCCGCTAGTTGAATAGGCCTGCTGTATAGTGAGACTACTTTGTGCCCTTGGTAGGATATGATGGTCTTTCATACATGCATAAATCATTGCAATTTTAAGCCATACAAACAGTTTTAAGCTTTCAACAGTATGAACTACTTTACCTTGGGTTTACAGTCTCAATGTTTTTAGGTGCTGTTCTGAATTGTGAATCAAATGAATGAAACCTGTTAAAAAAGGGAGATGCATACATACAAACCATATTGCCATCTTTCACATCAAATATAACATGGGTCAGATGATTAACAAGACCACAGAGATGGAGTTAGCATGAGGTTCAGAGTGAAGCATTTCATCAAATGTGATTTCTTTATTATGTCATCTCCATGTAATCAATGATTTTCAAAGACAATACAGAGATGTGGCTGGTGAGACATCCTGTATAAAATACAAAATCAAATAATCACAGTGATAAAATCATTCCCTTTATAATGCTTATATATTCCATTTACTACACCATGAATACTTCATCTTCATGCAGCTTAAAGTAAAGAAAAGTCAACTGGTTCAGACAAAGGCCAGTTATCACAAATCATTCTTTCATTTCATATCTGACTGAGGCTGCTTAGAACTAATGCAATAGAGAAAGAAATCATCGTTCCTTCACAGTGAGAGTCACAGCTTATGAAATATAAAACAATTGGCATGCCACTTTCTCTACACACTCACACACACTTTTACCTTATAGATCTGACAGTGATGTTGCACTTTTATCCTAAAAGCATTAATTATTTATGGAATATGTTCAGACTATCTGGCATGCTGACATATGCTCAGGGTGTGCATAATTGTTGGGATTTCTGATATGAATTGTTTGTCACTCTGGTTCATTGGTACACCGATCATAGCATTAATACCACTGAACGGTGTAGTGAATAACATTAATTATTTCATTACAATGGCACCTCTCAAGGGGTGGGATATATTAGGCAGTAAGTGAACAATCAGTTCTCAAAGTTAATGTGTTGTAAGTAGGCAAAATAGGCAAGCCTAAGGATCTGAGTGACTTTGACAAGGGCTAAATTGTGATGGCTAGACAACTGGGTCAGAGCATCTCCAAAACAGCTGTCCTTGTGGTGTGTTCCCAGTATGCAATGATCAGTAACCTACAAAAATTGATCCAAGGAAGGACAACCAGTGAACTGATGACAGGGTCATTGGCACACAAGGCTCATTGATGCATGTGGGAAGTGAAGGCTAGCCCATCTGATCTGATCCCACATAAGCGCTACTGTAGCACAATTTGCTGAAAAAGTGCTGGCTATAATAGAAAGGTGTCAGAACACACAGTGGATTGCAGATTGCAGAGACAGTGTGATGTTCTGGGCAATGCTCCGGTGGGAAACCTTGAGTCCTAGCATATAACATATGACCTACCTAAGCATTTCTGCAGACCAAGTACACCCCTTAATGGCAACGGTATTCCCTAATGGCAGTGGCTTCTTTCAAATATGCCCTGCCACACTACAAAAATTGTTCAGGAATAGTTTGAGGAACACGACAAAGAGTTCAAGGTGTTGACTTGGCCTCCAAATTCCCCAGATCTCAGTCCGATCAAGCATCTGTTGGATGTGCTAGACAAACAAGTCAGATCCATGGAAGCCCCATCTTGCATCTAAAAGGACTTAAAGGATCTGCTGCTAACGCCTTGGTGCCAGATACCTCAGCACACCTTCAGAGGACTTGTGGAGTCCATGCCTCAATGGTTCAGAGTTGTTATGATGGCACAAACGGGGACCTACAAAATAAGCAGGTCGTTTTAATGTTATGGGTGATCAATGTATGTCCAGTCAAGGGACTAAAATTTACTTTTGGTACTGTACATATGAGCATTACAATTTCTCCTACAACTTTTAGTAGTGACTTAAATTAGAAAGATTTATTGTAAAGTTGTGAGAATTTCACATAATAAGGGGAGAAGAGTACTGAATTCTTTTCAAGATGGTGGAGTTTATTTGATGATTGTCAAAGAGAAAGTAATATCTCTGATGGTGGTGTTGGTGATTGGATTTGTAATCTGGAAACTCATTCATGGAATAAAAATTGACATGCATGTTTCACTTTCTACTAAATAGTATTTCCAGCACTGATCAGACACATGGATCGTTTTAATATAATTTGTTGGTCCTGGAATCTTTTTAATCCATATATGAGGAAATGCATGTCATGTTGGCTACTCTAAATTGCCCACAGGTGTGAATGTGAGTGTAAATGGCTGTTTTTAACTCTGATAGCCCTGCAATAGATTGGCGACCTGCCCAGGGGGTAGACCGCTTCTTCCCCAAAGCTGGGATTGGCTCCAGTTTCTCCGTGACCCTTAATGGATAAGCAGAGATAGTGAGTGGATGGAGGGACATGTAATGTTGGTTATCATGGGCAGACTAATAAGCAGTGCTGTCATTGTGATTGATTTGTAGTCTGGGAGCACTACAAAATTAACAAATATCATCTCACCTTGAAGGAAAAAAATCCACCCTAAATGACTTGCATAGTAATCTTTATAATTAACATGTGATCTTCAATGGCAGCCAAGATTTATTTTATGATGAAATTCATAATTACCCACAATGCCATTTAACTACCTGCTGATAGCTGCATCAGTGGTATTTATTTTTGGTTGGTTATTTTGGTGGTTTTGGCTAAACTTTGCTACTTTTTAAAAAAAGGTTTACTATAGTAGTATTTATTTTAATATTGGACATACAGTTTGCTGTTGAATAATTCACTAGTTCACTTACTGATCACTAATGTTACCTGGATTGTTGCTAACAATTTTTGCTTTTGTCTGCAAACAATGCTTTTGTCTGTCTTATGTCTGCACTGTTTGCAGTGTTTGCACACTTGCACACCTTGCACTTTATGTTGTTTTTGCTG
>JAQMYM010000036.1:20320522-20332403 GCA_030014255.1 Parauchenoglanis ngamensis
GAGAGAGAGAGAGAGAGAGAGAGAGAGAGAGAGAGAGAGAGAGAGAGAGAGAGAGAGAGAGAGAGAGAGAGAGACTTGACCTGGGCCTCAATGTACTTAATTCAATGCGTACCATTTTTGAGGGCCATTTGTGTCTTTGTATTGAAGTTAAAAGCAGACGGCCATTTAATCGTCTAATATATGGACAATCAGCCGAGGCGGAACATCCTTGCTACAAAAAAAGCTGAATGAAACCACAAAATGAGAAGCCAAAAGCAAATGAGTCTTAGTTCCTGTGTCCTAATTTATAAAATCAAAATCCTACTGCATGTCATAAAACCCAATAAACAGCATCATAAAAACAGGAAGGGCTAATGAGCAGACACAACCACGGGGCAGGCAAACTCACTGATCTACCGAATGCATTATTACAAACCAATTAAGCAGACATTTCTGCTTAATACACCAACTCTTGTTCCTGCTCCCTTTAAACAAGCTTTATAAAAATTGCAGACACACACGTAAGCTGTAACAAGCTAATAATTTGCATTTAGCCATTGAAAGAGAATAAACATGGCATTGTTTCCACTGACAGGGACCTGGTTATTCTTATGTGCTAATGGTTGTATGATAGATTTGAAGAACAAACCTTGACTAGCTTTGCCATTTATTTTTTTCAGTTGCCCTACAGATATTTTACATTATTCAATCAAAAATACCATCTTTCTGATTCCAACTTTCTTTTTTATATATTTTAATGTTTAATAGGGGCCCGTGGCTATCTATGAGAGCAATTATTAGATATCCGCAGAGAGAAATTGAAAAATTAATCATACGCTCGACTTTGCACTTGTGCTCGTACACATAGGAAATGGCTGCTGCTCACTTTCGGTCGCAACGCGCGCTCCACAGGCTTGGAGGCTGCAGAAAACAATCGCATTAATATCCCAATTAAGACATTATTTACTTCTGTGGTTCTTTGTGACGGTAAGCTGCCGTACGACGCAAAGATAAGATTGGTGTTGATCACACAGCAACAACAGTGATGTGGGAAGATGAACGATAACGCACCACAACACCCGGGCGATAAGAGAAAATAGCGATATTAGAACAAGCTTGTTGCTATGTGAAGACATTAGGGAAATTAACAACATACTTCTCCTACTGCTCCTTTGTACATCGTTCTCACTGTGTCACACACACCAACTTACATGGTGTACACAGAGCTACGAAACAAGACAGGAAGCTGACATTTGCATTGTACGCGCACACACACACACACACACACACACACACACACACACACTCACACGCAACAGCTGCTGCCAAGCCTGGCAAAAACATGCAACCATATGCAGTGTAAATATTCATAAAGCTACAGCGTTTGCGTTCTCTGGCTTTTTGCCCTGGTGATCATGGCTATGTTGTGTCAAACTTTTGCTTGAACAACCTGCTTCAAGGCTGAACGCAAGAAGAGCTAAATATAAGAGCTAAATATAAGAGCTAAATATAACCCGTAGAATAATGAGCTGGCTGAGGATTGTGGGAGATGAAGTACTACTGGCACTTTCTTGGAATTCACATGATGGATAGTATTTGTGTAGAGTGCTGTAGGAGTGTTATGACAGCTAGGACTGAGCAATATGATAATGTAATATCGATATTGGGATAACCATGTCACTCTTCTGAGATATCCTCTAGGACATCTTTTTCTAACATTTTAGTTATTTATTTATTTACGTACTTATTATTTTTGGCTAATAATTACAACCTGACTGAGACCTAATTCGGCTCGGAATTGCGGTTCTTTTTCTTTTTTATGTTCCCTTATATAGATGTTCTGTAGATAAGCACTCCGTTTTGCACGTCTTGCATTAAAAAGCAGCACTGCTATTTTGCTTGCAGTTTATTTGCAAACCTAAATATCGTGATACAAATCATCAATAGTGGAAATGCTTTCTAGCATCGCAACGTGACATTCTACTGAGAGCTATAGTGATGGACTAGGCTATATGAATTAATACTATTTTCATTTCAACATCCAACATCTGCCTGATATGACTGTTCATCTCAATGCCTAAGCCACATCTGGTAATCGGGCTCGTTTTCCCTCCGCGGCGCTCGCACGTTTCAGGCTTGTCTTAAATGATCATGCTCTCCGATTACCCTGTAGTGTGGAGAGTATAAAATCTAATCTTAATAACAGTGCTCTACTCACAGGCCAGTTGAGGGGTCCCAGGGTTCAGCATTGAAGACTCGACATCCTGTAGTGTCAGAGTAGACAACCCGCGTCTCAGTCAACGGTCTCATGTCTCAACCTTGACAGCTATGCTAAAAAGTGTCATCCACTGTTTATTTTGATCTGAGGTGTTTTCGCAAGCAATGCTGTCAGCCTTCCGAGGAACAGGATCATTGGTTACAGTTAATGATTTGTCACCATAATGTGAAAGTGTGTGGTTTATTCTGAGCAAATCTTGTAGTGTGGCTGATGACTAGAGAACCATCCAGGACAAAATAGTCTGTGAACGCCGTCATTATGTCTGTGGCCTCGCACATTTTCAGCATCAGGTACCGCTACGTATCTTGTAGAGTGGCCAAGGTATCACGTGTATTATGTGGTTCTAATTAAACAGCTGTAACAATTTCTTTTTGCTATAGACGACTGAACTGAAATATTACAAGCGTTCAATTTGGCATTCCATTCACAGACATAATACGTCGTCTTCTCCTCCCAGCACCTATGGAGAGCTCATGATGGAGAAAGCGGTGCTTTCTTTTCAGAGGTCAGGCGCACACAGGGCATGCTCCCTAGTTCTTGGGAAACAGCGGGCGAGGAAAAAGTGAGGGAGGAAGAGACAGATGTGAACATAAAGGCACTGCCTTATTTTCTGTGCCATTTGCTGGCTTGCACTCTCACGGCCTCTTCCCATTACATCATGTCAGAGACTGTAAACAAGCAAATAACAACAGGGCAGTGAAGCTGGGAGCGCGGCGCTACACACCTCCCTGCACTGCGAGGGGAATTGCTCTGCTCGTTCTCCCAGCCTACAAAACATTTGTTTTTTTATTGGCCAACTAAATAATACATCACATTTTCCTTCTCTCAGGAAGAAATGGAGAGGGAGAAAAAAAGGTTAGGATTTATGAGGGAGGAAGAGAGGGGGAAACTATTTATGGCAGGCGTCATTCATAGATAGGCGAGGGACCATCAGCCATATTTATGGGCCGCCATCATATCATAGACGTCGAATATCATTCTCTGAACGGTACGCAAACTGTCGCTGCTGCCATTTCTCTTCCGAATAGAGGCCATGTCACATCCACTGGGCTCGACAGGTCATTATTAACAGCGGAAAACACACAGGAACAATGCAACAGAAGTTCGAAGATTATACTGTAGCCTGTAGATACAATGATTAGATCGATCTCACAGCAACAAAATCCCTAGTTTCGTTTGGGGTTGTAAGCATCTTGTTTGTTTGTCTTTAGTTATACATGAAGCAGTAGGCTAATTATTACCGGACTCTCGATATCTATTTCAGTCCCGTCCGTATCTGTCGATCAGTAATCTCTTCGGACTGGACGCGCACATTTCTGGAAGGTTTACGTTGTATTTTACATTAAATAAAATAAAGAGTAGAAATAATCCCAGTTAACACATATATTCTGTATTACGTTGTAAGCTGGTAAAGATTTCATTGCATCTTGATGGAAAACGGTTTTGTATACTTTTTTCCTTCAGGAAGTGCCATTTTCTATCATCTCAAGCCAAAACCAACTTGAAAACGGAGTTTAAAATGTAGAACAATAACATTTTCGCTGTAGAAATTATATTTAAGTGAAAATACTAAATGGACGATGCGTCAAAATCGTACTCAGTTAAAAGTATTAGTATCCAGTCAAAAATTATTATCCAGTCAAAAAAAATTTCAATTGCTATCTAGCCAATTCACGTTCGCTACCGGAATCGATGCTAACGAATACAAGCTAAAAAGAGCCAGCTGATGTTGTTATAATATCGAAACTTACTTCAACATTCTTTTTTAGATTAGACGGAGGCAAAGGAGCTTTTATACAGATGTCTTCGTTCACTCCAGCATACTGAAGCACTGTACGGAGGCAGGGCCAGGGGTGTTCATCGTCACGCTCCACACTGTAGTCTGGTGGTTTGTCCATATTCACACAGATAGCTATAGCATGAACTGCAATGCGTAGCATGAAAAGGTCACAGCAGATTACAAATCAGCACAGTTCTTGCCACTTTCTCTACATAAAATGAACTTGACTGGAAGTTTTAACACTGGATGCAAAACTGAGCACACTGGACTGATACACCCAGCACTTTTACTGGCTGGATGGAGGAGATTAGACTTTCTAGCATTTTTTAGCAAAATGGAAATGGAAGTAAGTAAGGGTAAAAGTATTCCATTTCAGTAAAATTAAAGAGAAGCATAAATATACCAAAACGATAGTTAAGCATAACAACAAAGTACAATTACTCAGGTATTTTCCACCCCTGGTTACGTGGCCCACTAATGATCATGCACAACCTGCGAGGCCACACACCCTACAGCAAGAATTTATAATAAAGCGCAAAACGATCAATTTGGATTAAAATAAGGTGTGTGCCGCGTGGATGGAATTTTTGTCGAATGCTTGGAATGTTTGTGTGACAACATGACACACTCATCTCCGTGATTTATACTGACATCTCTCATCCCCGGCAATTTGGTTATGATTACTCCTCCGGCAACATCACTTAACAGATACAGGTTGAGAAAGAGCACGCCGTCTGAATAGTGCTTTTTACAACTCCAAGGCATTATAAGGCCAAAGGTTTGTGGACACCTTGTATGTGCTTGTTGAACACCCCTTTCCAGATTTCGGCCCCCTTTGCTGCCCTTAGTTGCCCTGTGCTCTTCTGGGAAGGCTTTGTACTAGATTTTGGAGCGTGGGGATTTGTGCTCATTCAGCCCCGAGAGCATTAGTGAGGTCAGGTACTGATGCTGGGCGAGGAGGACTTTGGCATTCCAGTTCATCTTCATATTCAGTGGCCAAGCCATGTCTTTCTGGGCTTCACTTTGTGCACAGGTATATTATGAAGAACTATGCTTGGGTTAGTTGCAGCTACAATTCTGTGCCTCTGACAGTTTGAGGAAGACCCACATATGGGTGTGATGGACAGGTGTTCACAAACTTTTAGCCATGTAGTGCGTCTTAATGTAATGAGATGCATTCAACATGTTTGGAGGGGTTAAAAAAAGAAAAGCCCTTTTTTTAAGCTGAAAGGAAACATTTAACATACACAGTTGTGTGTTAACCGCTATATACTATAAAGCACACATGAGAGAGACTGCCAGCATGTGCAGCCACGGTGACAAATCTCTACTCTGTCACAAGCTGTGTGGCCTTACTGCTGAACCACAACCCTCTGAATCAACACTTCACCTGTCCCACATCTAGACATTATGAATAAGAGATACCAGTTAGCTCCACTACAGGACTTTCACATTAGTGAGACTGTCTATGATTAAAGTGCACACACACACACACATACGCGCACACAACAAATCCACACAAATGTGCTCCACCCCTCCAACTTATCTTCTCTGGTGGCTTGTCAGACACTCACCCTCTTTCATGCTCAAAGCTGTTTGTCCAGATCTCTGGAGTGTCTCGGAGATGCCTTAATCAGGAGCGTGTTCAGTTGACGAACACTATGTTGAAACAAATAAATGCTTTAAAATGCTCAGAAAGGCCCGGTTTTCATTTCAACGGTGCGTTTAACCCTTATCGTTCCCGCTCCTCTGGGCCCATTCTATGTTAATTGGATCTCCATGGCATTTGAATTGGGGGTGTTAACATGCACAGACCATGAATATTAATTACCCAGACGCTTTCGATCCTAGTGGAAAAAAAAAAACTTTTCCTGATACATATTAATTCGGGGGAAGTTTTTAAAAAGTCAAAAGCTCATTAAAAATGCATAAGCGCCTCAATTCCCGTGACAATTAATGCATCTTTAAATTGAGCTCTAATAACTTGGCTCAAACTGCACTATATGCAAAAGGAATGGTTTTTGCCATAAACTGTTGTTATTATTCAGCTGCAGGGAAACCGTTCATTCGGAAAGAAATGCCTGCTGTCTTGACTGGTCCTAGGAGAAGAAGAAGAACCTAGGAGAAGTGTTTCATTCATTTCACAGATTCTGGCTCCATCTTAATCTGGAATTCTCCTTGGTGGGGTTTAGAGCCCTTCGAATACGCTGTCTAATACTAAAACAACGCCAACAACAGCGAGGGCCGCCTCTTTCCCCCAGCTGCCTACAACACCTGCTCCAAGTTTACAGTTCCCCTCTTTTACAGCATCAAAGCCCATCCGCTTAGTGCAGACAATGAGAGGTGCTTCACGCTTCTAATGGTACCAGCATAGCAGGCATCATTTACATGGGAGGTCTCTCTCTCACATGCTTTTTTTTTTTAAGAAGAGGGGAAAGAATGAGACAGGGAGTGCTTACATCATCTATGTAAATATGGGAAGTAGAACAATGGGACGGCCAAGAGATAATAAAAAAAACAAAAAAAAAACAGGCATGTATATGGAGCATTCACATTAACACACACTACATCTCTCTCTCTCTCTCTCTCTCTCACACACACACACACACACACACACACACTCTCTCTCTCTTTCTCTTCCCACTACGCCACTTTTCCGTCGGCTGACCGTTTGACCTGAAATCCATTAGCGGTGTGGCGCTGCAGCCTTTAGTAGAGCAACTTGGTCCTGTTTTCCTGTAGAGCCCCAGACACACTTCTTACCTCACTGTCAAACAACTCGTACATGAATTACTGTAAACAGGATGTTAACCCGCGGCGCAGTAAACTCTCTCCATCTGCCCTACGTACATATATATGACCTGCACATCATCATAGCACTCTATGGTTTATGGGCGCTAGACTCAATAATAAATCTCCTCTGATGCCCTAACTGTGGAAGCGAGATCCCCAACTCGGGGCGGGTTGCCAGGTTTGGAAGAGCAGCGCTATGAAAGTATCGGATGAAGGCGCTCGTATGAAAGTATTGCTTTAAAGGTGGAGATATTGCTTGCCACAATTAGGAGGCAATATGGTGAAATTGCAAAGGCCTGGTTCTCCACGGAAAAACGCAGTGATGGAGTATTCTGTGACACGCTGCAGGTTCCCTTTCTTTGGAGAATAATTATTTCTCGCCTTCTCTACATACAAGCACCCTTAATGTTTAATTTCCATTGCATCGCTGCGATTATGAATCAGATTGCCCATCAATTGGCAGACGAAGAAAAGAAATTCACCCTGTAATAAAACTGTCATCTGTTCCAGTATAAAGACAGATGTTGCAAGTTGGGTGATAACACAATTAAACCGTTCAACAAGGGAATCCAGAAAATTATTGAAATTGGAGGAAGCACTATCATTTTACCAATAAAGCAATTTGAGGCAATATGCAGTGTCATAACGCTGATCTTTATCCCTGTTGTCTAGATTTGCAATAAGTTGGGAAGTTGGAAGCCTGTCATTTCAGTCCAATCGGACAACATTACCTGTACCAGTTTACAAGCAGATGTCTAAGAGGAAGAGAGCACAGAGGAGGAATGCAAGAAAGGAGAATGCTCCAGCGACATCCATTAATCTTACTTTAATCCACCTTCTCCACTCTCTTCATCTGTCTTCCATCAGCTTCTCACCACTGAATGCAGTCATCTGGGTCTACACAGAATCTCCCTCTCTTTCTGTTCACCACCTCCTTTCCATGTACATGTTTGCATAATGGAAGATGTGTGCCTTTCCAGCCAGCTTCTTTCTCAAAGTGTTGCAGGCTAAAAAGCCAACCTTTCCACCCCCTATCTCTCTAGATGCAATGTCACAGACAACTGCACTCATCCAAGGACAGAGAGAAGAAAAAGAAAATCATAATTGCCTTGCCTTATCTTGTAATTTGTAACAAAGCTAAAGCATCCATGAGCCTGACAAAGCAAACTCCAACAGGTTTGCCCTTCTGTAAAAGAAAAGCAATTATTCATCCATTGTTTTGTTTTTTTTCTTTTTACTTTTTGATATTGATGGAATATGTTGGGACGAGCAGACTCGGGGCTTGGATGGATATTTCCAAGCCCTCAAACTTCATTAAAAGATGTCTGTGATGAGGCAGGGCACGGATATTAAATATTCAACAGCCGTGCGTGTGAGTTCAGGGTGATTACTGGCAGTCCATAAGTACAAGTCAACAATGGTTTGCTCGAGCATACAAGTGATTAAAAATGCACCAGCAGAAATGGTCGTAAATCATCAAACTACGCCTTATAAGAGATGCAACAGAAACGTTCTTGAGCTCCGTCATATCGTCCATGGCGGCTTGGTGCGAGTGTTGGAGTGTTTGTTACAGGCTAATTACAGGTGAGTTTATTATGAATTTATAGAGTCATCAAGCCTTAGATTTAAATCCTACATGAGCCGTAAAAAAGCCACTTCCTTCTTGCTGCAGAGGTTGCTTGTATGTGCACGCGCAGACACTTTCTGTTGCAGATGCATCAAAATGAAGAGAAAAAAGGCCCAAAACACCACAAAAAGCTTGCTGGTGCATATGATCAGCCTGTTTGTCTTTTTTTTTTCTCTTTTTTTTTAAACTTTATTTTTATCACTCTCATCATCCTCACTTCCTCATCAAAAGAAAATGCTGAAAACCACAAGTTCTCTCATAGCTTGAGGGTGCGCATGACAAAAGCAGCTTTTGAAAAGCAGTCACCAAGTGCAGTCATTACAGGATCTGCACATATTTCACTTCATGCCAAAATTGCCTTTGGCTCCAAAAAGCTTGATATCTAGCTGGGGGAAAAAACGCGCAGTTTTCGGACTATTTCGAGGAAGCCTATGGCAGGAGACGTAGTTCTGATCCACCTGACTTCTGGTGGTATCGCTGGCAACACGCGTACGTGCCTGCGTGAGGATGTGTGTAACTTAAACAGGGAAATTCCAGACACTTACAGTTTTACACAGCTGCAAAACAAATAAGCAATGTTAAACCAGCTGAAAAGCAGAATAAAGCAGATCAAAATGTGAACGAAGTCACAGGAGAAAAAAAGTACTCGCAGCTGGAACATAAAGGGAAGAATGTGTCCCGCTTTCAAGTCAACAAAAGCAGGAATAAAACATCTTTGCTGTATAGAGTGGATGAGGAATTGAAAAACATACGCGGTGAACTCTTTCCAACCCTGTAAAGATGGCAAATTACAATCTGATACTATTTGAAATTTTATAATAATCATCTTTTTAAAATCCTGGTGGCATGCAATGACCTCAGGTTACGCTGTGTAGCGTCGCATGCACTCCCCGTGTTCACGTGGGTTTCTGCAGAGCTTCCCAGTTTCCTCCCGCTGTCCAAAAATATGCAGCCAGGTGGACTGACTACAGTAAATTTGACCTAGGTGTGAATAAGTGTGTGTGTATGAAGCCCTGAGATGGACTTGCATCGCATCTGGAGTGAATTCCATTTTGTCTCCAGCATTTTTTCTTCAACTGCTTTGTATTCGCTATCAGGGCTGTGTGAAATAAATCGTGTGACAATATGTGGCCGCCGCTAATGTTCTGACAGACGGGCTGCTGTGCGCTGCTAACCCCGTCTTAACGTGGGCCTGGTAATTAGCTGCGGATTAGGAACTGACTTTCCCCCCTCGGCTGAATTACAGGTAAACACACTGTTTATTAAGAAATCATCATTAAAACCAGGATGCGTGTGTGAAATAAGGACTCTCATGATTATCATCATTTGGAATCAAAACAATTTGTTTTGGTAGCTAGCAGTTTTTTTTTTTAAATGCTGGCTGGCTAAAGATCTTAGCACCATTATCAACAACCTTATCAAAATATGCATTTATACCAAGATTATACTTCTTATTTAGCCCTTTTGAATGATTTTAATAATCTGGAAATGCTACATTCTTGATTTTCTTTTAATAAAAAATAGGTTTATTTATGTATTCTTGGAATTGACAGAAAATGTGCTACCGTTTGATGGGTATCGCTATCTGGATATGAAATGACCTATATCAGGATCTGGGCCTGTTCAAGCCTGTTAAGCAGGACCACTGCATATAAATAAGCTTGTTTACAATTATACAATTATAATTACAAAAGCAACTCTGGCTACATGGCAAGCTACTACAGTACGTAGCTACTTTTCAAGAATCCATGGAAAAACATAGTTAAATTAGCAATGCCTTTGGAATTTTGTTTGGCGTTCATCTTCACACTGAATTTCTAACACATCTCAATCGTTATGGAGATGGGGCTTGCTTGAGGCCAGACAGATCATGATGTATTAGACTGTTGGAATATTAAAGACTAGTCAAACATTTAACGATCCAACAAACACTGAGTGAACATACGCAGTCGGAATAAACAAACTTCAACAAGTGCCAATCTCAGCAGGCTGCGCATACAGCAACGCGGCACTACAGCAAGGCTTCTTGAATCAATACAATGCTTCAAATTCTAACTGAAACACTCCTATCGAGGGCTGCATAACTTCTTTTTTTTCCTTTTTTTAAAATAACACAAGAGAGTGGTTCTAGCGATTTGACTTTCGTATAGAGATGTTTAAATGAAGCTTATGGTCTGCTTCCCCCAATCTAACTAGTGTGGCAAGATGAATTCCTCCGTCAGGCTTGAGATGATCAAACAGATTACAATTATTTTATCCTCCATATGTATTAATGAGCACTGTCTTTCATAGTTATGTTCCCTAACAAGAACTGATGACATGCCAAGCTCCAGGTTTGTTTTTTTTCCCCCTGCCATGTTCGCAAAGGATTTGGAGCTTATTAGTTTATGAATTTGGAAGATTAATTTTTCGACTGAGCATTTCTATGGGTAGGGGAGAAAAAAAACTAAATCCCCCCAAAAAAAAACCCCAGAGCTTTGGCGTTTCAGCAAATGACTGATCAACACTTTTTAACTGAACTATCAAATAATTAACTAATCAGACACTCGTTAGCAAATCATTAGCAAATTATTAAAATAAGTACAAACAAATGCCAGACCAGAAAACTAAAACCACTTCATGCAGTATGTTAGGGAATATTAACGACCAGCTTAATTACTGCTACAGGCCACACAGACATTATTAAAAGGCATGATTTCATTTATATACGCACAGATACATGCATGTTCAGAAGGAGTGTGGTGGTCATGTCGGCAGCAAAATAACGGCCAGCTGAGTCGGACCGCCTCCTGGCAGAGACGTGTCCTGATTGGTTATTAACAGCTGCGTTAAAAATGACAAATTGGCTCATTACAAAGCCTACAGTGTCACAAACTACACTATAACTACACTAATATACATCCTAATAATCCATTATTCATCATTATCCATCATTAGGGATCTAAATCTATATCGAGACTGTAAAGCTGCTTTGTGACGATGCTTACTGTGAAAAGCGCAATGCAATAAAATAATAATAAATTGAATCAAATACTAATATTAAACCAAAAAAAATAAAAAATACAACCCTTCTTGTATACACACAGGAATACAGTAAACTGAGTGTCAATACAAAGGAAATCTCTGTACTGAAAACATGGCTAGTCTGTTTAATTATCCATCAAACTGAAACCTAATCACCAGGTAAACCTTTGCATTTGTCCTACACAGTGCATGCTGACCACAAAATAAAAATAAACATTCCCTAAACGAAACAGGTCCTGTAAGAGGAAAACCATAAAGTTATATATATATATAAATACTTAAAAACTGTGATGTTATTTATGAGAAGTGGGATGAGTATCAAACCATCCATCCATCCATCCATCCATTATCTATACCGCTTTATCCGTCTGGGTCGCGGGGAAGCTGGAGCCAATCCCAG
>JAQMYM010000036.1:20344255-20356935 GCA_030014255.1 Parauchenoglanis ngamensis
GAGAGAGAGAGAGAGAGAGAGAGAGAGAGAGAGAGAGAGAGAGAGAGAGAGAGAGAGAGAGCACGAGAGAGAGAGAGAATTTGTTGGGAGAACCAAGGTCGATGTAAACGTGGCCCTTCTAGAACAAACAGCTGGGGGAGAAACGGCAGGCAAACAAACAGTCGTTCTCCTGACATTTGAAGAGGCATTAATGGTGGCAAAGCCCAGCTGCTGGTGATCTGCACCAGTGAGGACAAAGCCGAGGTTATGGTTCTGCTTTAGCTGAGAGTTTAGTTTAGTTTGAGAAATGCTGTGACAATCGCTCGCTTATTTGTCAAGGAAATGCTGAGTTACTACTAATAAAAAGGTATTACATGCCTAACTTCAATGTTGATACATACAAGTGAGAAAATTCTAAAGTGCAAAACTGCCATTCGGATGCATTATGCATTACAATTCTAGCTTGCGCTTAATAAAATGTCAAAAAAATTGAGAAGCATGCGAGTGTAGGTGCACTTCCCCGCATATTAGTTCTTGCAATTTATTTTATATTTAAATAATTATCCATCACCAAACCAGGCAGCAAAAAAGGGTGCAAGGCCAACACTATTCACCTCTCACAACGTGGCCATGAAGAATGGAATAATAATAATAATAATAATAATAATAATAATAATAATAATAATAACTAGAGACCATGTAACAACACATTAGCAAGTTCCTGGTTTAGGAAATTGATTTGTGATTATTTGTTTTTTATATATATATCTGTAGAGCACATCACATCTGAAGAGCCAAATGGTGTCTATGAGGCATCAGTCTTGTTTCTATGTTCAGTCTTCTCTCTGCCTCCCTCCTTGCACTCATTTCATTTAGCCCTCCAAATCCATTTATGTGCATTTTGAAGAGGCAAGAAACAAATGACTGAGGGGCTGTGCACATATTTATTTCACGTTGAGGGGTGCGTAATAGGATCCTCATGCGTGAAATTTAGACTCGAATGTATTAACGGCGCATCTACACAAAACAGGGCCGCAACATCCTGTAACGTTGCGCGCTGTGATTCATATAAATACAGACCTATTATCACGCCACAAGCTCATCGAAATAAACAGTAAAAATGCCGGGTGAAGGCACGCGACTCCAGGGGTGAGGCTAAATAGATACATAATTTCAGGAGATGCACAAGCTCGCGTTTTCTGTCTCTTTACCATAAATCTATGCTGGTGCACAATTCAGAGACGGCGCGAGAGAGAAACCCGTTGTGATGAGACAATAATGGAACGTATCAAAGTAAGGCAGGCCATGGTATTTTTAGCACAACAGCCAACAGAGACTGAGGTAAATAAGAGAAGGACTAATGAGTTTTAATGGCGGAGCTACCAGAATGGCAAGTCCAGGATGTGGGACTCAAATCACAAGCGGGTTACAGTGTACTCCTGAGCCTCTCTCCTTCAAGCGACTTTGATCACTGCTGTTCGCTCGCAACTTGGGATTAACAGCGCCCTAGCAAAGAGGACACGGGCATTCGCTCCGCCAGCAGCAGTGCATTCTGGGAAAAACAAGGCCTCAGTCAATATCCCTGAAGCTCACTTGGTAAAATTAGAGCTGTCAAATAGACATGCACAAGCTCAGGAAAAACACAGCCATCTCCTGCCTCCTGTGAGATCATGCAAATTGCTTATTGTTTAATAATATTTAAAATTGTGCCATATATATTTTTTTAATCATTGCTCCACGAAATTCACACAGAGAACCCTCCCGTGGGCACGGCCACTGGACTTTTGGGGGGTGGAAATGTGTCGCTTGCGTTCTTGGGAAGCAAAGTTCAGCTTCTGTGAACTTTGCCTAATTAATACAGCGAGACCAGTGTATCAGAGGGAACATATTATTAGTAACATTGTCTTGGGGAGTAAGCTTACCCAGTGGCACAGCTCTGGTGTCAACTCGTTACGAGAGAAATAAATAATATATTAAAAAAAAAAAAAAAAAAAAAAAAAAAACGGCAGTGTAATTGAGGCAGAGAAGCATTTGTCTTAAAACCTGGTTGACAAGAATGGTGGCATGCTGGCACGTCAACCAATGCGGGAACATTCACATGATGACTGATAGGGGAGCATTTATCGAAAGATGAGCATGCAAGGTATGCACATGAAACGTACCTGAATTCCTCAATGAATAAGAAGAGAAAAACAAGATCACCTAAAATTAAAGTGCAAGAAAATATTTGCCTGGGTTATTTTTACACCTTGGTTGTCTTTAAGACACACTTGTATCTACAACATGCGTCACACTTAACATTTTGCTGATCGGGGATGGAGAGAAAGTGAATGTTAAAGGAAGTTTCACGGTGAGCTGTGGTGCAGTTTGCTTTGCCCTGTGACCTACATGATACTGAACAGTGGGTTGTTTGTGAACAGCGCTGCTGAATGCGATAGCTCACCGCCGCCTGGTGCAGGTGCCCGTCTCTCAGCTGTTTGTTTGGAATTGCTCGCTCGGCGAGATAAAGAGGCCCATTGATTGCCTGACACAATCATTAACCTTCATAAACAAATAATGACGCGGAAATGCGAGTCCTGGTTTGTTAGGATGGTTATCTGGTGTTGAATAGTTACTTTTAATGTTTAACGTGAAGCTGATTGTTCTGCTGTGGAGATTCATGTGTGTAAACTGAGACGTGGTTATAAACACACCGAGTGTGTGAGAGTGCATTTGGGTGGGGAAAACAGCTTCCTTTATGGAACAAACTATTTTGCAAGCAGTATATATGTTTTTATAGAGGCAAGAACGTGTTCAGAAAATTCCAACATATTTGAAGAGTGGCCTGACTGCAGTAAAACTGACCCGAATAACAAAAATGGAGGAAATGAGCTAAATATCAGCAGCACCACCTCTTAGAGCTGCTAAAACTTTCAGGTCTTGACATATTGAGCATACACAGCGTAATTTTATAAACAGCATCATTTTTGTACATTTTATAAGTAGCATCATTTTCTTTTGGTCTGTTTTTTCTATTATAAACTTGGTTAATTTTACATTATAGGTTTGTCTTCCACCGCTGCAATCCATTGCATGTCCCAGCGATAACGCTCGAGTGAGGCCGGAAAGCTGGAATGAGAACAGAAGGCTGAACACTTACTTACTTAGTTATTCTGACACATTATAAGCTCCATGTTCTCTTTTCCAATTCTGAAAACGTAAATTCAACACGATGAATTCAATGCATGGAGGTCCAGCTGATGAGTTGAATAAGCTGTTTTAAATAAGGTTCTAAGCTCTGCCGCGCTGTGGTCCTCCAGAATTGACATCCCCGGATGTAAAAATCTAAAGACAGGGATGTTCACATCATATATTAAGCAGCTGAACTGATGCTAAAAGGCACTGAAGGGCTAAACACTGTCATGGCTTGTATGAATCCCACATAAGCTTTAATGGAAGCTGCTTTTTTTTTTAACGGCTCTTTTTTTTGTTGTGTTAAATACAGCCCGTGTCAGGAAGCCGCCTTGCACCCATAAAGCAAGTCCAATGACAACGTACAGTAGGCGCTAACACAAGGACATAGTTCATCATGACATTTTGTGCAATTCCCGTCTGATTAGGGTCATTATGCTGGAGCCCTGATTTATGCTGTCATTTCCTCTCGGCCCAGCCCGCATCAATGAATCTTAATGAATTGGTAAATAAGGGTGAGGATTACACTCCGAGACACCGAAACATCCCTCTTCCTCCACCCCACCAGATTTATGGAGCCAATTAGAGCCGAACAGAGAAAATTGGTTGGCGGGGAAATAATATTCTTGATGGGGCGAAATGGCAGGAAAGCATCCGCTCTGAAGGGCAAGCGTGTTGTCGGCGTGAAGTCTATAAAACACGCTCTCGCTTCAGTAAAATACAAAAGGAAACCAGAGGCATGCTCGCAGGAGACACTGTTTTATAGCAACACAATAGGGAAATCGTCAACCACAAAAATGCTAGTGAATGAATGTTACATGTGAGCTCACTTTCAGTCATTATTAACAAGAATGCCATTTGCTAAAGTTAATGGGAGTCTGTTGACAGCTACCTCTGAAACAGAGCCATTGAAGAGTCATTAGACTCGAAACGCTCAAGAAAAAGATGTTTGCAATGTTTTGCCTCCCAATCCATCTCCCATGAAAAGAATACAGGACAATGGATGAGGGGGAATTAAGATGCAGAATTTACTGCAGATGCGTTATGGCCCTGTCACCATAATCACGCTAAGGTAAAAGGAATTTAATAAACATATGCGTGGCGCTCGTCCTGCCGGTGTGATTCGTGTCATAGCGCTCGAATCTCGTCTGTCATGATCAAAACAATGGTCAGCAAGAGAAAGACTAACTAGCATGCTGTTTTAGCACTTTAATGTTTCACACATAAGCGCAACAAAGATGATAAAAACAAAAAACAGGGAAATATGAGGTGGCAACAAAAGAGCAGAAAAGAATGTAAAATGCATAATAATGTAAAGAATGTGATTTAAGAATGCGAAAGGCGCAGTCAGGAGTGTTAACGAGGGAGCTTTATGCGTTACACACTGCGAGCTGGTTTGGAGTGTAGCTTCAGCTCTCGACATCAAACAAGGAGGCCCTGTTATTAGGCACAAAGCTGAGGGAGAGAGGGGGAGAGAGAGAGAAGAGGGAGAGAGGGGGAGAGAGAGAGAAGAGGGAGGGAGAGAGAGAGAGAGAGAGAGAGAAGAGGGAGAGAGAGAGAGAGAGTGTGTGTGAAGAGGAGTGGAAAATTAGAGCTGAAACCGAGCAGCAAAAAGACCTCTAATTTACTGGCATGTACAGTATGCAAATGAGATTACTCTCCGCTTAACAGCATCGTTTATGTCCATATTAATGGCATCATCATTACGGGGACTCAAATTAAATTACGCCGTAATTAGCATATGAAAGTGATTGGTGAAAGTTTAAAACAAATACCCAATTTTCGTTAATGAAGAGCTGTAATCAGTGTGTGTAGATGCGGAATGAAAACAGGCAAAACAAATATGTGTTTTCATTGGGGAGGGCAGTGACGAGCTGCTCTGTTTGAACTCACCACCCAGACGACAATTCCTGACACAGCTGCCTGATGCATGTGTGCGTGGGGGGGGGAGGCCTTCACACCCTCAGCTTTCATTTCCCAAACATTCTCTGATCAAAGGTGCAATTTCCCACACTTGCCACTTTGGGAGCTAATCAATAAAACACTAATCACTTCACGCCTGATCTGGAGGAAGAGAGCGAGCGAAAGCGCCACATCTAACGGCTTATAAACTACAGTTTGAAGGTAAAGACACCTCAGCTCCATCACATCACAAATGTATGCTTACTTTATCCTTACAGTCAGAAGGAGCTCCCTAAAGCTCAAAGAGGTCTCAATTTGTTTAACATCCCTCAATTTATTCTAACAAATGAACGAGAAGACAGATTTTAGTAGACTTCATTGGACTCCTAACCCTGCCCATCTCACCAGCCTTAACCAATCCTAACATTTACTGCCTGGTGTGGAGCCGCCACTCAGAGACCGTGCTGATCAGCCAAGATCACTTGGTCTGTGTGCAGTAAGAAAAAAGTCAGGCTAGGTATTCTCCTGTGTTAACAATCCTTCATTTTCCCCCTGCACTGAAAGTCGTGTAGTAGTAGGTCATGTTCTCAGAACAGCTCCTTGCCCCTTTCTTGCCTTTCCCCTGATCTCGAGCGTTACCCGAGTCATGCACTTTATCACAGACTCTTCAAAATTCAAACAAGTAACATTGTATTCATTGAGGAATCCATTAAAGACCATGTTTCTAGGAAGTATGTAAATGACGAGCCTTTCAAGGTACAGGCAGGGCAGATTCCCCTCCATCAACTAATGACGGCGCTCATTACATGCAGGTGAGCGAGCGAAATGAAAGCGGTGTCGTGTGCGATGGGCGCTAGCCTCTCCTCTGTTTAAATCCCTATGAAATGCTAATATCTTACTTCTAATTAGAGGATACTAAGTCCAAATGCACCTTCACGCCTGCTAGCCAGCAACATAAATTTTGCCCCACTCCCTCCCCCTTTCATCCCAACATGGCGCTACTCCTGAAGATGTGGTCTGACTACAATCCATTCATTTCTATTTAATGTATGCCTGCTGTTTGAGCATTCTTCTTTAATACTTCTATTTCTTTTGGCTCTTTCAATTTTTGAATTCAAGCCACCTCTTGCAAGTTTCATATGCCTGCAAAAGTGCACTTTTTTTTCTGCAAGCATTTACACACACACACACACACACACACACACAGGTCTCCTTGTAAACAACAGCATAAAGGATAAACCGGTCCCGCCTCACCCCACCTCAACACACTTGCCATGTTTACACGTCTGTAGTCATAAACATGTTTACAAGAAAAAGCTGCCGCCATTCTCAGAAACTGACCTTGAAAAATCAGCAAACAACCAGCACAGCAAGTTCATTAAGGGCATGGAAAAGAGTGCAAGATCACCGCCTCTCGGCTTAACACACAACCAAACCCTTTCTGGGATGCCGACATTCCTGCAACAGACGAGTTACTTACACGGCGTGTAAAAATTTATTAACTTTTGTATCATCGCCGAATTAAAACGCCTCTGCTAATGGATAGCATGAAATAGAGCGTAATTAGGGCTACGGTTTTATAGCCCCTGTTATCTTGGTTATTGCTTACAATTTTGTAATGTCAAAATCAATACGGGTTACTTATGTCTCGTCTGTCTCCATGCTGAGAAATGACAAGAATTTATCTAATGTGCATTTACTGAGCTTGCTCAGGAAGGACAGTACCTGCAAGTGAGACGAGTACAAGGCCACTTCTTTTATTATATCAATTTCTGTAGTAGTTTCTTTACACGCTATTTAATGCCTGTCATTTTTTATAAAGCTGAAATATTACGTGTACTAAAGAGAGAAAACAGCAGGAGTTAACTAATACTGCATTTCACTTTCAAGCCAAAGGTTCTAATGGGTTAAAGCAGAGGTCTTCCGTTTTATCAGCAAAGAGCTCGTGTGGCTGCAGGCTCTTATTCCAGCCAAATAGGAGGCACACTTGTTCGTTCACCGGAGACCAAGATAAACCGATTAAACAAGCGGAATCAGGTGCGTCTCTTGCTTGGTTGGAAGGAAAACCTGCAGCCACACCAGCCCTTTGTGGAAAAGACTGATGACCCCCAGGTTAAAGCAAAGGTTATTAAAATTTGGGGGTGTGGGAGAACCATGGACCCCCTCAGTACAAATGTATTTTATGAACAATGTATGTATCCACCTGTACAATAACGTTTTGACTATTCCTATGGACCGTAAGCTTTTTATTCCTGCAATTTCCACTCCCAGAACTCATTTTACTTAAAGGTCAACTCTGTAGGATTCAACGCCTTTCCAAGTGTGTATTAGAACATACGGTGGTCATCAGGTGCCCGCACAGCATACTTACAAGTACTTATATTCACACTCCCTTGCTTTTCTGTGCTAAATAAAAAATATGATCCTCCATTTTTCAAAATTTGGGTTCTCTGGCAGCAAACACCGATTCCTCTTATTTCTTCATTCTTCTTTGTCATCCTTCTGGTGCTTCCTTCCAGATTCACCCTTCATTGAGGTAGATTCGCTCCCTATGTAGATATAAAGGGCTCATTCTATGCTTATGAAAACATGATTCAAAGTTACAGGTAATTATACACTAATGAATAAGTATGTTACGAAATATCTAATCCGTTTCTGCTGATAGATACCTTCAAAATCCTACATAGTGGACCTTTAAATTTAATTTATATGCCCATATTATGTACAGGTTAACTTGTTTTCGAGTTACTGGAGCTTCAATTAAACTGAAGTGACCAATCACAATCACAAACAGGACTCAATAATAAACAAACTACTATCAAAAAAATTTAGAAAACTTTGAAATAATATCAAAAACTGCACTTTGCTAAAATTTCGGCATTAAAAAAAAAATCTTCAAAGCCTGTCCAATCCATTTTGAAGAAAAGAAAACTATATTTTAACTGCAATAAAAGCTGGAACATAAATCTCCATTTGAACTGGTATTATTAAATCATTCTGAAAGATAAGGTTATATATGATGAAGTATCTGATCCTCATCTCAGGATATGGAGATTGACATTCGACATTCCTCAGAGTCCCAGAATGCCATTCAGCTGCCGGTGCAGATAACTCTGGGTAAATACCAGAGGCATGAGGATTTTGGAGCCGAGGTGAGGTTAGCCGCATTTTTAAGCTACAAAGAAGAGGAGAAAGAGTTTAAGCTTTACAGCACTTGCACAACCGAGATGTGATAAAACCGCTTGGGGGTAATCAAAACTTTGGAATAACAATTCCTTGAAAAAGGAGCTTCTCTGAACTTGTCATCAAGGAAAGGCTACAGATCTGAAAGATCAGGTTTGTCCAAATGATTTAGGACTGTATCTGTTCCGGAGCAACTCCCCTTATAGAATGCTAACTAAAGAAGTGAGGAGACCATCCAAAAAAAACGGATAGTCAGTATTGAGCAGTGGCTGAATGCAACAGCTTGTATCCCTGCTGAGAAACATCTTAAAAGACAATTAGATACTGAAGTACTGACGATTCTTTCAGAGAGAGAGAGAGAGAGAGAGAGAGAGAGAGAGAGAGAGAGAGAGAGAGAGAGAAACTCCACAATAAAACACAAGGCCAAGAAAGAAGAGACTAAATATGAGCAGGGTCTGTGTGAGGATTCATTAACACAAGCACAGTAACAGTGAAAAGACGTGACATTGAGTTTTTATTGTCTAAGTGGCAGTTTGAGTGCTGTGTCTCCCTGCTCCGGCCCCCAGCCTCTACCCTCGCAGCTTTCAACAGCCAGATAACCATATTAGGACACGTATAGCAAAGTAAACAATAACACCGTGGCAATGAGATGGAAATTTCTTTTTCACCTAATGGTGTTTGTCATTGCCTGACTTCAGCTCCCCGGCTCAGGAGGCTCGTGTTTACGAAAAAACATTGACGGAATCGAGGCGACGGCCTCGACGCAAAAACATGCCGTCGACAAATGCTCCACGCACAGAATTGGCTTCCTTCTGAAAAGAAAAAAGCTCATGCTCTTCCAATTCAGAGAAAACACAGTTACCAGCTATCTTTTATAAGTTGAGAAATTAAAATGATACACAGTTCAAACGTATTAGATGACAATAAGAATAGGAAAAAGGCAGAACTTATCTGTTGGAGAGCAGAATGTGTTTGGCAAGATATAATTTCTGTGTAAAGCTTATTTACAGCCATGTATAATGTGACGAACAAATCAGGCCCATTTGTTACTTTGGACAATACGAGTCCAAATGCAACATCCACACTCTGGAACTGCCCTCATATACTGTAACTTAGCTGTGGTAAATATATCTCTTTACCACAGCGCTGTTTATATTCTCAAATCTAACTGGCAGTAGGTGTTGATTAATTTTCCATAATAGCTCCAGTCTGACATGGGGTTATATTAATGTAGTATATGTAGTACAGCATGTTCCGTAGTGTTTTACTCCTTACTTAATGCATTTAGTGTAGAATGGCACATGCAGGATAGTGTAGTGAAAATAATGCACAAAGAAAACTGATCTTTTGCAATGTTCCACTGTTTTAATATGATCAACACTTTAACAGTAAAGATGTATGGCTTCTCTTCAGGTGTAGCTTCTCAGCATGC
Source organism: Parauchenoglanis ngamensis (assembly GCA_030014255.1). Classification (NCBI taxonomy): domain Eukaryota; kingdom Metazoa; phylum Chordata; class Actinopteri; order Siluriformes; family Auchenoglanididae; genus Parauchenoglanis; species Parauchenoglanis ngamensis. The sequence continues at coordinate 20,353,923 of JAQMYM010000036.1, forward strand.
AAACTACGCTGAATCAGTGGAACCTCATACAGAAATGCTTCATGAATAGTGCAGTCAAGAGGAAAATGTAAGGTCCTGTCCTTTGCTCTCTTCATCTAAACAAGTTCGTGTTTCTCCTTTTCACTCATCCAACACTTTCACAATCAGCACTACCAAAGTTATTGCACACATGAGGGAAATTAAGACTAGCAAAAACTCAACCTGTGCTGCCGTCTCTGCGATCTTCCTCCAGAATGCTCTCCCTCCCTCCCTCCGTCTTTCTCTCTCTCTCTTTCTCTCACACACGCGCACACACATATGCGCATGTTCAAATGCAAGCTGTTTATTTACATAACATTCAGTCTATTCCATTAAGCAGCTGCTCCAGGTGCTTTATCCGTAAAAGGGATTTTGCTTCCCCAAATAGATGCGGAGGCGCCGGAGTGCTAAAATGTTATTTGTTGAAAGCACTTCGTGCTCAATATAAACCAAAGAACAACAAATGCCAAAGTTAATGAGTTTTCATGGATTATAAGCCGTATTTGGCTAAAGTCTGAGGCTGTCATAATTTTTTGGCAGGACACTGTAATATACTCTACTACACCTCTCCGCATTCCTCATACATGTGCTTTCCTGGACTTTTCACGTACAGTACACATCTCTCTGCTAAAATTATGCTTGTACAAACCCAGGAAAGGACAAAATAAGAGACCTAGGTCAAACAGCATGGGTCCAAGCAGGTTCAATCAGACAAAAAGTTTGAGAAGAGAAGTCTTTTTTTTTTTTTTTGCTTATATGATGACATACCCTCAGACACCCATGGCCACAAAATGCACTTGCAATGCATCTGAAATTTATGTTGCTCTCTGCGCAAACTGTGGGTTAAAATCTGCTGTGAAGTGTTCAGAGATTTCAGCTATATTGCAGTCAATAAGCTAGAGACTTATAAGCTTGGGAACAATCACAGCAGGTTAATATCTACTGTTTATTTATTTATTTATTTTATTTGTCTGTTTGTTTATTTATTTGTTTTTTTTATTTATTTGTTTATTCATTTTTACAGCCTCCCATGTCAGTAAATGATGTCAAGGGCACTAACACAGTCAATATACATTTTGAGTTCCAACTGGGTTTAAGGAAAACAGAATAAAGTAGCGATATTTTGGGGGGGGGGGGGGGGACTCCAGTTTTACATGCCTTTATTAGATATGACGTGACTCCGTGTTCGTGACGTATTCGCGATGCTCAGAGTTGCCTGACCAACAAAAGCCGCATGAAAGCAGTATCAAATGACGTTATTTCCCTAAATAGCTGTTTCACCAAGATCCTAAAATGGTCTTGTGTTATAAGAATGAATCGGGGAAAAAAAAAAACACCATCCAAACAGACTTCAAATGTAGTCCAATTCTGCAAGAAAGCCATGCAGCTGCCGGCGCTCCCTACACTGCTCCAGACAGTATGCATAGCCACATGGCACTAATTTACACCTGGTTTTTGGGGGGGAGATGATACCACAGGTAAAACAGACTGCCATTTATTGCCCAGATTTCAGTATATAGAATGCAACATCTCAATCAGATGCTACTTTCTTGCGCAGATGTAAAACTATTGGCTCTTGTATACATATATGTAAAGGGTACATTTCATTAAATAGCACATTTCAGCCGGTATGCCAGTTTTGTACACATGTTTGGTGTGCAGAATACAGATTACACCTGAAAACAGGCACAAACAACTTAATACATCTGATCCAAAGCTCCTGAGGGCTTTTCTGGGATGGATTTCACTTTCATCTTTCTGAAGACAACTAGTCAGTTAAAAGAAAAGGCTGTCACATCGACTCAGTTCTGAGATCCTACCATAAAATCTGCACATCACCACTCTCGCCCAGTGTCAAAGCCTTTCTCTATGAACGCAGAATTGATTAAGTTGCATGTTGGTACATGAACTAATAGGTCTGTGATATGGGTTAGTCTGCGCCTTTGGAGTATGGAGGCATGCATCTCATGACTGTCTCATTTCTGCAATCCTGCCAAGTTTATATGATTCAAACTGAAGGCATGTAGGAGCAGACTGCACAGTCAAAGGTGTAGAGAATAAAGATTTAGAGGATTTCCTTGACCTTTACGAAGGAATAACATGTCAACCATTGCATGGAAGTCACCGATAAATTTATCACTGCAGCCCTTAATGCCAAAAAACAAGACAGTGTCTATGCAAACGTTTAAGCTGGTCGAACACAAGACAAAAAGCTCATGTGAGTGATTATGTTGCGTTGCTGTCTGTTACTCATGGTGTTATATGGCTACATATTTGGGACAAGTTTAAAAGGTATGTGCTAATACACTGCAATAAATATGACCTTTCCTGGTAGTAAGAAACAAATAAACTCTAGCGTCACTACATTCTGGTGCTCGTTTGTATCTTAGATTTTAGACTTCTGGGGAGGAGGCGCTGTAAGAAAACAGAATACGAAGGGGAGGAAGACAGGACAAGGTGTGCTGTTACAGAAAAATAATCCACAACACAGATGTGTGATACAGCAAGACACAAGTGGAGTTGCTGTTACCACCCCGTTCCCTCATCAATCTCTCTTTTTGTCCTGCATAAGGGAGCTGATGACTAAAAAAATAAAAAATAAAAATACCTGGAAATTTCTGAAGATGTCTTGCATAGTGGATGGTTTACTGAGGGTTACAGTGCACTGATACTGGTGACTCCTTCCATTAATTTTATAAATGTATTTTTTTCAGAAAAATGTACCCTACCATGATTGCAGCTGGCCGTACTGTCAGAGCTACTTTTATAGAAAATGAACACATTCTGAATAATCAGATACAATGAATGAATGAATGAAAAGTAAAAACTAATAATTCTGCTATGGTCACTGTCAGTTTAACAGGAGTAATTGCTGTTAGTGGAGGAGATCCAGATCACTCTAGTTGAGTAAGGTATGAATGTGTGTGTGAGAGAGAGAGAGAGAGAGAGAGAGAGAGAGAGAGAGAGAGAGAGAGAGAGAGAGAGAGAGAGAGAG
>JAQMYM010000036.1:20377171-20398203 GCA_030014255.1 Parauchenoglanis ngamensis
AGAGAGAGAGAGAGAGAGAGAGAGAGAGAGAGAGAGAGAGAGAGAGAGAGAGAGAGAGAGAGAGAAATTGCGAGAGAGAGAGAGATGTGCATTATATTATATATATTTTTTATCCTATTCAAAAGTTTGGACACACTTTCTATTTCAATTGTTTTTCTTTAAGACATGAAGTAATGATGGACTGTCGTTTCTCCTTGCTTAGTTGAGCAGTTCTTGATCACTGCAGCTGTAGAGTAGGGCTATTTACTGTATAACAACACGACCTCAAAACAACACAACTGATGATCTCAAACACATGAAGAATAAATTCCACTAATGAACTTTTGATGCCGCACACCCGTTAACTGAAAAGCGTTCCAGGTGACTAAGCTTAAGATGATGCCAATAGTGCAAAGCTGTCATCAAGGAAAACGCTGGCTACTATGAAGAAACTTAAATAAAAAAAAAAAAAGACTTTTTTTTTTATTTTTTACATTTTTCTGTTTTTACCACACATTTCCATTTGTGCAAATGTGTTATTTCATAGTTTTGATGTCTTCAGTATTGTTCTACAATAAAGATAAATGAGGGAAAGCCTGTGTGTCCACAAACTGAAAGCTAATTTAGGATCAGGACATCCTAGGTTAATTATTAGCAGCATTTTGGAAGGCATGGAAGACGAACCTGTGCGTGTTTGTGTGTTGGTTTGGCTGAAGGTCATATACAGTAAAAGCATTTACAGTACACAAAAGACTTTAAGCATAGTTTGGTAATGTGTTGTATTCTCAGCATCAATCTTTGTTTACTGCATGTTTACACACAACACAGGACACATGCCAGTATGACAGGGGTCAAGAACATAGCTCATGGGCTACAACAAGGCAACAAAAACAAAAACTAAATTCTGATGGTAGCCTGAACAGGAAAGGTGTGTATGAGAAGGAGAAAAGAGAGTTCTTCTCAAACAATCATTTTATTTTGCTTGAGAAGCTGATGGTAGAATTTCTAAAGTCTAACGTCTAAAACCTGGAAAAAGTGTCTGTCTGATTTCAGTAGTTTTATCAAAACAGCATAGAAATAACATGCAGGTGGAATTTAGCAGAGCATATTTCAATAGTATTTAGTAGCACATTTCAAAGCCGAATCAATTGTGTGTTACTAATTTAATGCACGTACACAACCTGTATTACTTAAAGCACCAGTCACTTACTTTTCTCTGATTTCAGCATCCAAAAAGACTGGGACACTGGGGTCTTCTCCCTGTAGAAGACACAGACATTAGATAAAAAACAGAGGAAATATAAGAAAGAAAGAGTTTTGAACACCTGCAGTCACACATTTCGATAAATGCTTTGTGCTAATTAAGCATCTACTCTGACAGCTTCATCTCCACACAATCAGATTGACTTTACTTCAAGCAGGACTGGAGGGGAGGGTGAGGGAGAGTTAGAGGGAGAGAGGTCACTTTGAACCAGTTATTCATTAATGCCACATTAACCCGGTTCCTCCGAGCGTCTCTTTTGCTCCTTGTTTAAAATATCTGGTGGTACATATTTAGCATCTTGGAGAGGGCCAAAATTCCCTTGATTAAACAAATAATAGCACATTCAAGAAAACTGTAATTGAGTTCAAATTGATTCGTGCCAGTGCTCTAATTGCATTTAAACACTCTTTGTCCCTAACCCTAGATTCCTGGCTTCTTAATTACTGGGCCCTCTGAACGCCAATCCCTGCGGTGCCAAAATGGGAAAATAAAAATAGTGTAAGCTTTATGGTACGTCGTTAAAATGACCTATAAACTTTTTTTGTATTCACTATAATGAAACCCCAGCAGACAAGTAGGAGGATGGAGGGTGGGGAGTGCTCTGGCTCATGTTCTAAACGCAGATATTAGCCCTATCCCCAATGGACGCTGTGCTGTCACTCAATCTCCTGACTCCTCTCTCTCGCTCTCTCTCCTCATCATTGGGGGGAAAATATGAGAGGCGAGGAAGACAGAAATGTGTTTCCTGAACAAGAGGTGAGAGAGGTGGAGGGGAAAAAAGCACATCCTGGCTGGAGGAATGGCCGCCGATGGTGTCTTTCTTGCAGAGGCAGCAAAAGCTTCAAGAGAGTACGGCGTCTGCCAACTCAAACCGTGCACTGTCTGTGTGTGTGTGTGTGTGAGAGGTGGCCTTCCTGAGGGCTCATTGCAGCTGGAGTGCTGTGAATAAAGGTAACGAGGGAAAGACAGCGCTACTGTAAACTGTGGGGTTTCCCCTCCCTGGCCATCTTTCACTAGGACATTCCGAATCAAACAGCAGAATCAACTCCACCCAAAAAATACCCCGCATTGTTTTTTTCCATCAAACCTTCCACTGAAATACAAAAGACCCTCAAAAAAAAGTATTTGGAAAGAGGGCAGCTCTTCCATTTTTTTTTGGTTTGTGATCGTGCCAAACAAAATGCCAGGAGAGTGGCGATGACATTCAGCGGTTGTTTGAAAATACGAGCCGTTCAAGCGCGATTAGACTCTTTATATTATTGTTGAGAGTCTGACAGTGGAGAGGAAACCAGAACAATCAATTCAACTAACTTTTTTTTCCCTCTTCCTTCCTCCCCCATCTCTCTTGCTCTCGCTGAATTTAGAAACACTAATTAGTTTTGCTCTCATAAACCCAACCTGAAAATGGCCAATTAGATAGTGTGAAGTGGGAAACGTGCTGCAGAAACACATGCATGAAGGGGGAGAAAAAGAAAGAAAAGACATCATCCTTCAATTACAGTCTCGGAGCCACTTCAACGAAAGATGAAGAAAGAAAAAAAAAACCTTGTTTCACACTCTTTCCAAAGTGAACATATGTTGTGACCGCGCTCAAAGGCAAAGCATGAAATGAGTAGAGACCACGAGAGCACACGGATACTGAAATGGCAGGGTGTAAATGAACTGAGATCATAAAACTACATCTGTACTAGATGGCATTGAAGTCTCTCGGGTGTGTTGAGGTCAGTCGTGCTAACACAGCCACCTGGCTAACCACGGCAGCACCTGAGTCTTAGCATGCCATAACATAGTCCTTACCAGCACTTCCTGTTGTCCAGTTAAGGAAATCCACCACGTGAGTCCATATTTTATTGCTAATGTCTCCAAATGACCAAATCTTATTTGCCACTGTTATATCTAACAGCCAAAACTACCCACGTTCTTTTTCATTTGAAGGCAAGGCTTTATTTTTTTGCCAGCATTTGATGCTTTCACACTGTGAAGTGTCATATGAAATTAATGACAAACTTGTGCAAAATTGTCTTCCGGAATTTCTTCTTCCCTTGGAGCTGACCCGGTCCAGTCTTTCATCAGTGTCGATGTGAAGACTGATGGTCTGTCAGAATCCTGCTACCCCCCGCACCTTTTCCAGCTCTGGCCAGCTTCTGGACTGGCCAAAGTGGCTAAAATTAAAAAATAAATACAGGAGGCATTTACTGGACATAAATTCTCAGATGTCGGGGGTCGGTGCCAACGTCCTTGCCGCCGATGGTAGAGAGGCCAGCAGAGTTCATGCTGACTGCAGCTTGCACCAGCGCTGAACATCTGCTCATGAATGAGAGCACTGCCCGCTTAGGACGGGAGGAAGGGAGGGAAAAATAAAATGTTAGGGAGCGCCGATGATGAAAAATTCAACACTCTCTTTTGCCTGGCGTGGTTGTATTGCGGCTATTCTCCCGAGCCCTACCCTGTAGAATTGCGTTAGGAGAAGTTTCCAGCGCCGATCTGACAGAACAGCTGGCACCAAACAGGGATCTGGTGCCCGTGGTGAGCTCTGGGGACTTTCACATGGAGATCTGTACACTCATACTCGTACACTTGTTTTGTCCTTGAAGAAGGTTTAGGAGGAGGAGGCAGTTAAAATACTACACAGGTGAAAAGGTCAAAGAGGCAACGACAGAGCATTTAGCAAATGAATCCAGATACAAAGGGCTGCATGCGCGGTTTAAAATTAGTGTGAGTAAGAGAGTAAAGTATTCTTTCTAGCTCATCCCAGCTGATTCTCTTACATGTGGAGCAGTGGGTGGGGTTACCAAAAATCTATGGCACAGTATAAAGTTATAATAGTATTGTATTACGTTGTATTGTATTATATATATTATATAATAATACTATTGATCAGAGGTGAAGTCCAAAAATTGACCACTCCTACCTGCTAACACAGTTAAGTTTGTTTGCACCTGCCTGTGAAATTTCCAGATTTACTTATTTGTTTATGTTTTTTGGAAATAGACCCAAGAAGTCATTTAAATCACAGTGGCCCTTGTAAGGACGAAGCCTTTACTGAAGATGAATAAACCAGCATGGTAAATGGTAAAACACTCCCATGATGATGAACGTGGCCTTTTCTTGTCTTCATATGAGACAGTCTGCTCCCGCCCTTGAGAGCAAAAACATCCACTCCGACAACTTTTCTTGTTGGCCACTGCAGGATCCCAGTCTCGTTCTACACTTCTAACTGTCTTATACCACATTATAACATGAAGTTTCTTCCATTTTTCCAAAGAACCACATTCATTGATACATTTCTGATATTCTTTGGTTCTGTGTTGGTTCCATAAACAAACCAAACTGAACTTCACATGCCTGCACCCCCAACAAGGCTAGTCCTTCTTTTTGCTCATTTGTATGCCTGAAATACTCTTAAAATATACTGCAAACCATAAGAAAGTTAGTGAAGAAAAAACATTTCAGACACTTGACCTTGCTGTGACCTTGATCCTGTTTGGATCAATTCTAAAATCTAACCAGTTTTATTTATATTTAAGGCTGGTTACAATGATAATTCCATATAAATCCTACAATCAATCAACCATTCATTCTTCTGCTAACAAGAATGTCAGACGGATGCACAGACAGACAGAAAACCTCAAAACACAATGCCTTCCACACTTAGTGGCATAAAAAGTATAAAACACAAACCAAGTACAGCCAAAAGTATGTGGACACCTGAGCATCACACCCATATTGGCCCATTCCAAAACCATGGGCACTAACATGGTGTTGATCCCTCCTCTATTGTTAGAATGCGCTCCGCACTTCTTTGAAAGGGTCCCACTAGATTTTGGAGCGTGGCTGTGGGGATTTGTTCTCATTCAGCCACAAGAGCATTAGTGAGGTCAGGTACTGATGTCAGGTGAGGAGGCCTGGAGCACGTCATCCTACTGTTCAAGCGAAAGGTGTTCAGTGAGGTTGAGGTCAGGGCTCTGTGCAGGCCTCCAAGTTCTTCCAATCCAACCTTGGCATACGGTGCCTTTATAGACCTTGTTTTATGCATAGGGGCATTGTCATGTTGGAACATAATTGGGCCCTTTAGTTCAAGTAAAGGGGAAAATGTAATGCTACAGCATACAAGACATTCTAGACAATTGTGGGCATCCAACTTTTTTTTAATCGCATAATAGCCGATCCTAACACAGTGAGGCTCCAATACTGGTGCTGTGCATGGTCACAATCTTGCCAGAATTCGCCTTCATCATAGTTAAGGGTAGCTTTAGCGTAGCTGCTAGTACACCGATTGTCATTAGCTCTTCCTATCAATACACTTGGACAATATTACTGTCTCTATAACAATATATTATATGAATTAACGATGACAGCACTTGAGAATAGGCAAGTAACAAGTGGCTGAAATACACACAGAGTGAGTGATTTTCAGCTACTGTGCTGAGTGCTTGTTGTTGGGCGCAGACAGTCTAGATACCAAAATAGAAAATTATGTTGCCTATGTTTTTGTGTCTTTCAGTCTTTTCACTATGACACATCACATTCTCTGTGGATTATATGAAATAAGCGGTCTTCTAAAGTAAACGTGTTCCACATCAGTATAAACGTATGGACATAATTCATACCTAAAAAGGAGAATTACACATCATACCACCCACTGCTAATGCACAAGTATACTGAAAGTGAAAACTGAAGGAACCAAAAGCTTTTTTTCCCCTTTTGTAAGAGCAAAGCATCTGCCATAGAGCAAAGTAAGAAGTAGAACATGGGTGTGTCATTCAGTGAACGCCACATTTATGTTTGCGAAGTTTCTTAATGTGTCCGACTAGAGTCACGGAGCACGACGATCAGTTGCCGCCTGATCATCACGAGCTCTACCTTCCTTTATTGTCTAACTGAATATTTACATAAATTCAGTGTACCATTACATTTACAGCAGAGTGGGGCCTGTTCTTTGGAGTGGGGCAGCATTATGAGTAATAGCACATGTTTAAGGAAGTGGTGACTTAGAAATAAACAATTACCTCATATTCAGCAATTTCACTTCTGTCTTGGGCCAAAATAGGATAATTTCATCAAACCATCAACATTTGGGCTTGGTACAGTAAGCTGCGGCAAAATGAGGAACAGAAGCTAGAAGTCTAGTCTCAAGATGTACAGATAACTCCACATTTCATAAAAAAGCCTGCACTGTGAGAGACTCCAGTCCCATCCAGGCTGTATTCCTGACTCGGGATTGGCTCCAGATCCACCACAGTCCTGACCAGGATAAGGTGGTTACTGAAGAGGAATGAAGCAGTAAATATTGCAGACGTTCGCAAAACCCGGAGTAGAAACTTGGCGTGTATACGTTTCCCTCTTGAGAAGCTGAAAAAAGATATAATGTGGCATTCAGCCAAATGCAGGGACAAGCAAGGCCTGGTAAAAATAAATAAATAAATACCTGAGAAAATACCTGAAGAGATTCTTAAACATTTTCCTTCCTCATGACATCAGTTTCAAAGTTATTTGTTTACAACCCTTTTTGATTGAGCCTGCTCATGCATATTAAACACCCCCAAATACACACACACACCAATTATCTAACAACTAACAGCTCTAGTCATGAGAAACACTTGAATATAAAAGCATATGGCAGACAATATAGCCACTTGATTAAAAGTTTAATAAACTGCTTTCACTTACAGAGCTGAATCCTATCTTATTAATACATCTAAACGTCAGCATGCTGTTTAAAAAAAAAAAAAAACTTAAAAAAAAATAAAGCAATGGCCTTGGTAAATATGACTGCTTACTTTTAGCACAAGCATTGTTGACACTTAATGTAATTTCACTGAGGGCACCGGAATGAAAGCACGGCAGGGGTAATAATAAACTCCTAATGAGAATCTTCTCTTCCTGCAGACCTTGGCGAGATAGCCATAATGCCCGCCTCCTCTTTTGGAATAAAATAATTGTTACAGTTATTAAAGATGAATCTCATCAGAGGCTAAATGACAAAATAATTGATTACCAAATAAAAGGCTTTTAATAGCCTCAAATTAAATTTCTCTTGGAAAATATGCTTCGAGAAGGAGATCATTATTTCAAATAAATATTGGTTTCCGTGTCCTTGAAAGAAAAAAACGTCCAAATACTCATTAAAAAAAAAAAGGCAGTTAATCAATTACGGCTAAATAAAAAATTAATGATTTGCCCATTTTAATATGAAACATTTTTAGATTTTATAATCTATTCCTTTATAAAGCTTTCATCATTAAGACTTGGCTCCTACACAGGCATATGCTTAATAGCTTCCTGTTTAGATGAAGGAAGCAAAGAACAAAACTCTGTAAGCGCTTTGATGTGTTTGCTGCATCGTTTCGGAGTTGGCTCGAACCCCTATGCAGGGCCTCTTTCACACTACACATACATCTTTGCATCATTTTTACTGATGGTGTGGAAATTTGCACACCTGTTTGCTGTGACCACGTCTTTCACTCTCGTGAGTGCACACGCACATGGAGGGTAGAGAGGAAATGCTTTATTAAGATCCTCCAGCCATAAAGAACATGGGGTTGACTAATCGGCTGCATTACCGTCTGAGAGCCGAGTTATTTAGACCCAATAACGCGCTAACACATTGTTGAGAGTGGAGGGCGCAGTGAAGTTATCTCCACCGTAATAACATCACCGCAAGGCCTGATGTTGTTTAGATCAATAAAGGCCCATTACAAGAACAGGCCTCAACACAGATAAACGGGCCTCGCTGCAATGATCTAACACTCCAGCATCGGAGACGCGTCCTTTATTAAATAAAGAGGCCGATAGAAGACAACTCATAAGCGATGCTAGTTAAAATAGGTGAAAGTGAATTTTTTTTTTAACACGCAAGCCATTTCAATAGTGTCGGTTACTGTGGTTAGCGTCAGTGCTACAGCAGGGTGGGAGCAGGGACGGCTTGACCCAGATACCCAGAGGCACTGAGGTTCTGAGCGTGAGACACTGTGTGTCTGGGGGTAGGAGTGTTATGTGTACCACCTGCAGTGACATAGCACATTTTCTTTCTCTCTCTCTCTTATATATTATATTTAATGTATACAGATATGCACTTAGTACTGACTTGCATCACAAAACTCTTTTGTGTTAAGGCTGAGAAACAACATGTAAAGATCTCCATATCTGCCTCTGCTCTAGGCCATAAAAGCTAATATACCAGTTTCCTTGCCCCCTCCCTTCACCACCATGACAACACACATACAACCAAACAAACACATACATACACACCCTTCCTCTAATCACTCACAATCATTGCGAAAGACAAGAAATTCTTTCACCCGCCAAACAAAATCATGTACCAGTTGTGATGTCAGCCGATGCATTCGTAGACAACAATGTTATCTTAAGAAGGGGGAAACAACAACAGGGCAAGTTCACGGTTTAGGTTTTAAACTATACGACTGGTTTTGCATGGGGGAGGTTTTGTATTTTCTCCCCAAGTTGTGTTTTTTTTTAGCTCCAATAAACTTATTTAGTCTGGTCAAGGGGCAGGAAGTGGTGGAGAGAAAATGTTACGTGTACGCATGTGCGTGTGCGCACACCGAAACAGCGTGTACTTTCTCTGGTGAACACATGCTCTCTTGATGCAAATGCGGCCCCGAGGACTGCAGCACTAACAGACACCACTTCACTAAACCACAGGAAAGACTGTTCTGATGTTACCTCTGACACCTCATGCTCTGAGATAAGGAGAACAAAAAGAGAAAAGTCCCTTCTTGGGGGTTTCACTGCTGAGCACTTCAGAACGGCCGCAGGTGACGGTCAATACGGAGACGAACTCTTTTCGCAGGGTTTAACTCAAGGTGATAACGCAGTCTTTCCTACTCAATAACTCTCTGAAGTGCTGTCGCATTTTTTGAATATCGTGCTTCTATCACTCTGTTTTGTTGTGTACACTCTGATATCGAGACTCCACCTTTTTCACACGTCTTCAAATCGTCACGGCCTGTTTACACAATGTGGCTAACACATACGGCTCAAAAGAAATCAAAACGTATTTGATTATCGCATGCACTGGTATTAAAATAGGTATTAAAACTAAAAAAAAAACTGCAGTATACACTTGAGAAGGAAATTTATATAACGGTATTGCAGTTTGAATTTCTGCTGTAACAAAGGAATGCAGGGCACTTTAAGAAATCGTCAGTCTCTGCAAAGTGTGGTATCACCGACCTACCCACATATCGATCCAGGCAACCAGAATTAGCTTTTTTGACGCCCTGAGGGAGCCGCCGGAAACTCCTCTGAATTTGTCCGAAGCTGATGCTGCTACATCTTAATGCTTGGCAGCACAGACAGAGCGGCAGTAACCCGAGAGCTACAGGCCCCAAATGAAAGCTTCATGAAGGTGATGATGGTGAATAATATCTCTGCAAAAGATGATCACACAGTGACAGTTTTACCGAACGATAAATAAATGGAGCTAAAAAGGGAAAAGCGGGAGACAGAGTGTCGGCAGGCGTGGGGGAGACGGGCAGAAGAGCTGCCGCAAGCTGAAAGCGAAAGCATAAATAAAGGCAGGCACGTCTTTTTACCTTCCTCAATTATCCGTCTTTTGACACGCAAGCTGAGCACATTGTAATTAACATGGAGAGAGATAATGGGGTCTCGAGCCAATGATCAATCTGGCACATATATTATCTGCCTCTTTTACTCAGCCTTGTTCACATTATTTTTAAAAGGAGGGGAGGAAAGAAATGCAATTGCAGACTGCCGTCTTTATAATCCTAGCACTGATACAGTTTTACACTTCATCAGTGGAACACAACCAAAGAAATACAGCCAGCAGATGTTTTTACAAATAAAAACCTCAACATATAATAAGTATCCTGTGAAAGATGCACAGTAGAAGAAAGGTACTTGAACAGCACAGTGGAGAAACGAGGTAAGAGTACCATATATTCACAAGTAAGTGACCTTTATTAAGGCCAGGTTTGCATCATTTCCTCAAACAAGGATTTTCTTTTTAAAACCAAAACTGTATGATGTCTCTCCCTCGCTCTCTCTGTGTGTTTGTGCACGTGATCTGCTTGAATTTGGTGGTCCGGGGGTCACAGATCTGTATAAAACTAGTTCCCTCCTGCTCTCAGAAAGAGCTTTTAAAAAAAAAAAAAAAAAAAAAAAAAAAAAAAAAAAAAAGGAAAGGTAAGGAAAAGAAAAGAAAAAAACCCAAACCCTGTTCTTTTTTCATTCTGACTGCAGTGAAGAATTCCTCCAGTTTAATACAATTTGCAACAAAAAATATATGATAATTAAGTCATTTAATATAAACAATTATTTTTCTATAGATTTATATAAAATATATTACACACAATACGCATCACTGCCTAACTAACTGACCAGCTAACTGCCAACAATACAGCAGCGTTGCATTTTAGAAACCATATACATAATAAAGCATGATTCTATTTACATTTTTTTTTTTTTTTTTTTTAAAAGATCAAGTCCAAAGAGTTCAGATCACGTCAGCTGCTTCCAGTCAGGTTTTAATCATTCAAATATATATACAGTGGGTCCAAATCTCTGAGACCACACTGAACATCTGCGATTTTCTTTTATATAAAACTGGAAATGTTTTGTGAGCATTCTAAAGCCAAATAACGTAAATGTAAAACATCTTGTCTATTCAGAATGTGTGATATTCACCATGCTAACTCTTTCGTACAAAACGTTAGATTTTCCGTGAGATTAATCCCTTCCACTGAAGCATGTGTGATGGATTTGATCTAAAATGGATCAAAATGTTTCGCACAAACTTGTGCAGTCCATGCCAGCTTGAATGCACACGGTCATTAAAGCAAAAAGGGGACGTACCAAATACTAAGATTTCAAAGATTTTACTTTTGACTTAAGTTGTTGCCAATATCATTTGGGTTGAATCCAAAACAGAATCTTTTTCACTAATGCTCACATCACCCACTGTACAATAAAAAGAAAATTATCAGAAATATATTACGATATCTCTGAAAAGTATTGACAATTGTTTAAATATCGATATACTAATAACATTGTATTACTGCATATTTCTCAACATACATGGCATTAAAATAAAAAAAAAGTAATTACAGTATCCAAATCTGAGTACATTTCAGTATAGTATCCAAACACCTGGACCAGGAAAAAACTAGGTAGTATGGAAGTGTTAATAAATCCATAATTACAGTTACGCATTTGTGCACGTGGCTCCAGTTAAACAATCGCCACTGCTTAAACAAGTGAGCAATGAATATAAAGTCAAGTCTACATATCACTGTGTTTCTCAGCTGCATGACAGCCATTAACCTCATGTATATGGACAGCAGATTTTAAAGTCACTAGTCAAATGTGGTCTCTGTCATTAGAGAGTAAATGGTGAGAATGAATCTGGTTAACAAACAGTTATGCGCCTTACATAGCTAATGCTTGTCTTTAATGTTAATGAGGACTGGAGTAACGATTCAACACTATATTAAAGAATTCTACATTCGACCTATTCACACTCAGCGTGACATCTTAATTAATACCTTTAATAAAACTTATGGGCCTACACAGCACTCTTGGGCCTGTTATCCTAAATCTTGAATAGTAGATGTACAATGTTGATCAATACTTTTATTGTATTGCCATGTTTCTGTACCACAAAGACATTTTTCAATAAATTCATCTTGTCCAAAAAAAAAATACAAAAATCATTCGGATAAATTTGAGCTCTGTTATTCTGCAGTTATGCTTTTATGAAATTTCCCAAAGTTCCTGCAGGTCGCAATCTTGATTCGGTTCTTGAGTCCGTCCGATTCAACAACACTGTTGATTCCGCAGCCCTTGCACGCAGGCAGCAATTGCATAAAACAGAGCAGCATTACTTCCCCTTATTTGCTGTGACCAGTGACTACAGACTCTACACTGTGTGACCTCATCGGAAGTGCAGCGAGTCTCCCGAAGTAAAAGGGCAGAAACATTGTTGGAAAGCTAAGCTGTGACCCAAAAGCCCGGTGGCTGTGAAAAAGAGACAAATTTGTCCTAAAGAAATGCTTCACATTATGTCCTAAATATTAAACGTCCAACTACTACACAGATGACTAAATGTCGAAGCTCACCATTGACACATTACACATAAAGTGTTAATCACAACCGTTTTTCACCCACAAGTGGCTTATGTGTTTCTATCTGCAGAAGAACAGAAGCATTGTCAGGACGAATTATTTAACCAGCCGTTAATATTGCTGGTTTCCTGTTAACTTTTGGAGGACACACTGTGCTCTTGGCACATTAGCATGATTAAAGTTTTATCTTAAATAGCAGTTATTTTTGCTCAGGATTTCGGCTATTACAGTATAAATGTGCCAGAAATTCTGTGATTCAAAATGCAGACTAACCATGATTAGATTAGATTAGAAAATGAACAGTGATGCATTAGCACAAATCCCTCTTTTAAATCAGTTTAAAGCCAACATGGCTTCCACATGGAATCAGGATATACGTCCACCCACAGAATCAGACGCACCCACACCCACACACCACTTCTGTGTCTCTGCCCCGTTTCCACTCCACTCCCAGCCTCTGTGACCTGCACTAACCTGGCTCCCTCTTCCCTGTTGTTCAGGCAGGAAACACCGTTGAGTGACCGCTGGCAGGTCCAGCCCAGACCCAGACCTGTACCACAATACAGGCCAGCACCCTGAACTCCAACACACACACACACACACACACACACACACTTGTACTCAATCAAACAGCAAGGGAAAAGAGGGGGGCATGTGGGGTGGCATCCTGTGTGAAATTTCACTGTAAATAAATACTTTTTTCTCTCTCTCTTTCTAACTACTCTCTCCACTTCCGTCATCTGCCACTTCCAGGTCCCCACAATCACCTTTAAGTCTAAACAGGAAAGTGTGTGCGTGTGTGTGGAAACACCAGCATTAATTTTCTGTTCGCTGCAAGTTTCTTTGTTGTTTCCTCTACACAAACATAGGCACACGCACACACACACACAGCTGTCCACGACTTTATCCAGGCCCTGTGTTCTTTTCCTGACACCACTCTTTGCAACATCGGCCCAACGTCACTGAAACAGGAAGCCATAGTTAGGGGCGGCTGCAAATTTTTATGAGTAGGAATATTTCACAGAAATTAACGAGTAATTGAAACTAGCGGCATTTCGTCAAGATGGTCGTATTTGCATAATGTTTCCTGACCTTTACTAACTTTCATTCGACGTGTAATGGTTCTGGCTCACACATATATTAAGGCGTGAAGGAGACTGGGATCTGATTAGATGATGATAAACTCTCTCTCTTCTGGCCAAGCTGCTCTCTCGTTGTGGTGATCCTTTTACCATGTTAATATTTACATTTTTATTTATTTTAAGCATGCGATAAATAGTATGATAACTGAAGAGTTATGCTGAATATTCTGTATATACCTCCTTACACAGGATTCATATCACCTTAAAAATCATTTGCTGCTCCTAGAAAATAAGAGAGTACATGTACAAAGAAAGACCAGAAGTTCATACAAAATTAATTAGTGAATACCAGTAATTAATCAGAGTTCGAGATCAATCAATCAATAGACTGAAGTCAGGAGTGACGCGTGTTATGGATGCTGAAGGAGAGGCGGCGGCTCAGCCGGGCTACTAATCTGATGCTATGTGGAGTGACGCAGCAGGCCGTGTGTTAAACTGTGACTAAGTGAGTGTTATGTTTCCAGTCAGACGGCTGCAAGCCTGTATAGCAAACTGTGTACTAAACAGCACATGATCTGGCATGAAGAAAGGGCAAAACACACACTTTTCAATCCCAAGGCTAGTTAGATGTCAACTGTATGCCTCCATTTAATTCATTGCCACAAATAAGCAACTAAAGGCTTCACCATGCTTCAGTGTGCTTCAGCACTCAACATTTCTGAGCATAGACAATTACACAGTTAGTTCCACTTTTATTTGGTCTTGTTAAAGGGAGACGAAGCGTGAACATCAAATTCACATCCTAAGCCAGAGACACCTTGTTTCCATCACTTTCCATCATGCCAAAACTATTAGAAAAGAACCATATCAGAGGAGTAGACTGTGAAAGGACAGAAGTTCTGGTGTGTTTAGGCAGGTCAACCCACAGGTCAAGTGCTGATAACATGACGTTACTGAAGTGGTTAATCGTTTTGGGGGGGGTTTTCAGCACAAGTGTGACATTTTTTGTTACGTTTCAGCTTGGCACCCATAGTGACCTTTGTATTTTGGAAGCTATTACTCCCTGCACACACAAACTCTCATACACAGGTATAATGTAGTTAAAGGTCAAAGAGTCAAAGGTCAATTAAAGTTTAAGAATGCACACGCATAGAATAGTGAGGATGTTGCATACATTTTCACCTGATGCGTCCAACTCTTACGAAACTTGGTAAGAGTATTTTGTGCTCAGGGAGAAACCGAGAATGTGCAGACATGCCAACTAACAAGAAAATCCTAGCAGGCAGAGAGAAAAAAGGGACGGTGCCATACTAACTGCTAAAATGATAAAATGCATCATATTGAACTGCAAAAATGTTTGAATTTATAAGCAATTAGCTTAGTACATAAGCTTACTTTATTCATTCTGTAGCCCGAGTCATGACTGATATTATACAAGATAATAAACAGACTACAAAAGTAGCGATAGAGGAGTAACTGATCATGCGATACCGCCGAGTTTCACAGATCAACAGAACTTTGGTTTGCATAGCGTGATTTTAGAATGTAGGTGCAAGGTCAGCTAGCTTTTTTTCCTCGTTCGCTCTTTTTTTTTTTTTAATAAAAGACCTCCACATCATAATTTGCAGTCAATTTTTTTTTTTACCACCCAGAGACCACAGTCCCACGCACTTGATTTCGATTAACAAATTGAGGTTCACAAATTCACAAAATCAAAGTTCACCTACAGAAAGCGGACATGCAGCGCAAACAAATGCGTCTTTCACATCCTGCGTCCTTTCCCCTTCAGTGAATTGGCTTTTCTGTCAATTTTATTTG
Organism: Parauchenoglanis ngamensis; assembly: GCA_030014255.1. Taxonomy (NCBI): domain Eukaryota; kingdom Metazoa; phylum Chordata; class Actinopteri; order Siluriformes; family Auchenoglanididae; genus Parauchenoglanis; species Parauchenoglanis ngamensis. The sequence goes on from JAQMYM010000036.1 coordinate 20,392,420, forward strand.
TAGATCACTTTTAACAATAGACATGTTCACAAAGCAGAATCCAGATACAGATTTAAATTTAGATCCATTTAGACATATTTATAAACATGAAAAGTGTAGTTTTCAGCTGTTTCGAAGAGCAAAGGGTCAAAACCTATAAAAGTTAGGGCTAAATCATAGCTGTTGGCACAGCAAGATTCTGAAATGGGAAGAGGAAAAGAATGTTTTCAGTCAATCCTTCTTAGCTTAGGCCTTTATTTCATTTTACACACTTAATAAAGAAGATGTCTGACACTCTTCCTTTCCACACTTAAGGGCCTACACCGCCCTCATCTCTCCATGATTCCAGTTCAGCCTCTGCTGTGTGCAAAGATCCTTCATGCAAGATATGAATTAGTGAGAAAGAGGAGCCTGGAGCATAACCGCTGGCCAAATGCATCATCAGCACTTGAAATGGAGAGAGCGCATGTGTGAGAGGGAGAGAACGGAGAAAAAGCACTTGGCTGAAGCTCCTCCTTATTGGCACAGATCAATGATTCACGCCACTGCCCACCACAAGCCTGCAAATGAGGCGTCAAGTGTAGTGGCCGCTGTTGCAGCTAGTGAATATACCATTCCGCTCTTTTCTCCTTCAATCCTCGCCTGTCCTCTCCTTTGCTTCATATTTCTATCAGTGCGAGTCGGGGTCATCTGTAGTGCCCGCCAAATAGCAAGTCACCTTCAGTAAAGCAACATTAACGCAGCCCAGTACAAACAAAACGTTATTTTTTTTATTTACTTGAAATTTTATTCTTATACAGTATACATTTAGGGTAAAGTATACAGTATTATTTAGGGTAAAGCAATAATAATTTTAAAATAAATTTTTACAATTGAAGTTTAACATAATTTAATGCCAGGCAAAAAAGGGTTTTTTGTGGAATTGCACTAAAACCGGACACTTTCCTGGAGATCACGGAGAGATGGAGGGATGAGTATGGAGAGAGTGCAGACAGATTTAGGAATTTAATTGCCCATGGATTCCATTACCTCAGCGCAAATGTCACCGTCACCTCTCTGCTGGGCATGTGTGTGCACACACGTGTGTATTGGTGTTGTGTCGGCAGCTTGACTCGTTGAGCCAAAACAGTGCAGAAAATTTATGCACATATTCTTTCTGTCTTTCTCTCCCTCTCTTTCTTTCACACACACACACACACACACACACACACACACACACGTGCAAAGCAGTGCCAAATGACGGAGATGCATTAAAAAGGGGGTATTGCTGACACACGGGCTGAAGTGACAGCTTTGGTTTGACATTTTCTACAAAAGGCAGCTCATTCCTACTGACATGCATTTTTAATTATATTACAAGAACTATGTTCAAGTCATCCTGCTCAAATGTAACATGGGGCAATTAAACCTGTTCTCACACAGCTGCACCAGTCATTTAACTCCATTAAAGGTGATGCATATGCATTCTACACATTGCTATACACTCTGCTGTAAGATCTAAAAATCCTTTCGGAAAAAAGACTTAAAGAGACAAGCTAACATTAATTATTATTCAAGTTTACATCTTTATTAATTACCAGGAAACATTTACTGCAATTTCTACTGTGTAAAATGTTTATTGTCTCATGTGTACAAAAGCTCAAGCTAATGTCGAAATACCTTCATCAGTTGTTTTGAAAAGATTGACATTCAATTCTTCCAATCAAAATTCAGCACAGAACTGCAAGGGGGTGAACATCAAAGACCTGAAATATAGAAAGAGAGCGAGAGAGAGCACGAGAGAGAGAGAGAGAGAGCGAGAGAGAGCGCGAGAGAGAGAGAGAGAGAGAGAGAGAGAGAGAGAGATGCAAATTAACATCAGCAAATAACAAACAGGAACAGATACCATGTTATAAAGGTGGGGAGCGTCCCTTCAATTTACACAACCCACATAAACATGGTTGACTCAAACAGTGAGGAAAAAAACACAAAAACGTGATGAAATCCAACCACAAATGTTGATTTGAACTGTGACAAACTAATTCCAGAAGTTCTCAGAACGACCTAAATGCATCTTAACACTTGTCAACATTTCATTTTTTCTCCTAACAGCAAGCACTTCTGAGTTTAGTGATATTTATCCACCTAATAATCAGACAAAACATGCACCGCAGTTACAACAACAAATGTCAATGACTCCCAAGCCAACTCATAACTATAAACGCTGTGTCCACAAACTGCCAGTCAGAATTCTTCAGAACGTCATCGGGTGGGTTAAGAAAGTGACACGTAGCCTTGACAAATCTGCATAGCCCATCACTTGGCCAGATTTGCATAATAAAATGGCCCTGTCTGTGGTCAGCGTTTTGTAAAATGCTCCTATTAAAAGTCAGGTGATGAGAACTTGAGAGATGAGGGGAAAGACTGCATTAGCCATTCATTAAGCTGATCTGTGTTTTGACGTTTTAAGATCATGGCATTACACGCCCACAAGTTCTCACTACAGTTTAGATCCCACCATGGCTTTTGAATTTCAGCTGTCAAAATACACCAATGAAAACAGCTCTCCGTCAGTACCGAAAGTAGACGCGCACAAAAAAAATATATAATATAAAATCATACACACACACACACAGTTGTGCTTGAAAGTTTGTGAACCCTTTATAATTTTCTATATTTATGCATAAATATGACCTAAAACATCATCAGATTTCCTAAAAGTAAACACACAAGTCCTAAAAGTAGATAAAGAGAACCCAGTCAAACAAATAAGATGAAAATATTATACTTGGTCATTTATTTATTGAGGAAAATGATCGAATGTTACATATTTGTGAGTGGCCAAGAATCAAAATAGCACAAAATAGCACCATTTCGGATCCAGAGTGGCCGCTGTGTGCCACTGCTGTGCTGCCATCTTGGATCTGTTTAGCAGGAGGTATAGCATGGTTAGCACTTTCCCCTCACAGCAAGAAGGTCCCGGGTTCGATCCCCAGAGCACCCAGGGTGCCTTTCTGTGTGGAGTGTGCATGTTCTCCCTGTGCATGTGTGGGTTTCCACCAGGAACTCTGGTTTCCTCCCACTGTTCAAAGACATGTGAATTAGATTAATTGACTACACTAAATTGCTCATAGGTATGAATGTGACTGTGAATGGTCCCAGCCACTAGGGAGCACAGTTATGTGGTGCCGGTCCAAAGCCCAGATGAACTGGGAGGGTTGCGTCAGGAAGGGCATACAGTGTAAAAATCTCAGCCAAATCGATGAAGCAGACGACAGACGATCCGCTGTGGTGACCCCAAACAGAGAATAAGCCGAAAGAAGAAGATTGGACGGCATTATGGAAAAGGTCAAGGGCAGACTGAATAGGTGGAAACAGCCTGTTCCAAAGATGTCTTACAGGAGGTGAACACCCTATGTGGTCCCTATACCACAAGCTGGTGTGCATGGATCGACCTCCAAAACTACTAGAGGACATCCAGGCCTAGTAGTGGATTTCTTTTGGGACACATTATGTTGGATTCCTGAGTTCTCCATCTGCCTTAAGATGTAGGCAAGGACTGATCCATCTCGGCAACTGAACTACAGCCTTTTGAGTGCAGTTCATACAGACACTCCTCACTGGATCTTTACAGGGCCATCTGCTTTTTATAATGTACTGTTTAAAATATTGAATTGTTTTAAAAAACAATGTAAGGGATACAGGACATTATACTAGCTGCTGGAAGAGCTCGTGCTGTATGGTGGACAGCTGGACATCTCTAGTAGGACTAATCTCACACTGCCCAGGGCTCTGGTCTCATCAGGAATCGGGACACTTCAGCAGCTGGTGGAGATCGCAGGGAAAAACTTGTCACGGGTGGGAGACCTGACTTCATATCTGGCTCTACAGTCTCTGTGTATCACCATCCAGATCCTCATTGGAGGTCCAGCCTAACATCAGAGTAGTGTGTTCATCAGATGGATTATAAAAACAATGAAGCTGTGATATCCCCAATGGAGCATTTTACATAGTATAGTCCCTGTGAATTCTTTTATCGCCACCTTACGCTCAGAGGTCACACAAAAATGTCCTTTTTGCTCAGAGAGAGAGAGACAATGTTTCATGATTTTTTACATTGCTCCAGGTTACAGACACATTTTTGTCTGTAACAGAATTTTTTAAGAGTATTTTATGTGAATTTTAATTTTCAGCTCTGTTTTATATGTCAGAAAAAACAGATTCAGATTTCATCTGCTCATCTTTATTCGTAAATGAATCTACTTTATTGGTAGATGAACAGTTTTGAAGATAACCATGATTTATGAGGAAGGCGAAAACCTAAACAACAATTTAAAAAAGAGGAGGAGGTGGGATAGTTATGGGTATTTCTGGAGAGAGCTCAGCAAGTAAAAAGGGTATGATAGGGGAATTGCTTAACAGAAACTCCTTCATTCGAGGGGCGATTGTGGTTGGTAGTGGTGAGTCAGCAGATAGTCAACTAATGCTGGAGGAAGGTGGACTACCATGGCCTATTTTAACTATCTCTTTGCTTAATTTATTCCTTACTGTGGTAGCATTTTCCGACAAGGTAGCACAGATCATCAGAACAATTGTGATTTTTCAGTATTGACACAGACGTATCTGTTGACTTCAACCAGACAATAAAACAGTTGGTGTCCATCATTCTCTGCTCATACAGACGCCTCTGATTTCCGCATGTTTAGAGTGAACACGAGTACAGGTGGTGTGTTCACGTCGGTCAAAAGTGAAACAATCATCTTTCAAAGTACCAGAGGTTTGTTTAAAGATGATTAGAGTAACTATTAACCAGCATTAATCCAAACAGTGAAGGTCAGTGTTACATCAAAATAACAAACCATGCAGTAACACATTTATAAATAAAAATACTCACTCAGCTTTTCTGGAGGCTTTGACCACTGGCATCAGCTTCAGAAGACATTCCTCTGATGGGTCATATTTCCTCAAATTAAACTCATCCAGCTCCTGTTCTGAGTTCAGTAACACAAACACCAGAGCTGACCACTGAGCAGGAGAGAGTCTGGTTCCTCTGAGACGACTGTCACCTCCTCTGTTCAGGTAAGTTTGTACTTCCTGCACTAGAGAATGATCATTCAGTTCATTCAGACAGTGGAACAGATTGATGGATTTCTCTGGAGATGGATTCTCCCTGATCTTCTCCTTGATGTACTCGACTGTTTCCTGTTTGCTGTGAGAGCTGCTTCCTGTCTGTGGCATTACGCCTCGTAAGAGAGTCTGATTGGACTCCAGTGAGAGACCCAGAAGGAAGCGGAGGAACAGGTCCAGGTGTCCATTCTCACTCTGTAAGGCCTTGTCCACTGCACTCCTGAGGAAACCAGACATGTTTGGATTTCTGAAGAGATTAAAAAGTCCAGTGCTTTGCTCCACCAGCACATTATTCTTTTTAAAAATAAAGCAGAGAAATGCGTATAAAGCAGCCAGAAACTCCTGAACACTCAGATGTACAAAGCTGAACACCTTCCCCAGGTGAAGCCCAAACTCCTCTCTGAAGATTTGGGTACACACTCCTGAGTACACTGACACTTCTCTGACATCAATGCCACACTCTCTCAGGTCTTCCTCATAGAAGATCAGGTTTCCTTTCTCCAGCTGTTGGAAAGCCAGTTTTCCCAGTGCCAGGATACTCTCTCTGGTCTGCTGAGGATCAGGCTCACATTTCTGATGGTACTTTTGGTCCTTGTGTTTGATCTGAAAGATCAGGAAGTGTGTGAACATTTGAGTCAGAGTCTTGGGGATCTCTCCACTCTCTGCTTCACCCAACATTCTCTCTAGAACAGTGGCTGA
>JAQMYM010000036.1:20413717-20439737 GCA_030014255.1 Parauchenoglanis ngamensis
ACACACTGCTCACAAAAATTAAAGGAACACTTTTTTTATTGGGCCTGGCATGGAATCAATTAAACCTTTCTGTAATTAAACCTATATATATATATATATTCATGTGTGTGTGTATATGTGTGTATGTGTATGTATATATATATATACACGTGTGTGTGCCATCTTGGTGAGGAGGCACTCGCCGTTTTGGGTTGGGAATGGGTGTTGCGATGGCGGGGAGCTGTCACAGGTTGAGTAGTTCCTGGGTTGCTCCTGGAGGCCCCGGCTGATCTCCTGGTTAATGCGACTCTGCTCCAGGCTCACCTCCAGCAGATGTCCCACCACTGGGTCAGTCAGCGTGGCTACAGGGAGAGGGGGCTTTGGGTCTATATTCTCCACCATTTTTCAATCAAACGGCAGGCTGGGACACAAACTCGGGGACATGCAGGATGGGGAAAACACATTCACTTTTATTAGTGAAATAAGTGAAGAACAAAAAAAGCAGGAACTCTGTGGTCATGTGAGTGTGAACGAGTGCAGGAGCTGCACATAAGGACGATGCTGGAGCTTCCCGTGGTGCTGAACTCTGTAAGAGTGTTGAGGGACCTTGGAGAGCAGAGGTCTGAGGCCAGCGATTCTTATGCCTTGCTGCAGTCTACATGGACACAGAGCACTAGTTAGTGTTGCTATTGAGAAACTAAGTCCCCTCAACCTGCCACGCTCTCCCTTTTGCCTCATGGAGGGTAGATTAATCCATGTCTCCAGCCATTCAGCATTACGTAGCCCTGCCTCTGTTTGTGTGGGGAGCGATTCTCTTGTCAATCTGTGTTGCTTAACTGGTGCAGTCTTTCCACCCAAGGAGTGCTTGGTCAGACACAATAATATATATATTATTGATCCATATTAATATATTCATTTATTTGCCCCATGTTAACATAAAAGTGCCTACTTTTTAGATGCATTTTCTAGATTTTTTCCAGTTTTGTGTAAGAGAATACATGCTATAGTTGAGGTAAGAATTATTAGCTCCCCTAAATAAATCACACAAAACCCTTAATATGTCCATGGAAATGACCATTAACAAAAACTGTTAATTCTTGTATTGCTTCCAAAAGAACAAAGATAAAATCTCCACGAAGTGTGATTAAGATATTCTATTGATGTGCTGCATTTTTACAAGAAAAATGACAAGGCCAAAATTATTGGCCCCTCCCTGTGTTTCTCTTTCAAGACAAACCTGACCATTCAATTAGCTTTTTAGACTACATGTTCATTCAATTAACTTTCACACCACACTTGAGTAATCAATCAGCAATGACCTTTACATAAGGAACTCTGGTTAACCGGGCCAGTGGCACTTGAACACATGGACTACTCTGACACTCTTGGTAAGAAGCAATTTCATTATGCCAAAAAAAAAAAAAAGAAATTAGTCTAGACCTCAGAAAGAGGATAGTAGATGCTCATCGTGAGGGTGAAGGCTACACTGCCATTTCCAAATGTTTCACAGTGTCTACAGCTGTACGATGCATCACTGCAAAGCACCAGGAGACAAAATCTGTTGCAAACAAACCTGAGCATGGCCAAAAGCTCAAAATTTCAACAACTTTGGAGAGACAAAATCAGAGATGTCAACAAGGATCCCCGGGTCTCTTCCAAAGTGTTGTTGCTGAACTGACCTCTTCTGGAGTTGATGTGTCGAGGAAGACAAGAGTGAATGCTCATCGTGGAGGACTTTGAGGTTACCATCCAAGAAAAACTTCATTGCTGAAACAATGGCACATCAATGCCTGACTGAAGTTTGCCAAATGAGCATTTGAAACCTGGTAATGAGTTTTGGAAGTCAGTTCTTTGGTCTGATGAGACTAAACTGTTTGGGCACAGGGATGTTGCTTTTGTTTGGAGAAGGGAGGGAGAGAACACTAAAAACACCTTCACGTTCAACACTGAAAACACAGTTCCCACTGTTAACATGGTGGTGGGAGCATGTTGTGGGGCTGTTGTGCTGCCTCAGGCACTGGGAACCTCGTTCGTGATCATGAAAAAAGAGCAGTATTTTGATATTTTGAAGAATAATTTAAAGAGATTTGCTGCAAGTCTCGCTTTATATCGCCCCTGGGTCTTCCATCCATCTATTATTTTTATACCGCTTTATCCATCTGGGTCGCGGGGAAGATGGAGCCAATCCCAGCATCCTCGGGCGAGAGGCGGGGTACACCCTGGGCAGGTCGCCAGTCCACCACAGGGCAAGACAGACAACCACACATGCTCGCATTCACACCTAATCTGCATGTCTTTGGACTGTAGGAGGAAACCGGAGCACCCGGAGGAAACCCAAGCATGCCCGGGGAGAACATGCAAACTCCACGCAGAAAGGCACCCTGGGTGACCCGGGGATCGAACCCAGGACCTTCTTGCTGTGAGGCAACTGTGCTAACCACTGCACCACCATGGTTTAAATACAGCCCCAAACTTTATATGAATGTATCACTTACTCACTTTCTGTAATTATTATTATCATGAATGATGGTTCTGGCTGATTTAGTATGGAAGATGTGGTGAAGGCTTTTTTGAGGTGGTGGGTGTTTGGTAGCCCCCGAATTAGTCATAGTCCCCAAATTATTCCACATTTATTTGATCCTTCCTTAAGGAATGGAGTGAATGGGGTTGAAATAGTACTTTTCAAATAGAACTTTGAATGAAACATCAGTAGAAGCTTGCAAATTATAGGAATCCTTGCAAGTAGGCCAATTTGTTACACTATATGGTGTATTAAAAGTTTGTTGACACCTGACCATAACACTCATATGTGCTTGTCCTATATCCCATTCCGGATTTAGTCCCCATTTGCTGTTATAATAACCTCCACACTTCAGGGAAGGCTTTACTCTAGATTTTTATTCTATTTTACTATTTGTACTATATTTATTCTATTTTACTTTATTTCACTCTAGCATGGCTGTGGGGCTTTGTGCTCATTCAGCCACAGGAGTGTTAGCGAGGTCAGACACTGATGTCAGGTGAGGAGTCCTGGGGTGCAGTTGGGGTTCCAGACGATGTGCAACAAATAATAAAAGCTTTAACACTGCTGAAAAACACAACGTTGAAATAACATTACCAGTACTGAGTCAAGACATAAGGTGCTAACATTAACTGTTACAGGGTTGAATTGAATCCTACTTTATTTCAATAAAGCCATTCATGAGTAGCATGTGGACCTATAAGCATATCAGGGTTTAATGAAGCAGTGTGTATTAAGCTGGAACCAGATAATCATTGTGAGAGACTGTCAGTGTGTATGCAGCTCTCTGTGTCTTTAAATGCTCGGTGCAAGCGCGTTGGACTGGAGCAGAAAACGCGTTCACATCAGTCTGTAAGGCAAATTCACCCGAACAGCGAGTCTTCTGGTGTTTACATGGACCTCTCATGTGCAGACCTGATATCTGCATACGGAACACCAGCTGCGATTACTAAATCTGCCGCGAAACATCTGGCCACCCACTGATGAAGCCGAAGGGGTTGTGCGCCCTGTGGTCAGCGGAGGTTCCCCCTTTTCCCCACCGAAGGAAATAAAGCGGAACACGGAACCTTTCTCTCCGTTGCTGTCAGCTTCTGCTCGAGCCTGCTGGATGCTGAAACGCACGAGGACGCGGTCTGAAATTAAGAGGAGGATTAGGAAGACGAGTTGAGAGGACGGCCTAGAAAACGACATTTCTTCCGCGACTCATTGGAAAGGGATGAGAACATGTTAGAGACTGGAAACATTGCGACTCTGTGACTGAGCTTTGGTGTCAAGAAATGACGGATTAAAAGGCTGGTCTGCTGTGAAGGAACACTGAATTTAGGAAGAGGACAGATTGCAGATTATACATGAAGTGAGAAACGGGCATGGATGTGAATGCGTTGTGTTTGAGTGACCCTGCAGATGGCTATTACGTGTTGACTCGGAAATCTTTATCAACAGCAGCATTTTAAAGCACGAGTTTACTTGATGCTGGATTACGGAGTCGGGGCGTCGCTGTTGACAGTGCGCATGCGCAGATGGCCAACGCGAGCGATCCCGGCGAAAGCAACAAGCCCTCGCTCCAGGACTATTCCATCACTGCCTCTGCTGTAAAACTGGCCTCTCTCGGTCTTATTGCAGGGGTCAGTTTGTTGGGAAACATGGTGATCTCGCTGTTGGTGATTAAGGATCGTTCTCTCCACAAAGCACCATATTATTTTCTCATTGATCTGTGCTTGGGTGACATAGCACGCTCGGCATCGTGCTTCCCATTCATGATGGCGTCTGTGGCACGTGGCTCCATGTGGGCTTATGGAGCTATGAGCTGCAAAGCTGTGGCTTTTCTGTCTGCTCTGTTCTGCTTCCATGCTGCCTTCATGTTGTTTGCTGTGAGTGTCACACGCTACATGGCCATCGCACACCACCGCTTCTATGCCAAGCGCGTGACACCATGGACGTGCACTGCCGTCATTGGTGTTTCATGGATTTTGGCAGCGGCCATGGCCCTGCCACCTGTGTTTGACATGAACACGTACAGATTCATGCATGAGGAGGAGCAGTGTATGTTTGAGCAACGCTACGCGAGGGCCAACGACACACTAGGATTCACTCTGATGTTGGCTGTGGTAGTGGGAGCCACACACGCAGTGTATGTCAAAATGCTCTGCTTCGTGTATGATCACCGCAAGATGAAACCAGCTCAGTTAATCCCAGCTGTCAGCCACAACTGGACTTTTCATGGGCCCGGAGCAACAGGTCAAGCGGCTGCTAACTGGATCGCTGGATTTGGACGTGGTCCGACACCACCCACTCTAGTGGGCATCAGGCAGGTAGCACACAGTGCCAACAGAAGGCTGCTTGTCTTGGATGAATTCAAGACGGAGAAGCGAATTGGGAAAATGTACTACATGATAACTCTGGCTTTCCTGCTGCTCTGGGCACCATATATTGTTTTGTGCTATGCGCAGGTATTGGTGAAGGATAGTGGCATGCCACGGGCGTACGTGAATGCTGCAGTCTGGCTCACTTTCGCTCAGGCAGCCGCCAATCCGCTTATCTGCTTTGTTTTCAACAAGGAGCTCAGGACACGATGCCGAGCTTGCTTCCCTTGCTGCTTGACAAGTCCTACACAGACGCCCATGGAGCCATATTGTGTGATCTAAAGAAAGTTTCTGCGCTACGATTATATATTTTTCTTCTCTGAAAGATTCTTAAGAAATGTTGATTTAAAAAAAAAAATACTTCATAAGACCAAATCAGAGCTGTAATGAACTGGTCTGAATGATTTCAGATTTTTCAAAATAATAAATGACACAAAAATTTATTGAGTATTAAATCATTATGGTGTGTGCCGTTATAGGATGATAATCAATGATCAGCTGGTGTGACGCGTTTCATAACTTTTTCCTATTCCTACAACAGCACATCCCAAATTGTTTTATTCCTCTTATACCACAGCAATTTTCCAACGATTATAATCTTGCATTTAATATCTGATGGCACAGCATACGTTTATAGTTATGTTGCATAACATCCATGAGACAAGTTAATTCCTAGTATCTAGTATCACTTACATTCTAGCATCTGTAAACTGTTGTTCCCTCACCATTTACCAAGAAAGCAGAAAGTATCCTGTAGTAAGTGGCCTCTTTCCAGAACCATAGCGCAAAACTTGTTACAATGCACAGATGCCCAAGACTCCTTCCATAAATGTAAAATAAACATCTACTTACAGAAAGCTTCCTTGTTAAATAATGACACATTTTGGTTTGTTTATTATTAGGCTTAATTTATGTGGCTAGTTCGCCATACAAGTCCCTGTGAATGAGCTGTTGCTATAGAAACAAAAGCATATTAGAATGAATGCATTAACTTAAACTTGTCATTTGGATTACAGCCAGCACTTTTGTCAGAACTGCTGTTGTAGAAAATTAATCCATTAATAAAACACCTTCTTACCAATAAGATTCAAGAATTCAACAGTGCTGTAGTATAAAACATGAAAAGGACAAGGGTGAAAATACTACACTGAAGGCAAAAGGGACAGTTTACATTTTTTTTTATTTAAATAAGGTGTTTCTTTGTCTCTCTTTAAACATTGTTACAGTTTTAACTGTGGTGGAATGACTTAACAGCTGTCTGTTATAGCAACCTTTTTGCAGTTTGGTGTAGATGTGTGAGCACCTCACATTCTCAAGAAACCATCTTTATTTACTTTATGTACTTATTACCATTTTAGTGCTGCTCATGCAACCCCCAGTCACAGTGCTCATAGACCCAGACTTTAATCTAACCTCTAATCTACAGCTGAGGTCAGGAGTTTACATATACTCATCATAGACATGAATGTCGTGGAAATATTGGACTTTCAATGACTTCTTTGAACATTTCTTTTTCTGTGGCATATTGATTGTACAACATAAATCTTTAATTGAAAAAAAAAAAACAAGAATTTGGTGCAAAGGTTTTAACTTATTCTGGGTATTATGAAATCAATACAGAGTCAATATTAAACATACAGGGTAAAAAGTACACATCCAGCACACCTAATATTTGTTTAAATGTCCCTTAGCAAGTTTCACCTTGAACAGACACTTCATCAAGTAGTCATCAACAAGCTTTTGGTAGAATTCTTGTGGGATATTTCTCAATTCTTCTTGGCAGAATTCAATTATATTTGATGGTTTCCTGGCATATACCCGATTTTTAAGCACAGTCCACATATTTTTGAGAGGGTTGAAGTCAAGCTATTCGAAAAGATTAATATTAGCCTGCTTTATCCATTCTACGACCAGTTTTGATGTGAGTTTGGGGTAATTGTCCTGTTTGAACACCCAGTTGTGTCCAAGTTTCAACCATCTAGCTGATGGTTTAAGGTCATGCTGAAGCATTCTGAGGTAGTACTCCTTTTTTATTATTCCATCCACTTTGTGAAATGCACCAGTTCCACTGGCAGCAAAACAGCTTGAAGGTGTTGAAGGTGTTTCGGAGCTGGGGCGTCTTTCTTGGTTGACAGGCTCTCAGTCCATGACAATGTAAAACTCGCTTGTTTGTAGACAGTGACACTGGTGTTCCGGCAGCTTCCAGTTCATGGCAGACCTGTTTCCTCTCAGCTGAGGGTGACAGTTCTTTTTCCAGACCTTGGAAAAGTGGCTACACGTCACAATAACTGATGAGCTCAGAATCTGCAATTATTTATAAATGACTCCAAGAGACATTCGTGATTTGTATAACCTGTGATTCTCTTTCTTAGATGTGCACTGAACTCCATGGACTTCCCCACTGTACTGTGTGTTGGTCAGTCCAATAAGTGCTGTCAAACAGACCCTTTTTATGTTGTGCAACGATCACATGATCAATCACAGGAAGTTAACAGGCCTTGACAAGTTAAAAGATATTTTGGCTTTCAGCACCAATGAATTAATAATGTAAATAGTGTGTATTTATATTTTTGACACTGTATGTTTTTGTATTTTGACCATGTGTTGATTTAAGAAAACCCAAAATAAATTAAAACTTACAACAAAAAAAAACGTACATCTAATTCTTGGGGTTGTTTTTCTGTTAAAGATGTATGTTGTACCATAGAAAAAGAACAGTTCATAGAAGTCACTGAAAGCCCAATATTGCCATGACATTATCTCTATAATGACATTCATGTCCCTATATGTAAACTTCTGATCACAATATTTTTTGTCTCCAAGATAGCATCTGGCTGGTTATTTTATATAGAAATGACTAAAAATGCAAATTCTACATATTGTCATTTTATGTATCAAAATAATTACAAATAATCATGCATGCTATTCTTACAGGTTAAGGGTGCATCATGGAATCACACCAGTTGGAAAAACAGGATCTATGGCGTGATGTCACTGTCTTTTATAAGAGAGTGCAGATACAAGGATAAACCGAGCAAAACAGACACTACAAGCGTGCAGAATCAAGGAAATTAACCAAAAACAGGGATGACAAGCGCACAGAAAATACACTGTGTCTTTGAAAGGCAGCACACCGGAGATAAGTGCACTCACTTTTCTCAGCCCTGCACTCGAGCCAATTTTACTCGAGTGTTTTTTGTCACTGTCATTTGTCAAAAACATTTGTCATTTTGTTAGGTCAGTATGAGTGATTTTATTCCCCCATACTATTGTAACAAACAATGAACTTGTTCAATTGACAGTATCTGTATCAGCTACCAAGCCTTGATATCTGGCATAATTTCCTGTTATAATTATGAAGCGAGCAGGTATTTCAGAAGCAAGCAGGAAAGTGAGAATCGTTTAGGAAACAGTGAATTGAGCGCAGAGCTGCAAGAACTTATTTCTGGTGTGCTGCATTTTACAAGTCACAGTATATTTTCTGTGCTCTTATTGTCGTTGTTTTTGCTCAGTTTCCTTAAATCTGCATGCTTGTACTGTCTGTTTTGCACGGTCTAAACTCGTATCTGTGCTGTCATATAAAAGACAGTGATCTCACTCAATAAGGAAATTTCACACTTCACTTTCGAAAGGGGTTTTAACCTCCTTGAGTAGAGATACACTCTGTTGTATAATTGTACATAGGGCTTTTCTATGTCCCACGGGGATGAACCAAAAGAACCCCAAAGGGTTCTAGATTGAACCATTTTTAAGAGTGTAACAAACACATTCATTTGTTTCTCAGCAAAACATATTTTGCTGTAACTTATGTATAATTTATTTATAGTTCTTTATATTTGCTATGTAACATATTTGCAAAAACCTTAACTGATTTATTTTTCATTTGGTGTGTTGGAAGTCTTTTTCTACGTATGTCACATGGACAAAAGTGTGTGGATGAAGCAACATCCTTTCACCTTCCTGTTATTTAACTGTTATTTAAAAATATTTTATACAAGGACTGGAAAAAAACTTTTATTGATGTTTTTGTGAATAAATAATATGGACTGGTGTTACAGAGATATTTGCATTGTCTGTATTGGAAGTCAAATAAAACTGATCGTCACATGTTTCAAAATGGGCCTATAAAATTTTGTTTATACAACTGAGTCACTCCTCAAAATTAAGCCCTTTATCCTGGCCAGGGTGACTCCTGTTCACTAGGTGCAAGGCAGGAACGCATCGTGGATGGGATGTCAGTCTTCCTTAGTGCACCATGAACACACATTCACTCTCATTTTATATTCAAACTGCTCTAAGAGCCAGATGATTTGAGCAAAATGTCCCACTGCTTAAAAGGTTGCTTTGCTTAATCAGTATTCAGATTTGCAATGTGAAGGACTGGTGTCCTTCAAATATTTCTTGTTTTTCACCATGTTTTCCAGGGAAAGTCTCTGGATCCACCGTTACCCATAACAGGATAAAGTAATTTCAAGTCAAGTGGTGAACATTGTTTTCCAATATCCAACAGGGTTTCATAAGTGTAAGTAGATCTCATGTAGTTGTTATTAGTCTTTGCATCATGAAAGCGTGACAGACAACATTTAAATCAGTAAGCAGTGTTTTGTTTGGTCCTGGTGAGGCCGCTGCATCCATGCACATCTTGGATCCAAAATCAATTCATGGATCCAGTCCAAGTAAGAAAGTATATGTCTTAGTGTGTTGCTGAATCTGAAATCCAAGGGACCATACATATAGGAGGTTACAATTTTTCTTCATTTGCACTCCTATTGTATGTTGTTTTTAACCCCCTTAGACTAACTCATTTTAACTAAGCTTATGCTCTCTGGATTTGTTCCTGGGCCAATTGAACAGAGGAGGAAGTGATTTCCAATCCCACTTGCTCTTTTTCACTGAAACAAATATTATTTAAAGCACCTGAATAGGCTACAAAGAAGACATTGCATTCAGCTGTCCATTGATTATAGAGTTTTTCTTCCCTGCACCATGTGAAAATAGATGTTTTCACAAAGGGTTCAGTAAAATAAGCCAAATGTGCCTTTCAACTGCCATTGAAACGCCACTCTATCCTTTATGCCAGTCATCCTCCTTCTACAGCTCAGCTTTGAAAATGACTGAATCAACACTGGCATTTCCTCAAGCTATTTTCATCCCTGTCATGGACTGTAATGGATTAGTATATACAAAGCATATTCTCCAGCAAAAAAATAAATAAATAAAATCGTTATTTGGCCATTCAGCATATTTTAAACCCTTTTCATTTCCCACCAAGACGAAAGTGTGTTTGGCAGAAAGGAAGGTACTTGTTAATGCATTATAATGGAATTATTTGGCAAAATGATCAAACTGGTTAAAATGGTATAGATGTTGGGTATAAGAATATGCAATATTCAATATTCAAGAACAACTGAACCCATTAAAATGAGAGACTCCAACCACACATGCATATAGCTTGAAGAAATACAATCAATTGATGCACTGTTTTTATGTACGTAATTAAGCTTATGATTGCAACATCTACTGTCAGTTATTCATGAAATCTATGAAATAGGGTAACGACCAGTTCAGCTTCCAAGCCTCCTGTCTAAGGAAGGAGCTTTTAATGTACAGAATATCAGTTATGCTGCCATCATGCCAGTACAACTACATCACTCATTTGTAATGATAAAGCATGCTGTCTTGCTAATAAGCAGCTTGACACTGCCCTTTCAATGATGGTTTGATTCAGTGGCTCACTCATTGCTATTGACAAAATTACTTTTGGTTGGATTAGAACCAGCTGCCAGTAAGTGATTACATGATTTGTGGTTTGAATTAAAAATCTACATAAGGCACATTTATAGCAATTGCAGTAACCATTTTGCATAGTAATGATATTGACTATTCTTATGTACTTCAGTGAAGAATGGCTGTACTTTTACATGTACACTGTACATATACACATACACAACATAGGCTGACACTCACAGTTTTTTTAACTGTCAAGATCCAGAGAGCTTGTGCAGACTGTAGTATCAGATTCTTGTTCTTGTCTGACAGGATTGGAGCCTGATGTTATCTTGCACTGTTGTAGCCCACCCATATCAAGGTGCAACATTGTGCATTCTGAGACGTTTGTAAAGAGAGATTACCATAGCCTTCCTGCCAGCTTGAACCATATTCTGGCCATATTCCTTTGACCTCTGTCATCAACAAGGTCTTGTTGTCAGTGGGGTTTTTTGTACCAATGTAATGTAAATTCTAGGAACTGCTGTATATGAAAATCCCTGATTACAAATTTCTAAATTATTCAAAACAGCTCATCTCAAATTCACTGAGATCACATTTTCCATCATTCTGATGTTTGATGTGAACATTACCTGAAGAAGCTCTTGATCTGAATCTGCATGATTTTATGCATTATGCTGCTGCCACATGATTGGTTAATTGCAAGAATGTGTAGGTGTGCAGACGGCCTAATGAAGGCCATGGAGTGGATATGCTTCATGGAAACCAATTAGAGGATCTCCAACCAGCTAGAAAGATGTTTCAAGAACTAATATAAATCTCTATATAAGCAACAGCATTGAGGGAATATCATATATTTTTTTGTGGTAGAGTTCTTTACGATTTCAAAGGAGAGAACATGTAAACTCCGCACAGAAAGGCACCCTGGGTGACCTAGGGATCGAACCCAGGACCTTCTTGCTGTGAGGCAACAGTGCTACCCACTACACCACCTGTTCATACAGCAACTCCTTTAATTTCCTTTAATATAAAGTCTAACAGTGAAATAACAATGCCTAGTTTCTTTATTATAATTCATTGTATAGCCAAGTCCTTGTCTTCCCTCATTCATGACCTTAATACAGAGCATGAAGCAAGATAATACTTTAAATATAAGCCAGGTGAATGTATGAGGTGAATTCCTATTTATTCATTTAGTTTCATTAACTGCTTTATTCCTTTTTCAGAGTCCTTTTTCTAGAGCCTATCCTGGGAACATAGGCACAAGATGGGAATACACATACCAGTCCATCAGAGGGCTTCATCCCAATCACAGGGCCAATTCACCTACCAGCATGATTTTAGGCATGGTGTGGGAGCAAATTGAGGAACCCGAAAGAAACCTAGACCGCCAACTGGAGAACAAGCAACATTAAGAGTAACACGACATGGGACCTTGGAGCTGTGAGGAAGCAATGCCAATACCCTGTATCTCCATACAGCTTCACACAGCTAAATATTATGTGTGATATATAATAGCATCTATGAGACAAAATAATGAAAAGAACAGTGGAGTATCTCATTGTTCATGTACAGACTTTGTTGACACAAAATATAATAATGAGCTTTTATTTTAATAATGCAGACATTAGAGGACAGCATTGAAATGGATTGTTTCCTCAATAAATAGTAATGGTTTAATTAATGTTGTAAATTAATTAAACAAAAATGACAATGTACATTTTCTACAGCCTTCCACATATGAGCATGTATGTTGTTCAAAGATAATAATCTTGAAACTTGGATGTTGAAAGACATCTGGAATTGCCTTCCTCTGTAGTAATACATGCCAAGTTTGGCAAACATGGGCATGTGTGATGGAGTCTCTTCCCATTAAAAGGAACCTGTAGAAAGCAATTACTGCAGTAAGTAGACAAGTTAGAAAATATAAAATTATTATGTTAAACTCTTAAATGAAAAAGGATCAAGCCCAAAACAAAACAGTTTAAATGAAAAACATTTTGTTACAATTGTCACACAAATTCCATTTAACCAGTACATGCATCTGCTGCCAGCAAACACGAGACAGTAGCATACTGTCTCCCACATCAAGTTAAAAAGCTATGTTGTACGCCTAAATTGCCTACAGATAAACATGATTTTTAAAGATTCAAGAGTGAAAAGGACACAGTGGTGTGAAATCAAATGTAATGCAGAATTTAATGCATAGAAGTGAGGAAAAGAGAGGAATGAGGGGGAAAAACCAAGTAGTTTCACCTTATGGCTCATAGGATGGCACTCTTCTCCCTCCAGTCCCATCGGCATACACATCCGAAGGCTGCGTATCCACAGACTGACTGCACAGCACATTCCTCCACCGCACTGCAAATCTTTTTCACATGACTACACACACACATGGATATATAATACATTGATTTAATATCAACAATTTTACTGAATCATATAATGATTCAGTCTTTATAATGATTCGGGTCTATCAGTGCGATGCTGTATTGTAACAAGGAAATTTAAAATTCCTTATGCTATAGTTAAATAGATAATCACCATTTTTTGAACACAAAGGAACGCCATCAAAGTTCCCTAGAATCGAGAGCAGATTTGAGTGACATCCATACAAATTTGCATCTGATTCATGAAACTCCCATCCACTAGTCCCTTATTTGAATGGCATATGCATACTGTATGCCCCATTTGCCCTTACTGTATGTACATGTACAGGTGTTGTTAGTGTGAGCCAATAAAAAGAAAATATGACAAATTGATGATAAATTCATCACAGCACATTCAAACATTCACTTGAAATTAACTAAGCTAAAAAGATGAGTGCATCTATGACTTCACTTGAATCCCTGGGAGGATTGACTTTATTCAGCCATAGACTTTATCCTCTTCTGATAATGTGTCTTGTGATATCCTGTTTGAACCCTTGATCAGTTCAATCCATTTCCATGACATCTGTGAAGACGCGACCACATTACCATGACCTTCTGAAAGTTTTTTTCATTCTCTGAGCAGGCTATTCAGCTGGATCAAAAATGCCTTATAGCTTCATCCCTCAATCCTTTTAATGTCACAATTTAATGAGGGTTTGTTACAACCAATTTGAGTCACCAAGGCGTGTGATATTAGTACATTTTCAGCAGTTGTGCATTTACCTTGGCTGACCTTGAAGAGTTCCTCTCTAGACTGTTTTTCTCTGAAAGACTGCCCAAAACAAATGAAAGAACTGCTCCTAACACCATGTCTCTCCTGTTTGTTTTTCAGAGGTAGCTGTTGCTCATTCTCCTGCTCTTCCAATTAGGAGCGAGATGATAAATGACAACATATATTTTAGGAGAAAATCTCAACAGCAAATAAACAGCAAAACCTTGCCAGGCATTGGCATCAAGTTCAGACTTGTCTTGTAATAAGATCTTGGACTCATGGGAAATTGAAACAGGTGGATTTGTTGTTTGCACAGTCAGCAATTGTGAAATTGAGTGTTCATCCTGGTTGAGGATTTCCAGGCCAGTTTCCAGGCTGACTGCTTTTACCTGTTAGGCAGACTTGCCTCCTGCAATGTCTTTAGAATAACGCAGCATTTTGTAAAAAATGAAACTTGGAATGAATCAACATATACCTGAAACTGAACTTCAGAACTGACTATAAAACAGTTATATATTAGAACAAGGACTGTAACAGAAAATACTTCATCCATAGACTAAAAACCACTGGAATGCATGATTATGAAAATGGTGGAGTGGGGTACATGGGAAATTCAATTCTTTGCAATGACTAAAGGCTTGAACTTGTCCCACATAGCATTCTGGATTGGCTGCCAGCCAATACTAGCTGTAAGCATTAGGATTCCAGTGAGATGGAGTGCTAGCTGAACTGTGAAGCTGAGGGTGGAGCTGTTACCATCTTACCATACTAGAATATGGAGTCTGTTAAATTTGCAATACTTCTTCATTGAGATTTGATTTTAATGAATTTATTTACTTGGAACTTGGGCAAAATACAAATGTAAATCTACTTGAGAAAAATACAATGAGAATATTTGTTTGTAAACTCAGCCATCCCATTATGCACATGACCAAACAGAGAAGAGAGCAGGCTATAGCTCTGTGGACCTTCTTCCAATGTCTTAAAAATGTATACTTTAAGACATGCCCTCTGAGGGACCTTTCCACCTAGCTGTCCTGAGAAGTCAAGTTATTACCACCACAGTGACACACTTGGCCAAAGAAGTGTTTATAGGTGGAGGCTCGGGGGAAGCCGAGTAGAGCCATCAAGAGGACACATCTAATGGAATCTAGTTCTGTAGCCTCCCAAGCTGGGACCCAATCACTGAGGTTACAGTGGTCTTCTCACCAATTTTGTTGATATACAGTATACTGTCCAGCAATAAAATAGGAAAAAGTGGTGAGAGAGCACTTGGGTCTTTTCTTCCCCGTTTTCCCCTCAGTCTGTTCACCTGCCAACTACTAACCCCCAGGCAGTTACATGCCAAACCTTCCGGCACACTGAAGTCTTTCTTGCGTGGGTTTCCTCCAAGCACACTGGTTACTCCCACAGCCTAAAGCCATGAAGGTTAGGTCAGCTGGCTACTCTAAATTGCCCATAGGTGTGAATGTGAGTTTGAATATGTGTTCTTCTAGGTGTTAGCCCTGCAATAAATTGCCGACCTGCCCAGGGTGTACCTGTGTATGCTGGCTGAAGAAGCAAAAGGAGAATATTCCTTATTGTTTTATTTGTTATCTGGTAAAACATTCCTTGAGTAATATTAGTGCTTGATTGACAATGATTAAAAATAATTTTCATAAAAATTCTCAGTAATCTTTTACTTTTCTTCCTTTTGCTCACTGAAGAATATTAAAAGGCTTCACCAAATGTTAGACTTCTTTCAGAGACACATTAAATTTGGTCTTTCCTTTAATTTGTACTTAAGACATGGACTAATCATTAAAATAAATGTAAATGATAATGTTGCATGTAATTATATACTTCACCCTAAAAATGCTATATTGTTATTGTTAATGAAAAATAAATATGCCATATTATTTTATCTCCACTGATAAATACTCTACATCTAATTATTTTGAATGCAGATAATCTCCTTAAATCCCAGTCACAGCTGCAAATTGCAAGATCATTTTATTTATTCACATATCCTTGGAAGTTCTTAGCATTGTATAGAATATAAACATACTGTGTATATCCAATATACCCAGAAAAGGGGTTAGGGTACATTTTAATAAAAGCAAATGTTTCATTACCATTTTATTTATAAACTAATATAGTTAATTAATATGGCTACATTTTGACATTGAATGGCCATATAATGTAATTAGCAAATTATACATTTGATTTCGAATATCAAATTGCAGACATTTTTACTGTGGCTGAGATCAGACATGATCACTTTCTCATAACTATTTTACTTTTTATAGATTAAACCTAAACATGGTCTGTTTAAAATTTGATTTAGTTGTTTATTTTAAATGTGTTTAAATTGTGTGTGTGTACACTCATTACCATTTTGTGATTAATTTTATGGTGTTATTTATCACAGTGCTGAAGCATTGAAATACACACACACACACACACACACACACACACACACACACACACACACACACACAAAATACCCCACAGCCAAATAATAAATGTCAAATACATTTCCAGAGTGTGATAGATTATATTGCTACACTAAGTCATAGGTACCAATTTGCATAATTTAAACAATGAACCATCTAATCATATAATGCCAGTGCAGATTTTAAAGACGTAATTCCTTTAATCAAACCTATCAATAAAATCCTGGTTAAATCCAGTTCACTCACTCCTGTGATGACGGCACCAGAGCCGTATGACACCAACAGCAAGGAGAAAAACAGCGAGTAGCTGGACCTCATGGCTCTTTCTCCTCTTGGAGTTTCAAAGCACAAAAATGATGTGGTTTTGAGGAAGTATACTATGTTTATACTCAAGGTGCTATGATGTACTGGTTGAAAAGGACTGTCTCATAATGTGTGTGTGGTGGGTGAGGGAGTGTGTGAAGTAGTGGGAGCAAGAGGTGGCCTTGAAGATTGATTTATAAACAGTACTCTCCATTCAGACACACTGTGAGTCATTCATATATCATTCAGAAGGACATGTAAGGGGCCAGAGAGTAAAGGTGAAATTAAAAGGATGCATTATTACTTATTACTCATTTCATATCTAATTTAATGCATGCTAGTGGAAAAAGTTGTTTACTTACAAAGGTACGTCAAAAATGGGGCTGTTTCGAAAATCAAAACTAATTGAAGTGGACTGCTCCGAATTTTTCAAGGCCAAAATATTTTACCACAATGCTTAGGAAAGAAAAGCTGACAAAAAACATGACTCTCATCCACGTCCAAGTACATCTTAATTATTTCCATTTGGATTTAACATCCATTCAGCCTGAAAATAAATTGAAGCTGTGATTCATCAGTGAACATGTAATATTTTCAGCTGCGCTGTCCTTAGGCATTAAGAACAAGGTTCAAGACCAAATCTGGACATGAAATTTTCCAATATCCAATTAAACAAGTTATATACCAAAAAAGAGCAAAAGAAAAGAGAGATTTTCACATTCATACACACAAAGAACTCTACATGGAGAATAAATAATATTTTTTGCAATACATACAGTATTATTTACTGAATATTTAAGACTTTCAATGTAGCAATGCCTTACAAAAACCAAACCCTGAATCTTTCTAATATTTTAATTTGTTAAATACAAATGACAAAAAAAAAATCTCATTTACTTAGTATTTGTTACTTTGTAAATTTTTAGATTCCCAAGAAGCTTTCTTCCAGTTTCCTCCCACCTCTAGATTGACTATGCTAAACTGTTATTGGGTGTTAATGTGTATATGCTTGGTGCTGTGCAATGGGCTGACATCCCTTCTGGGGTAAATTCTCCCACCCTGTGTGCAGTGTACACAGGCATAGGCTCCGAATCAGCCTTGACCATGACCAGGATGGAGTGGTTACTGAAGATGAACGAATGTATGCTATCTTACAAATGAGAAATATATACAGTACATAAAAAACAAAGTTGTTTGCAATGAAATGTGTGATGTAACATATACATCACCTTAGCAGTGTTAACATTCTAAACTCATTATTCATAAATAGCATTGCAAAAGACATAGTAGGGAATAACACTGCCTTTTTTAATGGAAAGATCTTTTATTTATTTTTTAAATATTTCAAAATATGTGTTTCCTTGTGCACTTCTAAAAAACATGTAAAATAAAATTAATTAACTTTTTTTTTTAACACCAATAACCTCTTTAAAGATTTCAGATAACTGACTCAGATAGTTACAGAAGGATGATGGGTCATGATAAGTGATAGTCACAGAAGGATGATGCTGCACAGCACTTGTCAGCCTCCTGTCACTCTTTCTTTATTGGCCATTTACAAGATTGGCCTGAACCTCTCCGTTCAGCTGCCTCTCATCACTATTCTCACACACAGTTTCTTATTTACTATGTGTTATGATGCTATAAAATAATAATGCTATAAAATAGTGTAAACATTGTATAACCATACATTTTCAACGAATGACACTGTGTAGTACTTCACAGGTTTTTAAAAGCTTAATGCAACACAAAATTGTAACATCGCGAGCCACTGTGGCATCGCCAGTCACCTCACCAGTCACCTCTCAGGTGCGGCAAACCCGGGGTCCTAATATAGACCCAGTTGCTAGGCGATGATCACATGGCCGCAATCGGGGCAAATGCGCTGCAGCTGTGAGCCATGCTTAAAAGACGCGAAGCTACACAGCTCGGTGCGTGAACAGTACATATTGCCACGCCACACGGCCGGAGCTTAAGAGAAAAGAGAAAAGAGAAGGAATGGAATGGAATGAAATGAAATGAAATGAAACATTAAAAGAGAAAATTTTTGGGGTTGAAAAGGAAAGCGGAAAATATTTTGGTTTAAAAGAAAAGCAGAAACTTTTTTGGTTTAAAATAAACAGAGGAAACATTTTGGTTTATATTTCTTAAAGAGAAATTGTTATTCCTCATTATATAACTTGCTTAATGTTAGGGAGAGCTTTATTGAGGGACAGTCTTAACTCCCAGTATTAATACAGGAGCAATAGCTTAACTGCTTAATTCCAGTGTATGGAGATTTCCAGTTCAAATCCCTACCTTGGCAAGCTCATTCTCTAACCCTATCACACAAGCACTCCCTCACAATCTCATTTAATTTATTCACCCATTGTGGCTCCATTTACATCAGGCTCTTTTGGGCCAACAGGCTAGGGTTCCCTACCACTTACCGCCTCGGGAATCCTTCCCCATAACAGAATGTCCATGCCAGAACAGGAACCAGCGGGTATTGAGAGATTAAATGAGATTGTCTCAGGCCGGGCCACCGCCCTTGGTAGACATGATCAGGCTCTCACTGCCCTGTTTGCTGAGGTTTGCGGCATATCCGAGAACATTTCCCGTATCCAGGCTCTGCTGCAGCCCTCTGCCTCCCCCGCCATCCCTCTTCACCCAACTAGCAGTGGGGCAGTGCAGGGGGCCCCTGTGGAAACCAGACTGCCTACCCCCCAACCCTATGAAGGGTTGACATGTCAAGGATGAGCTAGCAGCCCGTGATCCTCCTGACAGTCTGGACGGATTGTACACACTGGCAATCCGGCTGGACAATTGCCTAAGAGAGCGATGCCGAGAATGCCATGTGTTTATACCAGACCATGAACCATAAGCCTTTGTTGATTCTGGGGCCGCGGGGAACTTCCTCGATTAGGCCTACCGATTGAGGCGCTCCCGCACCCCATCCCAATTGTGGCTTTTGACAACTGGTCATTGGAGACAGGGCCCATCCAAGATCAGACCAGCCCAGTACTCCTTCAATTAGGGCATCACTCTGAGTGGTTGTCATTTTTGTCACCCAAGTACCAGAGCTGCAGCTGGTACTGGGGCATTCATGGCTACGGAACCGCAACCCTCACATTGATTGGGAGACCCAATCAATCCCAGTCTGGGGCTCATGGTGTGCCTAGAGTTGCTTGAAGGACATGGAGATTCCCACTGGGCCACCGCCTTGCCTCACCCTATAGACCTATCTGGAGTTCCCCCAGATTATTGGGATCTCCAGAAGGTATTTTCAAAAGGTAAGGCACAGGCCTTGCCACCCCACAGGTCCTTTGATTGTGGCATTAACCTGCTTCCAGGAACTATCCCTCCTCTGGGCAGGTTATTCTCTCTCTCGCCTCCTGAACACAAGGCGATGGAGGAATACATCAGAGAGGCCCTAGCAATGGGGTTCATCCGACCATCAAGGTCACCGGCAGGGGCAGGTTTCTTCTTCATGAAGAAGAAGGAGCGGCCTGAACTCCATCACACAGAAGGATCATTACCCCCTGCCCTTGATGAATTCAGCCTTTGAATGCCTGCAGCAGGCCACAATTTTTACGAAATTGGACCTGCGCAGTGCCTATAATTTGGTCCGCATCAGGGCAGGGGATGAATAGAAGACTGCGTTCATCACTCCGACTGGGCACTACGAATACCTGGTTATGCCCTTTGGCCTAGTGAACGCTCCCGCGGTCTTCCAAAGCTTCATCAACAAGGTGCTCCGCGAGACCCTCTACCATTAGGCTTTTGTCTATTTAGACAACATACTGATATTTAGTGCTTCCCTGGATGAACATGTGGTACACGTGTGGCAGGTTCTTCAGCTGCTCTTGCAACATCAACTGTATGTCAAGCTGGAGAAATCACAGTTCCACGTGTCCACAATTTCGTTCTTGGGGTTCGTGGTGTCCCAAGGGAGGTTCAGTATGGACCCAGCAAGGGTTAAGGCGGTTGCGGAGTGGCCTTGTCCCACATCAGTCCTCTCGGTCCAGCGATTTCTGGGGTTTGCTAATTTCTTCTGTAGGTTCATTAGAAATTTTAGCACCCTAGCTGCCCCACTCAGTACGCTGACCAAGAAGTCCCCAAAGGGGTTCTCTTGGACAGCAGAGTCACAGAGGGCATTCAATAACATCAAGGAGAGATTAATTATGGTCCCAGTCCTCCATATGCCCGACCCTGAAGCCCAATTTGAAGAAAAAAGAAATTATGATGTGGGGGATAGAGAACTCTTAGCAGTAAGGAATGGAGACACTGGCTTGAGGGGTCTAAGCATCAGGTCCTTGTATGGACGGACCACAAGAACCTGGCGTACATTCAGCAGGCCAAGTGCTTGAACCCTTGACAGGCCTGGTGGGCGTTGTTCTTTGCCCAGTTTGATTTTGTTTTATCCTATCGACCGGGCACAAAGAACTTGAAGCCGATGCTCTTTCAAGGCAGTGGGACCCAGACATCTTAGAGTCGGTTCCCCAATCAATTTTTCCCTCTCAGAGGGTTGTAGCACCATTGCAGTGGGGTCTGGAACATGTTATCCGGGATGCCCTATGGCGAGAGGCTTTATATTCCTTCCGCTGTCAGGCTGCACGTGCAATCCTGGGGCCACACGCCCTCCTTCGCCGCTCATTCAGGGGCAGTCCGGACCCTTGAATTCCTGCGGACGTTAGGGCCTTTGTGGCCGCCTGTCAGACCTGTGCCCGGAACTAGGAGCCGCGCACTCTAGCTGAGCTTTAGAGAAAGTTTTTTGGGTTGAAAAGAAAAGCGGAAAATTTTGGTTTATAATTGTTAAAGAGAAATTGCTATTCCTCATTATACAATTTGCTTAATGTTAGGGAAACCTTTATTGAGGGACAGTCTTAACTCCCAGCCTTAACACAGGAGTAATAGCTTAACTGGTTAATTCCAGTGCATAGAAACCTGGAGATTGCTGATTTGAATCCCCACCTTAGCAAGCTCAGTGTCTAACCCTATCACACAAGCACAATCTCATCTAATTTATTCACTTATCTTGGTTCCGTTTACATCAGGCTCTTTTGGGCCAACAGGCTAGGGTTCCCTACCACTTACCACCCTGGGAATCCTTCCCCATAACAAAAATAGTAAGACCCTAAAGAGTTACCTAAAGAGTATATCTGAGGAATTTAATATTTATTCATATGCATAAGTAAAGCAGTGATTTTAATTGCATGCAACTAGATGGCTGTTTAGCATTGTTTATTCCCTATCAGTACTAAAAGTTAAGGATTTCTTTCAAAGAAAATGTGAATATCACAGTTAGATTAACCTGTACAGATCGTATGTTATGGTTAAACCATGAGCTTGTTTTTAAGTATTTATAAGTATGAGGAGATTTATAATAAAAAAAATAAGTAACATATGTATTGAACGACATTATAAGATTATAGGATAGATAATGAAATACATTCACTGAACACATTTTTAGGAACACCTGTGCACCTACTCATTCGTGTGTAGGCACCTGTGCACCTACTCATGAAATTATCTAATCATTTAATCATGTGGCCTTAGTATAATGCATAAAATCCTTCAGATATGGGCCAGCAGATTCAGGTAATGTTCACAGCAAACATCAGAATGGGGAAAAAATGTGAGCAGTTCAATAGACGGAAACGCCTTTTTGAGTCAACGGAGAATGGCCAGACTGGTTCAAGCTGACAGGAAGGCTACAGTAACCCAACAGTATGAATCCATGGACCCAACCTGCCTTGTGTCAACAATCCTGGCTGGTGGAGGTGGTGTAAGGGTGTGGGGAATGTTTTCCTGGCACTCTTTAGACCCATTAATACCAATCAATCATTGTTTGAATGCCACATCCTATTTGAGTGTTGTTGCTGACCATGTGCGGCCCTTCGTGGTCACAATTGGCCCATTTTCTAATGGTTAGTTCCAGCATGATAATGCAGCACGACACAAAGCAAAAGTTGTCTCAAACTGGTTTCATGAACTTGACAGTGATGTCAATGTTCTTCAGTGGCCTTCCTAGTCACTGGATCTGAATAAAGTAGAACACCTTTGGGATGTGTTAGAACAGGAGAATCTTAAAGGGATGTTTCCAACATCTTGTGGAATCCATCCCAAGAACAATTGTGGCTGTTTTGAGAACAATGGAACATCCTACCCAGTATTAGTACAGTGTTCCTAATAAAGTATCTGGTGAGTGTACTTTGTCATGGCTTTACTTGTGCTTCTGTGTATGTGGTTGTAAGAATGTGTTTTGTCATACAGGTCCAGCCCATTGCCACATGCCTTGTTCTCATCAACTGCATTTGATTGACATATGATTTACATATGACCCTCTATCTTTCTTCACTTTTTTCACTTTGTGCTGCTTAGGATTTTTTATTAGCTTAGATCGGTATGCTCTGTAAACAATTTGGACATTAATCACTTTTCTTCTGATTGGTTAGATGGAGAGCATGGGAAGTTGTATTTTTGTCACTCTTTGTGTACAGATCACATAGATCACAATCACCAGTAAATTAACATATCCTTTATACAGGGTGCTTAAGGAACTATTCACTTCAGTTGCATTGGCTGATAACTTAGTTTAAATAACCATAACTATCTGGATCTTGTGACTGGATTTGCACAAAAAAAACCTAAAAAAACAAAGCTTCCTGTGTTGTTAGTGACAGTGTACTAACAAATAGGGTACACTGGGACTAATTGCTATTGGCAGCTGATGGTGGGAGACTGGAATTGGCTACAGCAGCTCAGAGTAGTGGTTTAGTTGGCATCAGAACAGAATAAACCACAAATTGGGTACAGTTCCATGATATGCCAGGCAATAAACAATGTGATGAAGCCACTGAGAGATACTGATCAATCTGACCTCACATGAACTTTGCTTGGCTGTAGCCAAATAAAATGTGAGTTCATGGAGTTTTAGTGTTGCTGATGCTCGTCTTAAATAATGTAGTGATAATGTACTGAAAATACCCATTATGAGCTGAAAGGCAACTGTGATCTTCATGTAAAAATATTAGCCTTTTTTTGTTTTGTAGAGTTACCATTGCAGTTTGTATTTTCTTCCGGTGTTTGCATGGGTTTCCTTCAGGGTTCTCCAGTTGTCTCCCACTTCTCAAAAACATGGAAATACATTGACTGTTTTTTCTAAATTGCGTATAGGTGTGAATGACTTATGGTGCTCTGTGATAGATTGATGTCCTATCCTTACCTCAACTCCAATGTTCCCGGACTAGGCTCCGGATCCACTGTGGCCTTTGATAGATGGATGATTGATGATAATTAATGATTGACGATGATTGATGATGATGATGACTGGTTATCATTGTTGTTGTCGTCATCACTATTATGATTTTATTTGATCATTTTAATTCAGAATCTTTGTCACAATGAGCTTTTCTCTAAAGATGTGTATCAGTGTTGGGGTGGAGTGTCATTGTTTGTCTTGAATAAAAGGGAGTGCAGACTCTGTTCATGTTGACTTAACAAGGTTGGAATTGTCATTCCCAGCCTTATACCAAGCTGTTATAGTTTCTCTACCTTTCTATAAACAAGGGTTTGTTTTCATTTCTGCTGTGGACTGCAATAGCTCCAAGTTGCTTGTTGAGAATATGAACGTTTTTGCATCATTGAAACTTAGGCAGAATTCCAGGGCACATTAATTAAAGTTGGTTATTAATTCCAGAATGTTAAGCTGTTTTTTTTAAATAGTAGGATTACACATATCCTCCTGTTCTGTGACAAACTAAGTTCTAAATATAACTACTAGATTTATAGAGCATATATCAGGGATATTTAATACAGTAAGTAGGAAATAACTACCTACATCTATTTTAACTGAAGTAATAAAAACAGCTTTAGTTTATCACATGTGGAAACTCATTTGCCACTAGCTGAAAATGACAGCCTTGGCCTGAAAGAAAAGGACAAAGCATGCAGTTCTGTGTGAAGGTTTACAGTATTTTGGTATTTCACTACTCATTTGGTCACTATGGTAACACCCACCTTTCACTTTACAAAATGTATTAAACTGTGAAAGGACATTTTTGACACTCACAGATATGTGTATTCCTCAATAAATAAATGACCAAGTATAATTTGTTTGTCTTGTTTATTTAATTGGTTTCTTTTTATCTACTTTCAGGATTTTCAGGACAGGTCTGAAAATCTGATGATGTTTTAGATCATATTTATACAGAAATATTGAACATTCTAAAGGGTTCACAAACTTTCAAGCATCACTGAAGCTTGTAATTTTAGACAGAACAGACACTACATTATACAGTAGCACAAGACTATGCTAAAAGATCTGTTCATATTGCCTAGAACCATGTAAGGTGAAAAAAGTATTTGAAGGCAATTTCATATTTTTACTTGCACTGATTTTGTTTAAGATTTGTTTTTATTTATTCACTGGCAGTAAAGTTGCTGTTACTAATCTGCCTTTCTAATCACAGATACTGAGATTCACATGAAATTTGCGATCTTTATTGTCACCATGCCAGATAATTTTTTATTTAATCCTCCCAGACACAGTTACCCCAAATTCTCATGGGATAAAACATAAAACCCTGTACACCCTATCTACTGCACTACTCATTCATTCATCTTCAATAAGTACTTTATCATAGTCAGGGTCACGGATTCAGAGGCTATCCTGGGAATACTGGGTCTGAGGTAGAAATACACACAGGACGGGACACCAGTTTATTACAGGGCACCATGTACACACAACCAATTCAAACCAATGAGCCATTTACTTCAGCCAGCCCAGTTACTGACAGGTTTTCTGGGAAGTGGAAGGAAAATGTAAATCCCAGAGAAAACCCACATGGATATAACATGTATAACTGTGCACAGAGAGTAATCCAAGCTCAGGATTGATATCTAGTGTACTATACATGTCACTTAAAGGTCCACTGTGTAGGATCTAGGGGGCTCTATAAGCAGAAATGGAATATAGTTTTCATATGTATGTTTTCATTAGTATATAATTACCTGTAACTATGAATTGTGTGTTGTGTGCCACTAGAGTAGACCAGAACAAACAAACTTCTATAGAACACCCTCCATGTTTTGCATTTTTACAAGTTTGACAGCGTGAATCTTGACAGAAGACCCAAATTTTGAAAGTGGTTATATTTATTTTTTAGCCCAATAAAAGCAAGAAAGTGAGCATTGGAAATATGCTACAGGCACCTGACAGCCACTTTACGTTCTAATGCACACTTCAAAAGGGTCGGGTAAGGAAAGTATTGCATAGTGGACCTTTAAAAGGAAAAAACATTTATGAAGAGCCTTTCCCCTGCATCATGCAACAAGTAGTACTTAACCCAAATGTGTGAGAAAGGCGACTAAATGTACAGCATGCAAATGTACATTTTTTTCATGTTCCGGGATTATACTTTACAGTTACAATTTTCATATTTTAAGCAAAACTATATTAATTAAATGGTGACATTTATGCAGCCCAGGTATATACACACGTGGACAAAATTGTTGGTACCCTTCAGGCAATGAAAGAAAAACTCACAATGGTCACAGAAATAACT
>JAQMYM010000036.1:20439837-20461632 GCA_030014255.1 Parauchenoglanis ngamensis
TAGATAGATAGATAGATAGATAGATAGATAGATAGATAGATGGATAGATAGATAGATAGATAGATAGATAGATAGATCAGTGCCAGTTAAAGTCTACCACGAGGATCCAGACAAATAAAGTCTATTTACTGCCAAGTGAGCACAGCTGTTTATTTGTTTTTCTGACAGAAGAGGAAGAAACCTGCTACAGACTTTGACATTCCAGTTCTGCTTTCCAATTGCCGAGTCCACCCTCACCTCCTTGATTACTGCTTGTCTGGACTCTTCCACCACACAGGAATGACCCACACTCCAAAATATAATAAGCCAGCATGAAGAATGATCAAATAAACAACAGCAGGGTAACTCGCCCCTCTCAACACCACTTCCAACTCATCTTATCTGTCCAAAGAGTCAAGGCCATTAGAGCTTTCACAACTAGACAGCTTTTTCCCCAGAGATGTGACCCTCATTAACCCAAGCAAAGATCTTACTCTAAGCCAATAGCACCATTCTTCATTGTAACCCATAACTGTATTGCACTACATCACACAAAACATGCTTTTCAGGTCATCTCAAGATTTATAGTACAGTAGCACTCTACATTTTATGCCTCTGCTTTATTATACAGAAGCTATAGTAATGCATTTCTTTTATATGTGTGTTTGTAATTTAGTGTGTTTGCTTAATTGGTTTACATCTTATACTAATTTGAATCAAGACAAATACTTGCACGTGTACTTCTTTTTTAAACAAAAAGTAATAATAATAATAATAATAATAACCCTAGGAAAATAAAATTTTAAAGTGAAATAGCTCAATGCTATTTAAGAGTATATTTAAAACACATAGACATCATGGTCAAGAAATAAAAAAATCAAGAAATCATGTAGCAGTGCATTGGGTTCAGGGTTCAATCCTGAGCTCCAGTAACTGTCTGTGAGTTTTGCATGTGCTCCTTTCAAGGCTGCCTCCTGAAATCCTGTTGGTAGGTGGATTGGCTGCTGTAAATTTGTTGCTAAGTGTGGATGTGTGGTGCCCTGATGGCATCCTGTCCTGGATGAATTTCTCTCGTGTACTCATCGTTCCTGGCAAAGCCTCCAGATTCACTGCATCCTGAGCCATTACAGAAACTTACTGAGTGAGTTCATGTGATATAATTTTATGTATTCTATTCCAAAAAGTAATTATTTTTTTAGAAGTTACTAATTTACTTTTTAGTAGTTATTAAATAAACAAGAAGCACTAAATTCTTTAGTGTCATGAATGGCAGGCAGATGGACACAGATGCAAGTTCAGCTATTATTAAAATCACCCAAATTAGACAAACCAAAGGGACTGTGAAACTATAAGAATAAGGGACAAGCAGAAAGTCAGCTGATTGTCCAACAGAGATAAGCTATGACAGCCAGTGCAGGTAATCAGGACTCTATCTGTTACTTATGTTTTTTTTTTTCAAACATCACTAGATGGTAAATGACTATATATTTAAAAAAAGACTATATATTATAAAATAAATATATATATTATAATTAGAGTTGAAAGGCCTTCCTTGCAGGCATTCCAGCATGCAGGCATTCCAGACAAAAAAATTGTGTCCTTGCCCAATTACTTACAAATTGCTGCATGAGGTTCTTCTGAAGGAAAATATGTAGCCTTGAGGTACGGAACTTTTCCTTTGTGTACCAGAACATTTAATACTGACTGTGTCATGCTTTAGCTAGGTCAACACCATCAATCCATTACTTAAGATAAAAAGAAGGACCTTGAATCCATATAATATGCTCATACCGATCATGCTGAACTAACCTGCAAATTAACAGCTTGGCGTATATTGTACTGATGTTTACAATAAACACAAGGACAATATATAATAGGCATCTCTACAAGTTTATGTGATTTGTCAGAATAAAAATGGCCATATAATCATTTAGTCTAAGCACTGCATTGAGAAAAATAGAGTGTCACTTCTCAGTACTCAGTGTAGCTTTATCTGAATAGTTTATGAATAAAGCATGAGGGTCCATTTTCTGTCGGACAGTCTATTAAATGAATAGAAGAATAGAAGAATCCAACAGCCATCATTCTGAATTTATTACATGGACATGACCTATAGTGAACAGACTGTTCAACAAAATATTTCACTAGTACCCAGCTTCAGGCTATACAGGTTATTCTAGGAAAATGAGAACTTTCCATTGTCAACTGCCAAAGCTGAAGACTCCCATTATCCTCAGTCATATGGTCATTACTCACAAGACAAAACAAACACCTATCCATATTTGCAAACTCCAGATTACTGACTGGACTCACCTGTTCACCATTACCCACAATCCCATTAACTTTAACATTAGCCAAACACAGGCTTCAGTGAGCTCATGTATGCAGAAGAGGGCAGTTAGCTGTGTAATGGGGGAGCTGGTGGTTAGTGGAATAGTGGTTGGAATTGCCAAATTATCAAATTGTGAGACAACTGAGGAAAAAAAGAACAAGAACAAAACTCACCAATATTGTGAAATCTCGCGCCAGCATTTTGCCTGTGTTGATTCCAAGCCATCTTCTCTTCCACTGTTTTAATTTTTATGTTTATCATTATTACATTAGCCTTGACTATTTTAAGTGCATTTCATAATTGCCCTTAGCCTCAGTATTGCTGAGAGTTGCTAAAAATGTTTGTTTGCCTAAGTAGTTTTAAGAAATATCATAAACCTGCAGAGTGGTAGAGTGACACAGCAGGTAGCATTGCCACCTTACAGCTCCAGGGTCCCTGTCTGTGTTGGGGTTTGTACAAGTATTTCATGGCTTCTCATTTACCCTGTATTCTGGAAACATTTGACATTAAAGCGAATTTGAACTTGATGTTCTCTTCATGTCTGTGTGGGTCTCCATTGAGATCTCTGTGCCCTCCCACCTCCCAAAACACAAAAGTAGGTGGACTGGCTACTCTAAATTTCATCTAGGTGTAAATAAATGGCATCCCATCCAGGGTGTATTCTAGCTTCAAGGTAGCAACCCAGGTTTCACTCCAGATCCACCATTACCCTGACCAGGATAAAGCAGTTACCAAAAATGAATGAAGGAATAAACAAAAACAGATGTCTGTTTGTCCAACTCGATGTTATCCATAATATTCTTTTGGGCTAAGTTCAATAAAAATTTCCAGCAATTTCTTCATAGAGAAGAAAACTTTCCAAAATATACACCTACTGCATGCCAATCACTTTCCGACAGCCTACACTGTGAATGACAACTTGAATAAAATTGTCAGTAAGCAATCATTAAATTGTTGAACATTTACTGTACCTTTATTTATTTGGCAGAACATTTTATTTAAAGCAACATACAAGAGACAGAATACAATGCAAGCAGTTGAGAGTTGATGATAGCTTGGCATATGGGATTCTTACGCTTAACCCTCCTATCAGTAGTCCAAACACTTAATCGCAGAACCACAACTGACAGTTGGTAAATTCACAAATGTTTAGAGAGTTGTTTAATTCTTTATAAACAATGCAGACTATAAAAGATTTTCAAATTACACATTCTTTTATTTTTCACAAATGTTTAGTCATGACAGAACCTGATGTCATGCCTGATGGTCATGTAGTGCCACAGAGATGCTGTTTCACTGCCTTCTTATGTATACCTGAACACTGCAATTTGTTAATCTCATATAAAATAGATCACTCTTGCTGTCTACCCTTAATACATAATCAGCATCAATGTTACTGTGATGTATTCTACTCCACTAGACATACAAAAGCATAAGATCATTGTAAAATAGTTTAAAATAATAGTCTAGCACATGTAAGCATGGGTCATGGAGTATGTGGGTCATGTTCACTTTAAGGTGGAGTGACATGAAAAGCCAATGGCTGATTCTGAGTAAGTGAAATGTCACTGGAAATGAATCTATTCTACATGCATGGCTATGAAAGAAAAAAGTAACAGTTTAAACAATAAAAGTTGAAGCTGCTGGATGTACAGGATGATAAAAAAGCAATATGCTATTCAAAGCGCTCTAATTTCATGCAACGTGTGGCCTTCTGAAATGACTTGAATACTGAATGTTGAAAAAACACATTTGTGATGTTTGAGACTTCATAGTAATGTAAGGGAAATGTATTAATGAAATTGCAGGGTTAGAGGAGCCCAATAATGCCTTCATTATGAGCAAACCGATTAACAAATGTAGGATTGTGACACTTGAAATCTTCTGAATGGCTTTTTCTTCGTAGGTTAAAGAGTAAAATATATCAATAGTTAAATTCTGTTTTTGTAATTGAATGCAGTTATATTGAATATTGCATGCTGCAAAAGAAACTTAAAGCCTTTAAGATTGGTGTCTGGAACTTATTAAAGGCGACTCATTTTCAGACGTGAATGAAGATTGGAAATCGCTGGAAACGACTGAGGAACTCGTTAAATACAACCAGGTTTGCATAATTGTGTATTTAATCCTCTGTGATTATCATCCAGGGTTTTGTTACATATAATCTTCTCTGTTAGCATTTGCTATTGGTATTTTAATCATCTAGACTGTTGTGTTTCAGTGTGCTGTCCTTTTATAGTTTTGCCTGTGCATTTTTGTAAATCTCCTCATGTACTGGTACTCAGGATCTTCAGGATTTCAAGAACAAACATTCTTGAAACCTGTCCAAATGAGAAAAGCCTGCAAAACACAGTGCTTTGTCAGAGAGCTTAAAATTAAACACTAGAAGTTGGCACAATACATAAGAATATTCAGAGAATGAAAATATACACAGAATGTATTGTACCAGAAGGCTGTATGCCAGAGTATCATTTATCACATATAATTGCTGCTGTAATATTAATATGACTGGAAGCATGAATCATGTTCTCAGAAGGCAATGCTGAACACACACAGTGAACTTGCACAAGGACATTCTAGCAGAATGTTAGGGGTGTGTGTGTGTGTGTGTGTGTGTGTGTGTGTGTGTGTGTGTGTGTGTGTGTGTGTACAAACATGAGTCACTTCACACCACAGGTAGTTCAATAATCAGATAAAACAAAATGCAGTCCATACTACAGAGCTCGGTACCTTTATTAACACATTGATCAAGACAGGTAACTTCAAATTAAAGACATAAATCCGTTCTTAGCTGAAGGAAGTTAATCAAGTATCGATCATCAAAGCAAATCTTTTTAAAACAAACAAGAAAGTGAATTGAGAAACGAAAGTTGAAAGATGTTTGTCTAGAGGCGTAAAATATCCAGTGATATAGTGAGGAGAGCTGCTATTCTCACTTTCTCTGTTTCTCTCCTTCCCTACAAATGTGTGTATTATCCTCCAGCTCAATCCAATCTGTTTACCCTGCCACAAGCTCCACGGGCAGATGAACAGCATACGGCACTCGTTTCATTAAGGAGGCCAGCCTCTTTGTGTGGCATTTCTGAACACGCACGCAGGCATACATACAAACACAAACACACACTCGCACACAAACTCACACACACACACACACACACACACGCGCGCGCGCGCATGCTGACTCATTCACTCACTCAGAATGACTGTTCCCTCCACACTGTTTCCGTCCTTCTCTCTCCCTCC
The DNA here is from genome assembly GCA_030014255.1 of Parauchenoglanis ngamensis. Taxonomy (NCBI): domain Eukaryota; kingdom Metazoa; phylum Chordata; class Actinopteri; order Siluriformes; family Auchenoglanididae; genus Parauchenoglanis; species Parauchenoglanis ngamensis. The sequence goes on from JAQMYM010000036.1 coordinate 20,445,392, forward strand.
TTCATCTCTCCTTTTAAATCCCTTTAAATCTAAATATGTGGGTGCAATAAAACCAATGGAGAAATTTGCAAATACCGTACAAAAGCGTGGTTGACTGCATAGCTGTCTCAGCTGAATTCCAGTTCCTTTCTAAGTAAACCTATTAATAACTACATGCATGGGTTAAAGTGAGCCAGAAGAATCTGGAACAGCATTTGCTCAGTAACTTGGAGAAGGTAAACATTCCAGTAAATTCATCACAGAAACAATGAGGTGCTGTGGTGTTTCACTGGAAAAAAGTAAGAGTTATTTAATAGACATCAGCCAGTTTATTGTCCATTGTGTAATCATTTTTTGTGGGTCAACTGTTCATGTACTGAAGCGTTATATATGTGCAGTCATTTTAATTTTAATTACATTCTCATCCAAATTAGTTTATCGGATAATGTATAAATACAGCTATGTTTTTAGCTTCATGATTAGCTTAGCTAGCTAGCTAGGCCATTGTATTCTGATCTCGTGAGCACAGATCCAATGCTAACTCTGTGAAAAGTGTCAGCTACAGGAACTCATTGAAATCCACAAACAAACACTAGCAGATTTGTACTACAATATTTTATTTGCCTTCCACATTATATCCCAATCTATATGTCTCAGTTGATTTGTCTAATGTTAGTCTGTGTGTGGAGAGCCATGTTTGCTTACTCTATGTTAAGGTTAATGCAGGTAAACTCACTGATCATTTCAAGTTGAAAATCAAAAAATCAAGTTGATTTTGGCCTGTAATTTTCAAGGATATTTTTAAGAGCTGTTTATTGTGAACTTCGAAACACTAATTCATTCAAACAGATTGTAAGTCAATTGTGTGCGAGATATCACATGTACAGTTCTCTACTCCACTACTAAAAATATACACACATTAAATGTATTAACACCATAGCCCAGAGCAGTTCCTGCAGCATAGTATGAGGTTTTTCTTTTGGTAACAATTCTGTAATTTTTTTTCTATGTTTGGGATGAGATCTAATTGAAACTGCAACCTCCTCCACAAATACTGAGCTCCAAAAACTTCCAAATTCTACTATAAACCCTGATTTCAGGCAACAAGATGATGTTGCATAATGATGTTGTAATGTACTCTCAGTTTGTATAAATTGTCAAGAAGTCATACGTAGTAGAAGCAAATTTAGCTGCAATTATCGCTGCAATTCTTCCGAGAAATGACTCTATCAGCTTTTCACATGTGGTTGCTGATATTTTTGCCCAAGCTCTGACTGATTAGATGGAAACCCTTTGTGAACAGCAATTTTAAGTCTTACCATAGAATCTCAATCTGAACCATTCTAGCACATTCAGGTCCTTGGTTTTGAACTATGCTGGTGATGCTCTGGGAGAAATCAGTGTCATGTTGGAAGGTACACCTCCACCCCAGTCTCAAGTCTCTTGCAGATTGGAACAGGTTATCTTCTAGGACCTATCTGCTTTTGGCTCTATCCTGATCCCATGGCCATCCACCCATTCATCCATCATCTCCACTGATTATCCAGTGCAGCACAAAGTGGGTCGCTAATCTATCGCTTGGCAACCCAGGCCAGTTTTTTTAATTTGTAAATAATTTTGCAAGTTAGATCCCTCACCCCACACACTTCAGGATTATGAGCTATTTTGTGTAGATTCATGCAGTCAAGCAACATACAGTCCATGCAATCTCTATTAAGGCCAATTAAGGATCCGCATCTGCTCCATGCAGACTCTCCACTGGAGTCCCACAAGGTTTTGAGCTTGCTTCTATTTTTTGTTCTGTCAGTGATGTAATATCCTCACATGGTTTTTCATACCACTGTTATGCTGATGACAGATCCTCTCCTTTCCTCCCTCAGACACTTGTGTTTAAACTCATGTAACAGCTTGTCTGTCTGACATCTTAGCACCTGAAATCGGATCTCACCAAGACAGAACTTCTACATATCCCTGGAGATGCGCCCATATGTCAAGATCTTGTCTTTTCTCTGGAGCACTCTGATCACACCATCTGACAACACCAGCTATAATTTACTGCTCATGTTGCTAACAAGGCTGTGTCATGTTGATTTCTCTCTACAACATCAGGAGGAGCTGCTATTTCTCTCCATTCAGGCCATGCTTGTTCAGTTTCTGACTGACTGGACTACTGCTGACAGGTCTTCCTTATCCATCGGACTCAATTGATCCAGAAAGTAGCTGCATGCTATATTTATCTTGTGAAGTTCTCCCACATCACATTATTGCATGGCTCAACTTAACCCACCATCCCTAAGATACAAAGAAGACATGCATCAAGACATGTATCATGTTCTCTGTACTGGCACCCAGATAGTGAAATAAACTTCCCTTCTCTGTCCAAACAGCTGAGTTACTGGCTGTCTTAAAAAAACAACTTGTACTTGACTTGTAAATTTATGAGTAAAATTGCTTTTCAGTATAGTTCATAAAAGAGGTAGAACTAAAATGACTGGTTAACAACTCCAAGCAGGAAAACTGCCGCAGAGGCAACACATTTCACTGTTTAAAAGCTGACACACTTATAATTGCATTTCTTCAAAATATATTCAGCTTACCAGCAACTTAAATATCCAAAAGGTGGTCAACTAGCATTAACAGTTAGCTATGTAATGTTAGCAATCAAAATAGTTTATGGTTTAAATATCTTATGAAGGTAGAGTTATATTTTAGTGTAACATTAACAACAACAAAAACACCAACAACAACAACAACAACAATAATAATAATAATTATTATTATTATTACTAGTTGTTGTATTATTGTTCTTATTTTTTATCATTCAGCATTTTGTGGTTTAAATTTTGTTGATTTCTTGGATAGTTTTATATTTTATTTTACAGGGTAAAATCTTTTTATTATTATTTATTTTTATTTTTAAACCCCTATTGTTTTATATAAGCATGCTTCTAATTTAGTTCTGTTTCTAAGTATATATTTGTAATGTTTAATTCAAATATTACTTATCTTTGTCTGTCTTTCTGGAATTCCTTTTATTATATTATATTTTATTATACGTTATTTTATTATGTAAAACACTTTATAGGACCACCTGCTATACAAATAAAGTTGTTATTGTCATTGTTATTGTTATTAAATATGACATTAAAATTAAAAGCATGAGATGAGCATGAGAACAAATAAGAATCCAAGGAATATTACTAGCTTGGGGTTGGGCCAGAGATGTAGCTAGAGGGGGATTTCAGGCTTAACCACCGAGCACACCCAGAAAATATTGTAGGACAGTTTCAAATGCTTACTTGTGCATGGTTAACATAATACATACATATCAAATAATGTTTTGTGCAGTTATTGCACTACAATGATGTTGATAAAAGTCAAATCATCATAATCATCATACCATTTACCATTTTACATTATATGATTTTATTTACCACATTTCGTAGGACTCCCATTTGTTTAATTCATTCCTAAATATATGTCTGCATATATTTATACTCACGTAAGGTTGAAATGTTTCCAGAATACTGTGAGGCATAGTAATATAGTATTTTTACTTCATTACTATACACGACATACTTATACAATCATATTGAAATTATAGTATTGAGGGGGTTTTTTTATTTAAAAAAGGTTACATTTACTATTTTCAAAGCCTGGGATATTTCAGTTTTAGTTTCCTTTAGGTCAGGATGTATCTGTCAATCTAGTCTCATCTCAAGCAAAATGTGTTCTGACCAGAGAGACTGATTCTGTGGTAAAGTTGTAAACATTAGGCCTACTACACACATCTCTCACCTTAACCATAACCATTCATAAAACTTTGACGTTGGCTCATGCAAATTCTTGTAAATGTACCTTTATGAGGCCATGTTGGTCTGTGAATCATGTCACGGAAAAGGTGCTCCCGAGTTCTAGCTCCTCTATTGCTTCATGCAAATTACAGGGCTCCTTATTTGGATTTTTGCTTTAAAGTAAAAACAATTACAGGCTCTTTTGTAGGCAGTTATGATGAAGATCTGAGCAACTATTCAAAGGCAACTTACTCTTCTACAAGTTACAAGAAAAATATAATTTAACTCTCCGCTGCTTTTTTTCAGCTGAATGGAGTCATTAAAGAAAAGAAAGAAATGCACAATTTTCATCTCTGTGAGAAAATAAATTAAGTCAAACCAAGAGAAATAACATCAAAAACTTTTATTCTATCTTGACAACACAGTATAAATACCAATCAACAAATGGTTACTTGCAACATACAATAATTAATTAGAAACCAACAGCATTTCCAACAGCATATTAAATACATCCTGCATCACACATAAATGTTACTTAATAGGTTTTAGCAGTTGGATTGCACCACTGGATTGTCCTTCATTACAACGCTCTGTTCTTTATTATTACTTCAAATACACCAACTGCTCCAACCATTTCTATTAACATCACTAACACCAGCCAAGGAGAACATACTATACTACTAAACTAGAATATCATTTCTGCCTTTTAACAGAATACTCATCATTAGTAAACTGCACAGCAGCTATTAGAGACTAAATCACATCATATCTATGACCCATTCATGGGAGGTCTTAATAACTTTTATAATATAAAAAGATAATAATTTTCTAAAATGTATTTTAACGATCTGATAGCATACTAAATACTATAGTAATGTGGAGACCTAGAGGAAAAGTGATTCACTTTTATATTAAATATATTTTAATATTAAGAAATATTAAAACAATTTTATTTTTCTCTTCTTTCGTTGTGTAGAACAAACCCCTATCCACAAAGAAAGGAAAGACTGCACTTTTTTTGGTGATTTTGGTTCATCTAAATTGTCTCACTTCCACTCTATCTTTCACCTGCCACATTTCTGATGTGCAATCCAACAGATTGGATTGAACTGCAGGATGCTGCTGAAGTTAGTGCGACGCCCCATGAGTCTGACGTGAGGATGAATTCAAGCTGTGCTACACTGTCATCTCCTGACATTACTTTGGGTGAGATGTGCTCAGTACGGGGGACAGATTAGCAGGAGCTAAGAGCTACATGCAGGTGTTCAAATGAATCCCTGTTGGGATAGAAAATCATTCATAGTTTGACACTTTTATAGTTTACCAAACTGTGGAAAACCAAGAGCAGGGTGTATAGCCATTTCAGAGAAGATTCTCAGCCATATATTAAGCAGTGCAATGACAAAGTACTTATTGTTAAAGAAAATAAATTAAAAATATATATAAAAAATATTTATAAAAATAAATAAAAAGAAAATAAAGTCACTAGCTTTATTCTCTCTTGTAGCAAAACTATTAACATAAGCCTAGACAATAACTTCTGAGGTTTGAAATGTCGCATAGTAACGCATTATACAATAGACCAGGGATCATCTTCATCAAGTCTCTCCAAGTAGTAAATCAGCCATTACTGCTCAGAAAGTTGGAAACAGTTTTGGTCTGCAGTGTAAACATAAGACATGAGAGTGCTCCATGAAAACTCAGTTACAGTCTTTGTGCTAGACAACAGTGACAAGATGACAAGGGTATGCTATTGGTGCTTCCATTGGGGTTTCCAACTCGCCAAACCAGTCTGGCCTTTCTAAAGGTCCTGCCGCCTGCAGAATAGCAACTCAATGAATGCTTCTTGGTTTTTGGCCATTCTCTGTTAACTCTAGAGACTGTAAGACTGCTGTGTATAACATGATCAAACAATAAATTTCATTCATGAATATCTGTCTTCGTTGCAAATAATATGTCATAATATGTGACCTTCTTGATCAATTTTAGCTAAAAGAACACTTAAGAAGCATGGTTTTGTAAGGCTTGAGCCACTAAGTAACTTCTCGCCTACTACACTGGTGCTATTCTCTTTGTTCACCTACATTTATTTATTTATTTATTTACTTGTTTGTTTATTTATTTATTTATTTATTGCTAGATATGTGACACCAAGAAACAGTCTGACTTTTTTTTTTCTCACTGTGACTCATGATTAAGAGGTGTTAATTAACTGCAAATATGGAATTAGCATTTGAATTGCCTGCTTGTCTCTCTCTATGCATAAACAGTGGCAACATTCATTGATGTAATGGAAATAATATCCAGCAATCAGCGTTCAAATATCTTACCTTCAGATCATTACATGCATCAATTTTATTGTCTACTTTATTTTGTGGAATTTAATCAGCATTTAAATGTTCACAAGGAAGTCTTTAAACACAAAGTAAATACTTGTGATTTGTTACAGGCTGCTAATAAAAAAAGCTAATTACATTTGCATCTGTTGTAGTATTCATGAACTTGTCTTTAATTAACCTCCTGAGTATGCTCATCTTTTAGTCTTTAGAAGTTTGATGTTAACAATAGCAAGAGGTAAAGAGAGAGAGAGAGAGAGAGAGAGAGAGAGAGAGAGAACACAATACACCTATGAATATGCTTTATTATAATATTATTACTTTTTCTCATTCTGTGATTCATTACATAGGACAAGGGTATGGAAACAAATAGTCTCATTGCTCAGAGGATAGCACTGTCCCAGTCCCCTATTGAACAGTCTGTTTACACGCAACTGTTTTGCCACATATGACAATAACAGTATCATAAAATTCACAGATGACATCAGAATGATTGACCTAATAAGCAACAGTGATGAGAGGGCCTATAGGAGGAAAGTGGAAAAGCTAACTATAAGGTGCCATGATAACAATCTCTCTGTAAATGTCAATAAGACAAAAGAACTTTAGAAAGATCAGAGAAAATCCCATTCCTATTTCCATCAATGGTCATCTGTTGAAATTTCTGGGTCTCAAACACCCTCACATCTCAAACACCCTCACATGGTCTCTCAACAACAATTGCATTCTGAAAAAAGCACAGCAGAGACTTTATTTTCTGAGGCATCTCAATAGTTTTGGAATGAGTACAAATGCGCTTGTGAACTTTTATCTCGGTACCTTAGAGTACATACTGACAGGCTGTTTCACAGTGTGGTTTGGCAACCTGACTGCTCAGGACTGCAGACTGCTACAAAGGACTGTGACAACAGCAAAAATCATTGGCACAGAACTGCTCACTAGTCGGAAAAAGAAAGTGCAAAACATCATTAAGGACACCAGCCACTCTGCTCATGTTTTGTTCTCACTCCTTCCATCTAAAAAAGGTTACTGACTCATCAAATCATACACTATCCATCTCAGTTTCTTTCCACAGGCAGTCAGGTCGCTGAGCAGCTGATGCAACCATATGCACCTCACACTGTTGTTGCATAATATGTATGCCATTTTGTACTGTATATTGAGTATATAATGTATACGTAAGAGTGCAGAGTGTACATATTCTACGTAGGTCTGTAGTGTCTTCTCTCTTGTGATGGTGTGCCCTTTATCCTCATGAGACCCCACTGTCCTCATGAGGACATCACATTTTCTCCCAACTATGCTGTGTGTATATCCTTGTAAGATCCTCATATGAGGTTTTTGAAGACATTGATAAAGTTCAATAGTTATCAGGTGCTAAGAACAGAAACAGTGAGGAGAAGTTACAAGGCACACAACATTAGAGTTTGGGTCTCAGGAGGCTACGTTAAGGCAGAGAGAGTCAGAGCACAAATCTCTTTGTATTTTTAATACACATGACAATAAAATGGAACATTGGTCAGTTCCTCATGACTTCGTAGCAGACATTATCCTGGACAATCTCATTGTCCCTTGGGGAAACCGAATGCTATTTCCATATGTAATTGTGGTATATGAGATCTATGTAAGTCGCTCTGGATAAGGGCGTCTGCCAAATGACATAAATGTAAATGTAAATGTAAATATGAATTCAGGGTCATTTAGAACCAGTGCTGACCTGGCAAAAGTTCCTGGGAGAGGTTGCTATATGACAGCCGTATTTATTGTGACTGGTGGTATCAGCATTGTTTGCACAAGAGCACAAAAGGTCTCCAAGTGATTCTCAACTCCCCTGGCAGTTAGAATGCTTAAAATAAAGCTCTTGCACAACTTTGAGATGCATTAACCATGACTAAAATTACAATATTACTTTTTGAGGTTGTGTCAGACAGTGTGTATATTCTGCATTAGGCACAGTTTTGACTCTGTCACAGTGCTTAACATCTCTGAGCAGTAAGCTGATTCTATGAATGTGAGCTGAGAAAAAGCTAAGAAGACTGCATCAGCTGAGCTTCAGTTGTTTAAGTGTCTTTTTTTTCCTTACTCATTTTTGATTACCATGCTTCGACATGAAATTAAATTAATCTGCTCATGAGCATGTTCACCCTGAGTCAGCTGTTTAATTGAGTAGAGTGCCCTTGACATTGCTTGAATTTAATTTTGTATAAATTAGACCATTTGATATTATCTCATTACGATTTTCAGCTAGCTTTTTATTAGCAATGTTAACATTTGGGTAAGCAATTCAGTTAAATCCCTTGCTAGAACTGCAGCAGATCCAGAAAACATAAAAAGTTATACCCTATAAAAATGTTAATTCTTACTTGCTATTAAGCTGATTATCATCTCTGTTGGGCATGAGAGGGAATATGTGGAGGTGTGTAAAACAGATGGCAGGAAACAGACTCAGTAGTCCATCCTGTGTCCTCATGGACTTGAACTATGCAAAAGACCATCTGTGGCTGCAATATCATAAGTCTGTTTAAGGATCTTCGTCTTTGGGGCGAAGGTTGTCAGGTTTGAAAGATCCATTTGTTAGTGTGTGATTTTCAGTTTTAGAGCTTAATCTGTTCACTTTCTGAAACTGTGTGTTTTTGTTTGTGTGTTTAATTTCTTTTTAACATAGTTTTCAAAGTTCTTTTTCCATTTATTTCTCTCCTGTGATTGCAGTAAAAATTAAAAGGTATGTTACATTGTGCATGTAACATTACACTTTATATACACAAACACAGCAATGTGCCCAGATTTACTGTTTTAATTCTTTTTATTGTTTTAATAATTTTTATTTAGGAATGAGAATAAACCTCTTAAAACACTATGGAACTGAGAACTGTTTTAAACACCTCTCTAATTCTCAATCCTGCTGTGTTTTAAGAGATCTATAATAATTTCTATTCCTAAACCAACAGAGATGGTAGACTTATCTCTGTGGGGATGAAAACGCATCTAATCCTTTCCCGTCTATAATCATGCACATCATCACTAATGCGTCCACTGCAGCCTCCTGAGCCAACAGATCTGCCAATGATACGATTGATGTGGCACTACACCACATTTCTCAACATTTGTAATCTCCTAACAACTATGTCTATTTACTCTTCATACACTTAGCTCAGTGTTTAATACACTATGGCAAGCTGTTTTTCACACTTCAGGATAAGAAATCATGCTATTGGATATTTGACTTCCTGAGCAATAGCATACATGTTATGAAAGTGAAAAACACATGCTTACAGGTGCTGTCACTAAGCACAGTGTTCTCTCACCCCTTCACCCCTTCAATCTCTCCAGTCACAACAGCTCTGACAATCACTTCAAATATGCAGATGGCACCACAATTACTAGATTATGTTCAGACAATGATGAGTCAAGCTATGCTCAGGTGGTGGTTTAAGCCATGACAAGGTGCAAAGGCAATGATCTCATCCTTAACTAAAAACTGACATCCAAACATCCTTAACATCCAAAACTAAGGAATTGATTATAGACTTCTGGAAACTATAGACTTCCCCACATCACAGCCTGTTAGAGCCTGTTAGAAGTGGCAAGCAGGGGCTCTCAAGAGGTGCAACAGATTCTATTCAATTTTATTTTATTTGTATAGTGCTTTTAACAACAGACTTTGGCACAAAGCAGCTTCAAAGAAGTACATAAATTCTGAATGTAAACTTATGAATCTATAAATTTATCTTTATACATCCCTATATATCCCTAATGAACAAGCCTGTGGTGATGGTGGCAAGGAAAAACTCCCTGAGATGACAAGAGGAAGAAACCTTGAGAGGAACCAGACTCAAAAGGGATCCCAACTCCATTTGGGTCACACTGGATAGTGCGATTACAACTAATGCATTTCTGTTATAGGGTCAAGATTTGAGTGCAAGACTGTTCGTGGTAATTTATCATTGTAGCAGAACTGCATTGTTTCCTATGTCATTGTAGCAGAACCGCTCTTGTCAACAGCAGTCCAACGCCATCTTCACAGTTCTGTGTGCATGTTGAAGCAGTTAATATGGTGCCATCCTCAACAGGAGCAAATGGTTTCCAAGTGATGGCTCCAATCAGAAGTAGGACACCAGGATGGATCAGGCAGGTCCGGAAAGCAGAACGGGTCAGGATCACTGGAATCTCAGGAGTAGCATGTGCAGCTCAACAGACAGAGAGAGAGAGAGAGAGTGAAGAGAAAAGAGAAAAAGCAGATTGTTAGGTATGACAGATTGGTAGATATGACTAGTGTGGACCTGACATTGAGTGTGCATGTTTTAAACAGAAAACTGCCCTTATTTATCAATCTAAGGTAGAAACCAGTGCAGATCTGAGTGCAGAAATCATCTTATGACAGGGTTCACATGTGATTCATGAAAAAGTCGTATCTCTTCAATCATAGCGTAAGAATGATCAGGCATTGATAAATGTATTGGCTAAAAACAATCGTCATTTAATTATGCCCCTGTGTATTCTTGGTTTAGAGGTTTCACTCCTAGTGTTTATAAAGATGCATAATACATCCAGAAAATAAACTTCTCCAACCTTGAAATTGAAGCTCATACATTGCAAATCCAACTGAACCAATTAGTTCTATTTGGCAGTCTGAAAAGTGGCATCAAAGGAAGTTAGAAAAATCACTGCTGCGGTCAACAGCGTTGCCATTGATAATCGAACTCCAGCTGAGGTTTGAATATTTAAGTGATTCATCAGGGCGATGTATAGTTTACATACTCTGTATAAGACTAATATAATAGCTCATATCACAAATCTTTACATTTAGGTGAAGAAAAAATTGTCAGAGCTCAAACTCGCCACCAAGAAATGTGCTGTGGCTTTTAGGCTCAGCTGACTGGAGGAAGCAAGTAGGACTTCAGTTCTTGCCTTGACATAAACTGAGGAGTGTGTGGCCTCGCTTACGTGTCTTATCCAATTGAAATGTATCTGTCAATGGGAGAAAGAAATCGTTCACTTCTAACCATCAACAACACTAAAAGAAATGAACAAAAACCTGAAATATGCATCACATGAATAAAATATTTGATTAAACATTACGCATTGTTTGTTTTCCGTATTGAATAGCCTACTTGCCAAACATTAATTCTTCACATTTTAGAAGCAATGAATGAGGTTCTGTTTCCTTCACATCGCCCCCAGGTGGTGCTATGCTGGCCACGGCTGTCTGGACATAGGTTCCTCTGGCTGCTTTGGAACCTCAAATGGCAGCCTGTTATCCTGTGTAATATTGTGAAGAACCTCACAGGCCATAATTATGTTGCAATCTTTCTCTGGAATGCACAGTAGAGCTCCCCCCACTGATCCCAGACACAACCATCTGCCCTTAAGCAACCCAATGCCATCAACGACACTGTTGGGTCTGCGCTTCTGATCTGTTCCAGGTTTTTGCCAGAGGGGTCACCAGGTATTCTGTGATAGGATAACCTTTGCTTAACCTTGACTCTGGCTCTGCAGTGTGCCCTCCTGTAGCCATGTCTGCCCATGCTGATATTTTGCAAAATGAAGAAGTCATGCATCCCCCTGGACCACGAGGCACATTTGGGAGAGATAGCCTGGCATCATAAGTGACCTGAACATTTATGAAGTGATAGTTTTTATGATTGATAAGTGCATAATCGTGAATCGTGAAATTCATGAATGGTGATTTCAGAAGTACAATCAATTCCACCCATCACACATGCACTAATCATCATAACATTCTCTCTTACTCATGGTTTGCTAAGCATCATTGTACAGAAATTTGGTGTACTGATGAGAAAGAGTCTGCCAACATTGCTGGCATCATTCTGCTAATGGTTAAATCTCCCTCTGAAAGGTTCTAGTCACCAAAAATCCCAACATGGAGAGCACCTGCTCTGGCAGAGGTATGGCATTCAAGCATTGGGTTTCTCTCCTTAATTGAGGTTGCAAATTGTGACATAGTTCCAGAAGGAGATGCTTTGGGAAACGAATGCAACTTAATAGCCACTTGTCACTCTCCATAAAAAAAAAAAATCCCTGCGGTCCCGGAAAACCCTATCACATCTTACGGATGCTTAGAGGTCCCTAACACAGCCAGATCTGCCATTGCTGAGATCTGATGCCTACCAAAAAGCTCTTGTTTAAATAGATGACTGAATAAGCATTTTACCTATCACATTGCAAATCAGTTAGAATACTCGTTGCTTTTAATTGCTTAATTTTAATTTCATGCAATTATGTCTAGCCTAACAAGTAAAAATGGCAAACAATTTGAAATACCATGGATGAACAAGTATGACCCATAATTTACATAAGCCTTTACAAAATATAATATTTTGCAATACGCTACATATTTTTAAGTGATGTATATGTGGCTGCAAATGCTAAGATGCTTAGTAATAACAATTTTCTGACTCAGTCAGATTTACTATGCTGCACTGCAAGTCCCTGCTGACTGAAAACATGCATACACGAGTTGAGACTTGACGTGAGATTTGATCACAGCCTTTACTGAAAGCCACATTGATAAATGCTGAACTTGGTGTGGAAATGACCGTACGCCCAGTTTTCTGTCTTGCATTCATTTCATAAACATGTTTCGTAAATGTACTAAAAAAATAGGGTGCCTAAGACTTTTGCACAGTACTGTACATGTATACAGTGTATATATTGGTTGTCATGGGCTGGATTCAGTTTCAACATTCAATCTGTGATGGAACTAGCAAGTGCATTCAACAGGGATATCCTGAAATAGACACTGCCAGGGAAGGTGTTGATGAGCCTTTGAAGCTGCAAACCAACTGTGGCCTCTACAATCCAGCAGAAAAAGCTTGGCTGAAACGTTACACACACAATCTCAGGCCAGTGTGGTACACATCTGGATGCATGATTGTAAAGAGTGTTCTGTTCTATACAGATGCGAAACACGCATAATCAGTTATACAGTTTCATGCAAATTAGCCGCTCATCATTGAGCACTTGATGTCTTGTTCAGTCAAAAGAAAACGTGCACACGTGCCCATACTGCTACACCTTCTCCCTCATTAGCTCCAGAAGCCAACTGGAGCTGAGTGATGATGACTGATGGAGCCGAATAGATGAGGCGGAGATAATATGAGGTTGAGGAAATATATTTTATTCTGTATTAGAGAGGTGGTGTGATAGCTGCAGTGATTAGTGCAGTTTAAGAAAGACTGATCAAATCTGATCAAATTTACACAGGTTGCCCTGTATTATTCCACAGTGGTGCTGAATTCTCAGCATAATCAATATGCTCTCTCTAACATTATCGTTCATATAGTTCTATAACAGCTCATACATGGAGACTTGTGTAAAGGACAGTCCATATAATCTAAGACTAATAAGAAATGGGTTTACAAATGTGTTTTATATGGATACATGGTGAATCTTTCTGTAAGGACATGTTTATTTATTCACGTTAACATCAAGAGAGAAAATTAAAAAAAAAAAAGAAGCTAGTAATAGTAACTAACTTTTGTTTTTAAAGGTCCACTATGTAGGATTTTGAGGGTGAGCAGAAATGATGTATATATTCTATAACATAATTATAGAAATCATGTTTTCATACATATGTTTCTTAAGTATGTCATTGTGTATAATAACCTGTAACTATGAATCAGCATGTTTTGTAAGTTTCATCGTTCCACCTCTACAGAGCTGCCATGTTGCACTTCTATAGTAACCCAGAATGGACAAACCTCTAGAGAGCTTTCCACGTTTCACATTTTTACAAGCGGCAACGTGAATCCGGAACGAAGCACCAAAAGGACGAAAACAAGAAGAAAGGAAAACAAGGAAGAAGAAAGAAGAGGAATCAGTGTTTGCTGATGCTGGATAGCAAGTTTTAGAACCCACATTTTGTAAAATGGGGGATCATACTTATTATTTATAATTATTTATGGAAAAAGCAAGGGAGTGTGAATGTATGTATTTGGAAGCATGCTACGGGCATCTGACAGCTACTGTGCGCGCTAATACATGCTTGGAAAGGGAGGGGTAAGACAAGGGCAGTCAGGGGGCTGAATAACACATAGCGGAGCTTTAACTAACTTAATATCATAATATTAACTGTAACTCTAAACTGCTAAAAAAAAAGAAAAAAGTATTGCATGTCTTCCCGTAATTCCATGGTTATTAAAGGCAACTCAGGAGTCTGGGAAGCATTTTGTTTTATTTTAGTTTATTTCATTGGTATAGTCACTGTGCATATAAATAATGTCAACCGGAATCGAATGACAATTTTATTATTAATAAAAAGGCCAAAAAATATTTTTCTCATTTTTTTTTGTTATTTTGTTTGTAAATAAATTTGTACTTTTTTTTTCATTTACATTTAAATGGGGTGGCTGACTATAAAAAATTATTAATTAAGGAAATATAATTGTTGGCAAAGTCCAATACATTTTGTTAAATAAGAGCAATAAGACACTTCAGGACCTCCTGTTATTGGCAAATAATCAACTAGGGACTGACAACTGTGACTGTAGCCACCTTTGATTCAGGTTCTAGCAGATCATAATAACAGAATGGTGAATGTACTCTTAGTGTCAGGAAAAACAGTAATATTTTTCTCAGCAGTGGAAGAGTTGTACTGGTTCAGTCTTAAATATCACCAATGACTCCTGAGAAATGTGTATGCTTAGTGTTCACACCCACACTGAGTAAGTAGCAGGTAGTGACATGTGTCACACTAAATCATCTAATGGCTGCAATTTTGTCCAGTTTATGAGGTGTTTAGTGCAGTCTGAAATGTCCTGGCAGTCACATTACTTTTCTTTGATATTAATGGTTCAGGTTAGTTTATCTTTAAGGGTCATAACCTTGTAGCAGTCTTTTGTGAATTCAGGATCTACAAAAACAGGGAATAAAAAAATTCAAAGAAGAGTAAATTACAGCCCTTTTTTTACCAAATCCTTTTTTTTCTCTCCAGGTTGGATTATGAGAAATATTTAAATAGTGCTATTTGGACAATTAAAGATTTTCATGTCATACTAAACTAAAGCATGTAAAATACATCTCAAGATAGAATATCAGGTATTTAAAGATCATCCATGAATTAGAAATCACCAAAAAAATGGTTTTGGCATTGTAAAATAAGCTACTTAGAAGCCAAAAACATTTGAGTGATCTCTGTTGGTCAAACAAATAAGCATTGAAAGTATTAAATATAATTTTGTATATGCAGTAAAATATAGCATTTTGTCAGAAAAAGTCTAGATAGACAGATAGATTGATAAAGAAAGAAAGAAAAAAAAGAAAGAAAACGATTAGTGAAATCAAATCACACATCATTTCAGAAATGCCACCATTTGGCTTACATTTGGCTTTTAAATGGAATGAGTGGAACTGATTTGATGTCTTTTTTTATTACAGCTTTTTTTCTTTTTTTATGTTAAGCCATTATTTTACGCGCAGATGGCCACAAAAATACCACATTCTGTCTTATTTGTCCAATTGCACAATAATCCAGAAAATTGAGGCTATGTGTGACAACAATTAAGCATTAGTAATCTTGTAATCTTTCCATTTGCTTACGAAGGCAAGAACATGATGAATGAGCCAATATCCTTGAGGATGCCTTGAACTACAGAGAGACCGTCCTCTGAAAATTCCTCCTCTTCATTCAATAATGCTAAGTGAAAAATTCTCTTAAAGTGTGTAGCTGTTGGACTGTATAATCACACATTAGTACATTTATTAGCTCTTCTTTCCTACTGCATTAATGACCTGAACTAACAACATGGATCATTGTTGGTTGCTAGGGTGTTGATAGGTGGTTGCTATTACAGTATATTCCAGTTGGTTGCTAGGGTGTTGATAGGTGGTTACTATTATATTCCAGTTGGTTGCTAGGGTGTTGATAGGTGGTTACTATTATATTCCAGTTGGATGCTAGGCTGTTGATAGGTGGTTACTATTATATTCCATTTGGTTGCTAGGGTGTTGATAGGTGGTTGCTATTACAGTATATTCCAGTTGGATGCTAGGGTGTTGGTACATGATTGCTATTATATTCCAGTTGGATGCTAGGGTGTTGGTAGGTGGTTACTATTATATTCCAGTTGGATGCTAGGCTGTTGGTAGGTGGTTACTATTATATTCCAGTTGG
>JAQMYM010000036.1:20465165-20484906 GCA_030014255.1 Parauchenoglanis ngamensis
TGCCCAGGGTGTACCCCGCCTCTCGCCCGAAGATGCTGGGATTGGCTCCAGCTTCCCCGCGACCCAGATGGATAAATGGATAGATAATGGATGGATGTTTATGTCATGGCTTGTGGTTTACCGATCCAGAACATGTAAAAATGCCAGTAAAGAAAGTTATATATTATGAAACAGACCACTTTGCAGACAAAAACAAAATGAAGGCTGCTGGGTTTTACCTGCAAAAACAAGCAAGTGCGGCAGTCTAAGGCTTCGTCCACATTAATATGTTTTAGATTTAAAACAGTGTTTTAAAACAAATATGACCTTCATCCAGACGAGCGTTTTAGCTTTGTATATGCCTGAAAACTCATATCACATGATCATTCACATACACTGGGCACAGTATAAACAGGAAGCAGATTGTCTACTCTGAAGTTGGTTGCTTAGATGCAGATTGCTTAAATAAGTCCTCGCATCCTGCACATGTTGGCAGTTGTAGCGTTATGAAATGCAGAATTTAACTGCACAACATGTGCTAGCAAAGACAACATTATCTGCATTTGTTTCATTTAAAGTGGACCCTACTACTGTAACCCGGAAACACTGGAAAACAGAGACCTGACAACCCTCATTCTGCAGGATCCTGATGCGCACACCAAGACCGAAGATTAAAAAAATAGCAAGAAAGAAAGAAGGACAAATACCCCATCTACAGGTTTTTTTCATTTGCATGTGCTTAGCACGCATTGTCTCTTCAATCCGTATTGGGTTATGAATTATTATTAGCAGTGCCTGTGAATAGCAGAGATTCAATGCTAGGCCAATGCTCGAGAGCTTAGATTTGTGACACACAATCATCCAGGACAAGAGTGAACGCGAGGGAAATAGGGATGTGTATAAGCTCTCAGCAGGGAGTAGAGAGAGGGCAGCTCAGACAGAGGCTCCCCCGAGTCTAATGTCAGTGATCTACACTGTTGGTGGCTGCCCTGTTCTGACATCTCAATCCCAGCTGAGACAGCTCCCAGCAGGCCTAGAGAGCAAGAGCTAGCAGAGGCCTCCTAACACACAGGCCCTGACCACACTTGGTATTAACATCCATCTCTGATGATCCAGTCACAAGTGGACAGCTGAGTTATAGAGCATAATACAGCCAAACACTTTTTTAAAAATAATTTTCACAAGACTCGAATGGGTATCAATTGTACATTTGTGATTACATTGATTTAAGTTTATCAGAAGCAGGGTTGCCAAATAGTAACTCAATGTGACTTCTTAACCACACCCAAAAACAGCTAAAACAAAACAAAACTGAAAGAAAGTTTATATTTAGTCATCAGATGTTATTTCCTAATTAAATCATCAGACACCAGAATATTTCACACGCTCCTGAATCCACTGCTCTGGTGGTCCATCAGAAAAGGTTTGGCCACGTTGGTGTTTTTATACATATTTTCTCTCTACTGTTCAGTACACCTGCTCTTAACATTATTCTTGGAGGCGTTTAGGGTGAAGGAGGGGTTAAAAATACATTTGTGGAACAATTAAATACTTGTTGAGCGGCTGGTTCATAAAATGTTCAAAGCATATTTAAAAAAACAAAAGGAAAAAAAAAATAAAAAATGCTCGATTCCAAGTAAAAACTGGCAACACTGGCGGGGACACATGAGGACACACTGTCGTTCACATTACACACACTCAGACATACACCCGGTCTCTTCTGCTATTCTGCTATGTGTGTGATCAGCTCTCAGGACACATTTGATTCCATTCAGACCTGTATTTAGTGCTGTACATTTGCGAGCTCATCACCCAAACTAGATATCAGTAGCAAGTGTGAATAGAAGGAATAAAAAGGAGTTTAGCAATAAAGACCGTCATCAAGGTCTTTGCTAAAAATGTTGCATTTTTTAGCATTTCATTGTTTTTTGGTTTCATATTTCATCTGTTTGGAAAACTTAATTCTGGAAAGGATGACCTTCAAGGTCTTAACACTTACATTGTGCAAGTAAACAAAGTTTTCAGACAACATGTAAAGGAAAAAAAGAAGACCGACAGTTGAGCTGTAGATAAATTGAACATTTTATTTGAAAAACTACAAGCCAAAAATGCATAAATAGACATTTCTATTTGAAGCAAAGAAAATGATAAGGTAGCCTCTAAAGAGCAAAGTCGTGCACATGCTGAAAACTGTAGTATTTGAACAGTGTAGTAAGCTATAGACAAGGAGCAAATGTTCAATAAAAAACAAACAAAAAATAAAAAATAAAAAAACCCAAAAAAACAAAAATACATTTACACAAGGAAAGTGAACGCAACCGTCACACAAAATTACCAATAACACTCAGCAAGTAGCAAGAAACGCAAAGCATGACAAAGTTCAAATAAAATGGTTAGATTAATACACTAACAGACCCTACGTTATTACAAAACAAACTGTTAAAGCGCTTCACAACAACATTGTTTGATTAGGATCAAATTAAGCAACTGGGCATACTGTACATTTATATTGAAATTTCACACAATTAATGCTACTGTATATCACAAGTAAATAAGCATACTAATAAGTGAGTTTCTGACAAAGGAAGCTAAAAAAAGGTAACCATCTTTACACAGTAAATTAAGGTTACTGGTCGTACACAAGAACAGAACTGCTTGCGCGTTTTAAAAAAAAAAAAAAAAAAAAAAAAATTTTACTAATGAAAAAGAAAATGTTCAGCTCCATTGCCATTTGTAGCCTATTATGTTGACATTTGCACCATTTTTGAGATACACATACAAGCATTGTTTAAATTGATTCTTTTTTTAAAAATTCCAATAAATTAAGATACAATTCATTTTTCTCTTTACAATTTTACAAAAGTTAGCTAACTGCTCATGATAGTGGGTAAGGCAAGTGAAAAGATGGCTATATTCATAAGAAATGTAAAGTAGGCTATACAGTGCTCAGCAAGTTCCAACAACTACAAGTGGCAAGCATTTGGAACGTTAATATCCCCCTTTTTTGTAATTTACCCAATGTAGTTTACTTCATGTTGTGTTCACATTGCATATTCTCAAAAAAAAGTCCCACCAATCGAGTACAACGGCCATGTACGTGGTTCACCGTTTCATTAAGCACAGATCGGGTGATGCGTGGGGTTGAGGGTGGTTACAACTTGATGCTTTCAGAATCCCAACGATCACTGGTTAATATCACACTTACACAAACAAGACATGGTTACTGTCTCACAAACTGACCCAGTAAAGCCTTCATTTGTACAGAACACTAGAGGACTATGCACTACTGCGGTCTCAACAGAACATATCCCAATGCCACTGGAAGAAAGAAAACAAAGCAGAAACTTCAACTCATCGTGATACTGCAGGAGCAAAACCAAGTCTTCAATTCTGTTACAAGTGATACTTTCACAGCTGTTCACACTTCTGATTCTAAACATTAACCAGTTACTAGAACATTAGTATTAAGCAATTCAACTGATGATCAAAGTTTAAACATTGCAATACTGTTATACAAGATGTGACCCTCTAACTGACCATGTCATGCCAAGAATCAACACAGTAATGTACATCTAACGCTGATGTGGTCTTTACAGGTTCGATTCCAAAGCAACTGATGAATTTCACAGTATATTGTGGACAAGAATTAGACAGTAAGAATTAGATATGGATTATATTAGACTTTATTTAAAATGTATTATTATATATCACACATATTACATTTCGAATTGTTATTTGTCTATCATGTCAATATCAAATTCCTTTGGTCCTTCAATAAATAAAACTCATATCATATACACATACTTTATACAGGTTTAATACAGTTCACGAGGAAGTTAGGTGGATTTTTTTTAGGGATAGCTAGTTAGGTATTACTACTCCTTATGTTGGCCATTATGTCCATTAAGATTCTGTCCAAAACACAGCTGAATACTCTGGACAAGTGACAAAAAACAAACAAAAAAACAAACAAAAACTGACAAACGAAAAGAATTGTGTCCTCTGTTTTCCTTCGGCAACAACATGTGGTTCTATACAATTAGTAAAAGTCATCCGAGTCCCGAGTTACAGTCTACATCTTCATTTCGTCTTACTTTTTTAATCCTTCACCAAACAAATGTAAGAAACTGCAACTGCGATTCAAGTATGCTGGAACGCAATCTACAAGAAAATTATGACGTGGGTCGGTAATGGCATAACTTAAAACCAGACTAGTTCCTCAACTAAAACATTTAGTGTTTGTACTACATGCCATAAATAACCAATAAGTTACAAATACCTCTGCCACACAATGCCATTAATTAATATAAACAGTAAGAACAAATCAAGAGAGCATATCCAGTTAACTCCTAGACATAAGAACAAACTGTAAGCTCTCTTAGGATTCCTAATCCAAATATTATACCCAGATGCCTCTTCATATAGCTGATCCAGAGCCAACCATTGCAAGTGTAAAGTATGAGGTTCATTCACGAATGTGAAAGGCAGGCATCACAGGGAGCGTGGTACAAAGTCTGGACTGTGGAAAAGCTAGAAAGCCATCAGACCTGCCTGGCAGAATGAGGGCTGAAAATGCCTCCATGAAGAGCAGACAGCCTTCCCCTAGCACTCACTGGAAAAAAATAAATACAACAGCTGAGGTGGAGTGGCGGAAAAATGAGAGAAATAGGCTTTAAGCTTAAGGACCTTGATGTGTGAAAGAGTCTGAGCAGGGGAGAGAAAGGGGGGGAAGAAAAGAAAAAAAAAAAAAAAAGGTTCACAGTGTAGCTAGCACCAATGTGGGAGAGTTTCTCAGGGGGCTCCAGGAAAACAATTCAAACTCATTAAAACCTCATTAAAAGTGTAAAATGGAACCATCAGCCATGCTACTTAGCGAAGCTTCAATAGGAAAAAATCTCTAAAAGTATTAAGATACAACAGATAATAAATAAGTGTCATAGCCATTCAGGAAATTGTTAAAGTGTAGGTGGTTATTGTGCACAGCAGACTTTTTTTTAATACAAAAAAGGGGAAAAAAAAAAGTTGATTCAGCCAGATGTTCACTTACAAGTATAAAACAATACATACAAGCGCGGGGATGCCATCTCATTGGCCCTGCTGTCACTCCAGTGCTACCAAGGTGTGATGCTGAGAATCCACTGCTAAGGGTCCAGAGCGATGAGATTATCTCCAATCAGGAAATGGATGTGCACGCCTCATGTACGCACATCAACATTTGTGTAAATGTGGGAATGTGACAAAACATTCGTCCCTTTTTTGGTAATAGAAAGCAGGTGGGTAGAATGAGAGCAGGGCATAGGAGAACTGCGCAACAGCCAGCATCTCCACAGTGTCCAAGAGCAGTTTGAAGGCTCAGAATGACTCATCATGGCCAAGCGAGAGGTCTCGTTTAGGAGTGGAGGCACGTGACGAGCTCTTGTCCATGCTCTCGGAGCCCGAGCTCGGGTGCTGCTGCTCAGAGGCGGCACTAGACGTCACCGTCGAGGAGGATGTGGAGGATGAACGCGTCTTCTCTTTAAAGTCCGTTATGATTACCGTCACATTCCCCACCGTGATGGCAAGCTGCTGGGCCGTGCTCCGGTCCACGTTCTTCAATTTGGGTCTGCTGACCAGAATCAAAGTCACAACTGTTATTCCCAAGCATGGGACATGCAAGGGTCTCTCTCTTACAACAGGTACAAGAGTGTACAAAGAAAATTAGACATACAGTAAGAAATTAAAGGCATGTATAATTAATGATATGAACAATGAACATAAATACATGTCTCCTGACTAGCAGACTTGTGGCTGAGCATGCCTAACACAGTTGAGTGGTCTCCATCAGTATACTGTTGCTGTCCAGTTTACCATGTTACCCAGAGCTCACTCAACCCCTCTGCAGTATCTTCCAACACATCGCCATGCTGCCAGCCAGCAGCCTGCGCTTAAGAAATGCTAGCATGCAGAGATGCTGCGCATAGCTAGCCTTATGCATTATTCAGATTACTAACAAAACACTGGAAATGGAGCAGAGTTTTTTATTTGAGCTCCTTTTTCATGCCAACATTTTTTTTTTTGGTCTTCTGCATGGCATCAAGTCGCTGTGCCTCTACAGAGAGCATTACAGGAGATTGTAGACTGTCTGCTATACTTTGTCCGAGCTACTTGGCGATCCTGATGGATTATGAACAGGTTGGCCAAGCTTGCATGCCTGCTGTTGACACTTGCATCATGTCACTGGTGGGTTTACTGGATGACGAGCTATGTTTAGAGAAAAAGAGACAAACTGATTCCATTTTGCTGAATGCATCTTAACCATTGATCCCTCTGTGACAGATCAGTTAATACCTCAGTCCTAGCAGTGGAAATAACCTCCCTATAGGGACAGCTAGACAGAGGAAAGTCTCCGTCTACATTTACATTTATTTACATTTATGTCATTTGGCAGACACCCTTATCCAGAGCAACTTACATACATCTCATTTATATAATTGAGCAGTTGAGGGTTAAGGGCCTTGCTCAAGGGCCCATCAGCGATAGCTTGGAGGTGCTGGGAACTGAACTCACAACCACTATGAAGGTGTATATGGTGGATGCAGTGCATCATAGTGCCATGGATGGTGTCTCACTAGGGGCTCATAAAGGTCAAAGGTTTCCTGAAGGGAGCATGGCACCTCCATCCTCTTCACCCCAAGAGCCCACTGTGGAATCCGTCCCTTGTAAATTCAACCTGCCTGCTGCCTTTAATAATTACATTAAAACTACAGCAATCACCAGATTCATAACTGAATATTTTGGTAAGCCCAGTGGAAGCATTGAAAAAAATGGTTAAGAAACACACACCTCTGTAGTGCTCTATCCATTTTCCTTACAAAAAAGAAGTAATCACTATGCGTGAAGGATTAATGGCAATTATGTGTTAGACATTGCCGATATCCGATTACATCGTCCTATCAGCCAGGCCTAGACAGATCAGTGGGAAAACAGCCAGCAGAGAGTGTGTGGGAGTGAAACCTTGCACTGCTCATTTGAGCACAGCCCACGACTAACACGCTCATTCAGAGACAGAGAAGGAGAAAGAACAGGGTAGAGCGAGGGGGGCTGCGTTTGTGAATCAGAGCAGCTCTTACATGGAGATGCACTGTGGCTGTCTGCCAGCTTTGTTCAGTGACAGAATGACTAACAGTAGCTATTCAAGCTGAGGGAAGGCATCTCAAACTGCAGTTATTAATATACTACCATCTCGCTCTCTTTTTTTTTTTTTTATATATATATATATATAAATGGGATGGCATTAAACATTCTAATAAGACGGGAGTCAAGAAACTATTGCTCCTTTACAAAAAGTGAAAAATAAAACAAAACAAAACAAAAAAACTAAAGATGGAAACTGAATCACCTTGAGATGTGAGAGTTTTTAGTCTTGGTGGTTGATTTCCCAGACTGTATACTGTTTCTTTCACTTGGTGGGCTTTGATGGTTGTCCATTTTGGGTCTGCAGAGAGTTAACAAGAAGCAGTTAATATGCATTAATATGTGAAAAATATTCATGTTCTTGCGCTTTGCAGTAAAAGACAGAGAATGTGCAGTACCTGGTCTTTTTGATGCTGGGTGTCTTTGGCAGGGCAGTAGTGATTTCTTTCTCTCGGTCCTTCTTCTCTTGGTCAGCATGGTCCTTCTCCAGCTTGTCCTTGGCTGGGTGCTCACCATCAGGCAGGTTTCGCTCTGGTCGCTCGCCATCGGTCCTCGCCTTCTCAGGTCTCTCTGGCTTCTCCTTCTTTTCTTTCTTCGCAGGGGGAGGGGTGGCGTACTGCTGCGCCACCTGCTGAGCCACCAGCTGGGAGTTTATCCTGGGCTTCCTGTGGGGCCATTCAGAGTTCACAGAGTGTATGTTAAAGGAGGAGCATGCTGAACGCATCAAAACTACCCCTAATCTGATTGAATATAGTTCTAACTCGGTGCGCCTAAGTACATATCAACTCCGTGTTTTTCTGGACATGCATATCCCAGTCAGCGGGCTGTCAAAACAGGATTAAAAAAATATATTATTGTCTGTTCCAAAGCTCAGAGTAATGAAATCAAAAACAGATCACAAAAGACATGATGAGAAATCATTAACAACGTTCCTAGATATTTTGGAAATATTTTATTCTAGTCTTTTTTTTTTGTCCAAAAACTGTCCTTTATGTTCTTGGCTGACAGAAGTGAAACCTGACATTGTCTTCTTCTTTTGTAGCCCATGAACCTCAAAGTTCAACATGTTGTGCATTCTAAGATGCCCTTCTGCTCACCACACCTATACAGAGGTGCCTGCGTTACTGTAGCCTTTCTGCCAGCTCAAACCAGTCTGGCCATTCTCCGCTGACCTCGGTCATCAACAAGGCATTTTCCCTCTGCAAAAAGATGCCTTTTCTTTACTGCACCATTCTAGTAAACTAAACTAGAGACTGTTGTGCGTGAAAATGCCAGGAGATCAGCAGTTACAGAAGTACTCAAATCAGTCAAAAAAACAAAACAAAACCAAAAACTCAAAACTAAAAGAAAAATCAGAGATGATCTGTGCTCCCCATTCAGATCGCTGATGTGAACATTACCCAAAGCTGTTGGCCCGTACCTGCATGATATTATGCACTGCTGCCACATGATTAGCTATTTCCCTGAATTGCATGAAGGTATAGGTGTACAGATGTTCCTAATAAAGTGTTCAGTAAGTGTTTTCCAATTAAATAACCTCATATAGGTTCTGAAGTGGCTTGAAGAGTTAACAAGTGAACAGAAATATGATCAGAAACGAACATTTCATGAGCACTGGCCATTGACATAATACTGTATAAGAGTTGGCGGTCGTCAACACAACACTGCAACATTGTCAAACAATGCAAGTACATCCTTGAGTGCAAGACTTGTAATTTCTCATTTCCATTCTGAGCTTTTCCATTAGCTCCATTTCCACTGAGCTAGAGTGAGCATTTCTATTGCATTCCTTCTGTACAAACACTTTGCAAAATAGTGAATCAGGATCTTTATAATCATGCCCCCCGACATTTAATAGAAAGAGAGTGAAGGTTGTGTGTCACTGCTGTGCAAGTGAAAAAAAAAAAAATCATTTTAAGCATATAAACATGACAGATCATTAATGGGGCAGGCTCAACCACTCAAGCTACTGTTAAAAAGATGTGATGGCTGGCTTCATGCGTGTTCTTTTTAGGCTTCAGCCGCCGAGATATGTAGCTGCTGTGTTACAGGGAAGTCTCAACTATTGTGGAGAACAGGATAGGACTCTGCTATATGAAAACTACAGAAGGGGAATAAATAACCCTGGATTAAAAAAGGCAACCTCGCCCCTGCATAAACATCACGCTGCGAGATCAAGCTCATTACCACGTCACAATAAGCAGGCAACAATATAACAGATTCACAAAAATGCAGCTAAAGAATTTTACGGTGGCGCATATAATACTTTATTCTGTGGACATCCACACTCCAAAATATACAGACAGGTTCATTTCGTCTGTGGCGGGCTCAGGCTTTGTGCTATGCTATGCTCCAGCTGTGTGTGCCCGTTACAAGCCTAATCCCATTACTCCACTCTCTTAACAAATGAGTGTGAGGATCACAGGTGTGGGACAATGACAGGCACTAATCTAATTATGGCCTGGGGGTTGGCCACATTCAGCAAAAAGAGGACTGCGTAGTGCTTCGCAATCTGTCCTGCCAGTACATGAGGCCAAGCGCCACCACAGGTGGACAGATCTGATTACAACACCTCCTTGTTGGACAATGACATGGTGCATCATCCTTGAGGCTATTCACTTTTTTTGCACAAATACACCGCTCACGTCTACACAAACCTACAAAGAGTCCAGACAGCAGCCATGTGCTGCAGGATTTCGGTCTTCCGTCTTCTTGGAGCACGGTTGAGTTAATTAAAAGCTGAGGGGCTGTGGTTGATATCTGAGGCAGAACTGTGCACAGCCCAGGCCAGCTCATGCTCCTCCAATATAATGGCAGACATCTGGCAGCAGCTGGAGGTAACAAAGCAACTTGACTGAACATGGGCGAAAATGAGGGAAGAGAGCCGGAGAGCCCACTAGCACTGTTAACGTTGTCTAAACATTTTGACACGGCAAGCTGCCTTCGTTATCTTCCATCTGCTAACTTGTTGAAGGCCATCTTTTAAATCATTTAGCAGAGGAACAAGATGTGTCACGTTGATTTAAAGTAAGGCTGCAAAGATCAGTTATTTTGTTATTCAAATATTCTGTCAAACACAGTGATGAATATGCAAATATTCTTAAAAAAAAAAAAAAAAAAAAGCAAAAGCTCAAGATTTTTTTTGTTGAAGATTTGTTAATGTATTCATTTTAATGATTTAATTAAAGAAAAGCATTAAATCATCCCGTCACATCTAATTACATCCAATCGACAACAAACTTATTTGTTACTTATTATTATTAGCAGACTGTACATTTTCAAGTCTTATCCTTCTTTAATCTGTGTACTAACATTAACACCCCATTCGTGAATGATTTGAAATAGCTGCTGGAGTAGGAGTGAGTCGGAAGTAACAAAGTGCTAAACTTCACACTCTCGTTAAACAGCACACACGCTGTGTCTCAATTTGCATACTTGCGCACTTACACTTGCTATTTTGAGTGCATAAGTGCGTTCACACTGAGGAGTACGGCAATGTGCAGTGCACTGCATTTACTTGGATGATGTACTTCAACCGGGTAAAATGTTGCGTGCGCAATGCTGCACACTTCTCACCCTCAATGGATACCATCTAACCAACGTACAGAAAGGGAGGGAGCACCAAACTATTTCCAGCCAGGTGGAGGACGGCATGTAGACGACACGAAAGGCGATGTAATTTCCATGTCGTGTGAAATATCAAGCATAAAAGCATGAAACTTTTTAAAGAGGTTAGCAAAAAAGCCAGCAGATATTTTTTGGCGGGTTGCGCAATAGTCGCCATCAAATGTTGCGTTTGTCGTTTCTGGCAAGTGCACAACTTGCCGTGTTTGATTGTAGATAACACTACCCTGTCAAAATTCACGCATTAAACAAGTGCATAATATGCACAGCGTACTACACAGAAGTACACTAATGGAAGTAGAAGAATTGAAACACAGCAGTGGTTTCAAGCTAGTACGCACTCGTTTACAACTTCATCCATTGAAACTAGCAAACAAGAGCAGGATCAAACATGACTTTAAAACACGGCTCGAAAATACCAAGGCATGCTCACCCTGGCACAACGGCATCACAACACGTTAAGAGGATACAACACAATGTTTTGCAAGGAGCTAATGCTAGGAAAAACCAAATCATTTTACCGTTTCAAATTCACTTAATAGTTGAATTTAGGGTATATTTGTTACAAGTTATACGTATATACGGTTTACAAGTAATTGCACACCCTGAAACAGACACCATACGTAAAACTCCAGACAAAAATATGAATGATAGAGATTTCCTTGATCAGGAATACTCCTTTTTAATAAAATAAAATGTTGCTGTATCTGTACTTTTTTGTGTTATACGAGGCCACAATCGTTTTACTAGAAAAAGAGCAAGGCTGGTGTTTGGAGCGAAATATTCCTAAATTGAACATTTATTTTTAACAAAGACTAGCAATGCTACCAAGAAGCCAAACTCAAAACCTCTTCTAATGAAATGATGCAAACTGATATTCATATTTAATTTTCTTTAATTATAAACCATGTACTCAGAGCAGAACTTTCCTTGTTGCTGAGGAAATGTATAAACATTCTTATTGATCCATCTGATCAATAGCGACGCAATAGATTACATCTTGGCCCTGAAGTGGCTGAGCATCCCAAAGATGTCTCTTTTTGCCCCTTTGACAGACGGGTTGCAGGTTCCTGTCCCAGAGGGACTAACCAATCACAAAACAATCAATCTACTCATAATAGGGAATCATGTCGAAGTGACCAGCACAACATAATAATCAATACCGTCTCTGTGAGCAATCCAGAGGAGTCTGAGCTATGGGAATTACAGAACTGCTGGGAAAAATGCCAACCACTGAAAGGGGGGTTGGGGAATTAGTGCTGGAACATCTGTAGCAGGAATGTCAGTATTCCCTTAATAAAAACAAAACAAAAAAAAACAAAACAAAAAAAAAGCCAAGCACATTGAGAATGAATGCTGAGAAATTATTAAAATACTTTTACCAGTATAGTAATTCTCTGAATTAAATAAAATTAATTTCACTTCATAAGAAATCTCAAAAGGAATTCAAACAAACGTTCAGCAATTACATACTTGTTTTAAAAAGTGCACTCTCCACTGTAAAAGCAAAACAAGTCATCAGAAAGGTTGCGCAGTAAGTGGCATAATTCAGTCTAACCACTACAGGAGAGCCTCGAGGTATTTGCTCTGATCCAGCTGAGGGATTTGTCAGAAGTGTGCACTGAGGCCTTGCTAAATGCCTGCTCGTCTGAATCTACCTCTAACGGGCACCCGAAACCACTTCACTTCCCACCTGAGGTTAGGCCTGGAGCAGTGCTCGAGGTGGACAGGGCTGTGATTGATTTGCTCAAACCCGCCCTCTCGCTCAGGTTCTGCTGCCAAGCGGTGAGATTTGTATCATGCATAGATCAGAGGAGCAGAAACAGGCCAGGCGGTTAAGCCGTGATTCAGTGCCAGCTGTAATTCTGCCATGAATGCTCGCTGGCATGTCAGGACCACTGTTAAACCTGCCACGACAAGGCAAAAACCACACAATGCATTATTTACCGACCAACAGCACAACCGTTCCCTGTTCACTAACCAAGACAGCGTCTCTCCATGGAGCTGATCAGATTACCAAATGCAAACAACTTTTAGAATCAGATCTGTGTCCAATATAACTTGTATAATGTTTCTTTAAGAATGTCATCCTCCACCAAAGAGGTTTGGATGAAACAAGAATCATTTCAAGTGGGAATGGTGATGAAACAGCTACCACTCAGGAGCTCAGGCAAACTGCTCAACCTGTCTAGAAGTATGATCAGTGAATGCCAACCTCCAGACACTTCAGACCAGACAGGCTAGGAGCTCAGACAGCTGCTCTCTACCACCTTCTAAGACAGTGATTGACAGCTCCTCCTCCCAACCGCCCCTTCAATCTTCAGTAAAGTGTGCCAGATGCTATAAAACGACCGTCACTGACACACTATACATACAAAGTCCAGGCAGCAAACAACAAGGGGGTTACACAAAGCTCAATCAGCACCACAGCCCCCCCAAAAATGTCAAAAATACAAGATATGGCCTTCAAATTCTGCAGTTACTACCACTGACAGGTGGCAAGTTCCTTCATGGTACACACCAACAGCCACCTTTTAGATAAACAGTGCCCGGAGTGCGTTTTGTCTGAGATTTATGTACACTGAGCTTAAGGTGCAGTGCCAGACAGAGATAAATGAAACCTCACTTACAATGGGGCAGCAGAATAAGAGCACTTGAGTGAAGTGAGGCTATAGAAAAGTCCTCAATTAAAACAGCTCTTCAACGCAAGTGTAGTGCAGCGACACAGTATTGCCGGCAGTAGCCTCTTGGACCACAGTGGTCTATAGTGTACTGACAGATGGTAGAGATGTCAAAGATACAAATAATCAGACTGACAACAGTAGCGCAGGCCTGACCAGCAAGAATGTAAATGCTTGCGCTGGAACGGGCAGAGTGGTAACCCAAGCTCTAGTTCTCCCTGCAGAGTGAATGTGTTTTGTGCACCATAAGGATCCCATTACTCAACCTCTTGAGAAGAAATCTCTTGGATGCTCAGTCAGAGAGAGAGAGAGAGAGAGAGAGAAAGAGAGAGCGAGAGAGAGAGCGAGAGAGAGAGCGAGAGAGAGAGCGAGAGAGAGAGCGAGAGAGGAGACTCTGACTCTCTCTACTGTACACTGTACACACCATTCCCTCCACAGTGCAGCTGAAGATGCTTTGCTACTTTACTCTGTTCGCCTTTCCAAAAATCCTGATGTTAAATCTCAGGCCAAACACAAGCCGAAAACTCTTCTCCATCAGAGCGTCTCACATCACTGCCATGGCACACCACGTTCATGTGCCGTCACCAGCGTAACAGTCAGCAGAGAGACCGGATGCTCTAGTACAGGCATATTAAGCCCTCGGCAGAGGGGGATGATGGCACCGCTGGATTTTGGTGAGTGTTAAACAAGCTCTGGGATTCAGCTCCCATAAGCCATTCCACTAAACGATTAGTGGCACGGTGCCTGTTCGCCAAAGCCGAGATGGAGTACGCAAACCCGCAGAGAACACCTGGGTTCCAGAGACTGAGCTGAAGACGTCAAATGTTCACCTCCCCCTCGTTTCGGACCAATTCTGATTCTCCTTTCAAGAAACGTTTAGACTGAAAATACAGACTGGATGAAGGACAGACTGACAAATCATAAAGGAAAGGCAGAAAAAGGGAACCCAGACAAGCCATGTTTTTCATACTTAAGAGGAGCTGCCCAGGTACACTGACGACCACCCAAGCACATTTCGTCTTACTCAAAAATGATTTATTAATCCGTTTCAAGAAAACAATGTGCATTATTTCCAACTTGGCAGCACAGTGTCAGGGAGTGGGGGAGGGGCAGAGAGAGAGCAGAGAGAGGAGAGGAGAAGAGAGGAGAGGCAGAAAGAGAACAGAGAGAGGAGAGGAGAAGAGAGGAGGGGCAGAGAGAGAGCAGAGAGAGGAGAGGAGAAGAGAGGAGAGGCAGAAAGAGAGCAGAGAGAGGAGAGGAGAAGAGAGGAGGGGCAGAGAGAGAGCAGAGTGAGGAGAGGAGAAGAGAGGAGGGGCAGAAAGAGAGCAACACAGACTGAGAGAAGAAGCAGATCACAAGTAACGCTTAGACGTGAATTAGCCAGTGAGTTTCATTGCTAGCCAGTAACTTGCATCTGTATGGTGTACAGTAAACTGTGCTGCATTAGTCAGCACCACTCAGTTATATTCGGCTCTCATATCCTTTGCACTTTTTAAAGCACATGACAGAGGACAGCCTGCTGGAACACAATAACGTTGCTTAAATCATCAACATAGACTGGACTGATGTGTTAAGTAGTATTTGACTATTTTTTCTTTGCTAGTCTGCATTTGAGTGCATAAGGCACCCTGTTCACCATTCATACACTTAAGGTAGTACTTCACATGGCAATGTGTGAGCAACAGATAAACATAATACAAATCAATAGCAATTACCTGTTGTTAGTGATATGTGGTGACTCTTTAAATGCTCTTTAGGCTCGGACTGTTTATAACTGAGCTGCACTCGAATGATTAGTAAGGAGAAGCTCAGGCGCACACGGCTCGCTGACAAAAACACTGACAAACTGACAACTGAAAACACTGACAAAAGTTTTACTGATAAATTTGTAGTTAGCTCTCCAACAGTTGTTTTCTAGGTGACAGTTTAAATATATGCACATGCTGCTGCAAGAGGAGGTCATGCTTGGGAGGCCTACATGATTTCTGCCTCTGCAGACTGGACACCAGGAGTTTAATGAATTTCAATGAAGTTGTAATTTAACATGTCTTGATCATTTCTGCATTCATGTGTTACTTAATGTTTTTTTTTTAAATGTAATTATTGTATGTGAAGTTACAGTCGCAGCACTATTGTCAGTTCTCAGTTCCAACTCAAAAGTGACTAAAGAGCTCAGGATGTAGAGGTGAGACAGTGCGAAAGTGTGACAGAGACATGCAGAGAGACACAGAGGGTGAGACACAAACTGACAGACAGAGACAGTGTGATGGAGACAGAGCGAGACACAGCGTGACAGAGAGACGCAGTGTGAACAGTGACACACTGCGACTGAGAGCAACACAGAGAAACACAGGGTGATGAACCCAGAGAGAGAAGAAGAAAAAAAGAAAAAAAGAAGGAAAGGGGTTGGGGGGAGCAAGGCTCCAGATTAAAGCCATCCTTTCATCCTGGTTATGGGGAGATGTCAGAGCTGTTCTCTGAACCTTCAGGACGATAACGTTACATGCATTTACACTCATCACATGTAAAATATGTAAAGTAACAGGCGGATGAATGTTAGATTGCAGTTAGCAACTACTGCAGATGGAAATTGGCAATTAGCTTGCTGAAAAAGTGACTAATTCTAAGCTGTGGCCGGTGGCTCGCCGTGTCGGTCAGCTATAGAGATTCAAACGTCACATGTTCTTACTCTGATTCCCACGGCAACGGAAGACCGAGCGGGAAAACTGTGTCCCCCACTTACAATAAGCAACGTGGCGATTTTTAAAAAGACTCTTAACATTAAAGTTCTGTTGCTCTGACAATTTGTCCTACCTTGTCAAAATGTCATAGCACAGAATACATTTATAGGTCTTATCTAATAAAGAAAGCAGCAAATTATAGATATGAACATTGCTAAACAAATTATAAATGTGTAATTATAGAGGATCAATCTGATGCTCGAAATATTTAACATGATGGCCGATAATGATCGCATTAACTTAGCTGGTGATGGGAAGTGCGCTTACAGCTCCTCCGCCTGTTTGGTCTTCCATGAGTGGCCTAGCGATGCTTATCCAAATCATTACTTGCACATTACTCTGTATGACGGATGATAAAAAGGCAAAACTACTATATTAATGAATAGGTATTGACTATTCCCTGATCAAATACTGATCTGGTTAAGCTAGGTCAGACTAACTCAGTGTAAAAATGCAAGTGATCAAGTAACAGTAACAGAGCATTCAAAGGCAAGAGGAAGGTTTTTTCGTACGGTAGAGAAACCTGAAACAGGAATGCGTTGTATTCAAGACAATAAAATAGCCATTTAAAAAAAAGTCAAAGACGCATCAGTTGAGAATGTGTGTTAAACCATGCACGTGCGAAAGTGGAGAGCTTTTACTGTTGCATATTAAAGTAATCTGCAGCCTAGATTATTTTTATCTCTCCAGTCTGTCTTTTGAGTAAAACTGCATTGGGTGTAATACAGCATTGTTATTGCTGTCTGTGTAATTGCTGTGTAAATGTTCTTACCAATGCTCATGCTTATTTGGTCTTATTTAAGCTATTATATGAGATATATAGTCAGGATAATCCAAACGCAGCTGACTGCTTATGCGGTTATAGCAGTACAAGAAATTAATTCAAGTAACGAATTGAACTCTAATGGAATCAAAAGAAAATGAATATTTGGGACAGTCAATTTTCATTATGGGGTAGCTAACAAAGTTTTGGAATGGTTCTTAATAAAGTCAGTAAGAAAGCCCTGGACACAGACACAGAGCGTGACAGAGAGACGCAGAGACACTTCTGTGTAGCGGTCGCCACTTCAGCTGAGCCGATGCAGGTGATAAGATGCACAGTTTTTGTCTTGGTGTTGTTGCAATCAAACACAAAAAAGTTGTTAAAAATTCCCCATATAATTTCCAGCCCATGGTAAGGATTGCATTCCAAAAGTGCTGCCAGAATACAGAGCCAAGTGAAGAAAGCCAAGGGTTAAAACAGAGGGGGAAAAAAGCATGACGAAGCTGGTGCCAAGTAAGTCAATGCTTCACTGACAGTAAGTGCTCTGTCTCTGGAGGCAGAAAGCTGACTCCATCATCTGTCCATAATAGAGGGTTTCCTCCCCCGGCCGACCTTTCGTGCCACACGCTGACTTCCTTCTTTGAGACTGACAGATAGGTGGTGTGGCAAGGCTAAACGCTTCTTAGCTTCGTCCGTCAGCAGAAGCCGGTCACACACTGACGTGCCACGTGTGCTACTTGCCTGCACGTCCTCCTCTCCATTTTCTTGCACTCTCTGCTATGGACCACAACTGGCCTTGCACACTTGTTTCTCCATCTCCCATCTTGTGTAAACAGAACCTGTTTTGAATTAGCTTAAGTAGGCTCTGGGCAGTATGGCATGCTGCTAAGCGGAGACAACATTTCACGGATATTTTATGTCTAGACCAGACCGGTCTGCAAAACTAATGAGGAGAAATGCAATAAAGCGGCTCTTCATGAACAAGGCTCAAACAGAAAACCACTCGACAGGGCTTTTGTGATTTGCATTTAAGAATGCCACGCTATTTTGCACTGGTATAGTTCTTTAAATCTCAACAGATAATCACAGGCTACAGACACAAACATTTGAGAAAAGATGGGAAGGATAAAACCAAATAATCTCTAAACCTTCGGGTTGGGAACATTTAATATTACATTGCGTCAATAAAATTGTAAGTGCTGGCATTTCAAGGATAAGAAGTACAATGTGTGTTCGCTTCTAAAGGTCCCGTAGCCTACAGTGTTTTGGTACTTTAGTTGCCTTGCATGTGAAATGAGGCACACCATGCCTCTGCCTGTAACACGTGCAGTAGTGGGTAGGAAACTCTGGGAGATAAATAATGGCATCTGTTCAAATTCAGCCTTAAGTGTTAGAGCCAGAGTCAGATAATGAAACCAAAGGAGAGGACAACTTAGCAGCTCCACAACCGAGATTACAGCATGCCGGCTCAGAACGGTACATTTTTACCTCATGCATTATTCTGACAGCCAGGAACAGAACAAAGTTTAACTGCTTGGTGCAAGTGGGCATGAATAACCGGCTGTAAAGCGAACAGGCAGGCTAACCTGCTGTAAGGTGAATGGGTTACCCATTTCAAGGGCTTTGTTTCTGTGACGTTGAAGAAATAACAAATCCAAAATGGGCTGTTTTCACCGTTTAGTTTCCATAAATAAACATTATGGACTGTGGAGCGGGTGGTACCTTCACAATATTTCAACTATATTAAGCTCTTATTTCAGAAAACCGAGGCAAATTCGGGTTTCCATTATACGAGCCCTTTAAGAGTATTAGCAGCAAAACACAAAAAGATGTCAGCATGTAATAAGACAATAGTGCTAATCCTCTTACTGGTGACACCACACAAGGATTATAGCCTGCAGCGAGTGTACTGAGCAGGAGTTTTATCACACATGCAGCTCCACCAGGAATGTGTTGGGAAACTGCTGTATCAGGGTTGTATAGTAATGACAGCCAGAAATTACACTGAGTGCAAATCAATCCAGCAATTTCATGGGTCAAGGCCTGCTATGCATTTAATTTCCATACACATCCAAGTACAAACCCAAAACAAACAGATTAGCTAAGAGTAAATGTAGTGGTATTAAGCAATAACTGAACGAGCTCTGTGGTACTGCATCACAGACAAATCATAACACGAATGAAAGTTAACCAATTTCGTGAAACCACGGCTACATATATTTACACCACATGAGACACTAATACATTGATGTGACTGATCTGTAAACAACACAAGTCATGACCGACTTTAATATCGCCATACTGGTGTTAAGTTGGCTAATGTAAAGGACTGAAAGTTCAACACTACATTTCCCCTTATGAAAAATAATTCTGTCTTCAAGGCAACTGACAGACAAACTCGAGCATAAAACTACTGTTTGTGCATGGTTTCACTTACATGATTTAACCTTGATCACTGCATGTTGTGGTTTCCCCGGCGCATGGCTCGGATAAACACCCACCCCCTGTTCCACAGAATGACTGAAGTGCTGTGGCGGTGGTGCAAGGGGGTATAAAAGTGAGGTAACGAGAGTGAAAAAGAGGGAGCGAGGGAGCGAGAGAGAGAGAACACAAGAGAGAGAGGAGGACAAGCCCGGCACTTCCCTTCGCTGCGTAATGATGTGCTCCATTCTGCCTTCCCTCTGGGAGCCTCTCGGCTGAGTGAGCACATCCCCGCACCACCGTCCATCAAACCGCCGCTCCCCTCACTCTCACAGCATGGTCCCACTCACTCACTTGCT
>JAQMYM010000036.1:20485265-20522436 GCA_030014255.1 Parauchenoglanis ngamensis
TTAATTTTAGCAGTACCCTATTTCACTTCTCCGTAGCCAGCGGTCAAATCAAATCTAAACAGTACAGTAATTCAACTGCTTTCGTCTTTTTTTATATTCAGCAACTGAGGTCTTTGAATCCATGAAGCTGTTAAACCTCAGGCATAATAACCAAAAGGCCATGATTTTTTAGCATCCCTAAAGCTGAATACACACTACATGACTGCAACCCCAATTTCCCCGTCACAGACTAATTCTGGGGCTCGACAACAAAGCCGATCCTTACTCCTCCCACCACATTTCCCCTTGTTTCTTTTTTTTGTTTGTTTCTGTACAAAATTGTGCAGAAACAGCCACTACAGCCAAAGTCACATGATGGACATCTGTGGTGTTTATTTTTGTAAGAAAGCAGGGTTAGACGCACTTCAGTGGGGGATCTCTCCAGGTGACAGACTGTTGTAGCGTGAACCTCGTCTGCGAGCGCTCGTGTAGTGCTGCATGCGCAAAACAACAGAACCCAACCAAAAAGCTGCGCAGAGCTGTACGGTGATTTTGTGAATTTGAAAGGCTGTAGTGCTCACCCACTTGCAGAAATTGTCACATCTCATTAACAAATTTAATCCCCCAATTACCACATCAGGGCAGACTAATGACGCAGGGGATGAGGGGCACTTACACAAAAAGTAGCACAAACTGCTTATATAACCTCGTTTTGTACAACTTGAATTTAAGTGACAGTGAGGAAAATCCCTGGATCTCTACAATAATTTTATATCAAACACATGCAGAAACACGCGCGCACACCCCCGTCACCTTACCGCTTGCATGAGCAGGTAGTGTTTAAACACAATATAAGCGCACTCCATCCAGAATTAAGCACTTAAAGCCTTAATTTCCCATCAAATCATAAACGAACCCTTCACTTCAACTGAGCAGTCTGCAACAAATTCATACGCTATTAGACACTTAATATTCCATCTGGTTGGCTTGACACATGAAGCAGGTCGCCCACAAATGGCAATTTCAGACTTATGTTTGATTGCGCGCTGTAGCTTAACACATCACACTCTTCAAAAACTGATAGTATTCAAATGACCTGCTTGGAAAATCTGTGTGGCAGCTTGAAAAGGAAACTGAAGGAGAGCATACTGGGTTATAAACCAAAGTGGAGGTTTTGCTGCGATGAACTGATGAGCACTACGTAGATAAATGTCAAATTCTCTCTGCCTCCACAGATTATTCTTTAAATTTGCATCAATCATTTACGGCTGAGAAGTTGACCTTCAGAGTACA
The DNA here is from genome assembly GCA_030014255.1 of Parauchenoglanis ngamensis. Lineage (NCBI taxonomy): Eukaryota > Metazoa > Chordata > Actinopteri > Siluriformes > Auchenoglanididae > Parauchenoglanis > Parauchenoglanis ngamensis. Next base: position 20,486,538 of record JAQMYM010000036.1, read on the forward strand.
CAAGAATGCACAAGGTCTTCAGGAGGGGAGCGTAAACCAATACCCAGTAAACCCAAACGTAACGTTAGAACGGCTACTGCGATACTTCAAACACTCCCCTTGAGCGCGAAATAAACATAAAACTTACAAAAATGCAGAGCAGAGAGGGCCGGCCAGCAGGAATCCGCAGGGGAAGGAGAAGTAATACACACCCACACTGAAGATCAAGGTAACACAAAGCCTGCTTGGCACTTCCCCTCCGATCCCACACATCAATCAACTTAAGAAAGTCCTAATGGACACTTCCTGAAACCTGCAACAGACTGATATGTGCACGGAGAAGCAGCCAGCACGAAAGCCGATACAGAAACTAGGTGTCGCGTTGTTGCGGCACTGCTGGCGGGCTTTTCACTGCAATGTTAGAACACGGTGGTTAGGCGTCTTCTGAGGTTGGTGCACAGGAAAACAATTTCAGCAGTTGCAATACATGCAAATGGACGGCTGAATTTTCTTTGAGAGCTGCCCGGCACCATTGGTGATTTGTTTTTGTTTGTTTTTTTATCTTTATTGTTAATGTTTCAGTCCACACTGCTGCAAGGAACAATTCCTATTACATAATGTACAATGATTAATAACGCACTTTAATCCTTTACACATTTAGTCTTTAGACTCTGTATCTTTTCCGTTTTACCGTGTTTGAGTCACAGCTTTAACAGCATTAATAAAGCACTAGACAGTGTATATACACAGAGCATCACTGCCTCTTTGTCTGCAGCGGCAAATCCATTCTGGTATTAAACAGCGATAATGCACTTAATACATGCGTATATTCTGTACCTACACTGCATTACCCAATTTTGCACGAACAACTACGTATAAGAAGCAAAGCTCCACTGCTTCCAATCTCATGGCGTTAATAAAGCACTAAAGGTCACATAGATACTGATATTTGGCTACGAGTTTGAATTTTATTCTTCTCCGTTTGTGTACATGTTTATTTTCAAGACAACGAAAAGTCTCCGATCAGCCTGGTCATGGTCTCACACGCCCGTCTTATAATCATACAAGCTGCGGGGAGATTAGGAAATGTTGCACGTGTAAACGTGGAAGTGGATAAATAACGGACTGTGACGGAATCGATAAAATAAAGAGACCGAGAAGTGGCGCATGATCAACGAGTAATATAGGAGTTTTATTAACTTCATTGACGGGCTGCAATTCTATTAATCACAATGTACTCAATTTCACTTTTGACTTTATCAATGACTTTTGTCACTCAGTGGACTCCATATTCACGTGCCTTATGTCTTCTTTGAGACGTCATCAGCATAGACCTCTCTGCCTTTGGCATCAGTGCTGCAGCTGGGTTTCTGACCCGTGTGACCTTGGATGACCTCGGCTAACGTTAACACAGGGCGACGGTCTCTGATGTGCTGCGGCCACTGAAAGGTGCGGGACGCTGGAGACGCCTCAGACATCGTGCGCGGCCTGCTACGCCGGACACCGACACGCCATTACCATTTGAAAGACCATTGAATTTTACACAGCCTGTTCATTCATGCTAATTATGCTCATTTTATTCCTGGGTTAAATTAAAAGAAGTCCATTATTAAAAGCACCAAAACGTTTTGTACGTCAGCTTAGACTTGCTCAAAAAACATCATGGAAACTGAAAATATGTTGCAGTTTAATCTTTTCTGAGGGCTGTAAATGTCTACAGCTCTCATTAATGACTGTGGCAGTCAGTGGAGCATGGCAAGACCAAAAATCTTAAGTCAATTTAACTGCAATGAATTTGAACAAAAGCCATCAAACAAGTAGGTGAAACAACGAAACATGTACCGCAGACCCATCTCCAACAAGAAATGCAGAAACAGAAGTGCACAGATGCATGTCCCATCAGTCGAGGGCTGGCTGTGTTCTTTGAACTCAACACCATCAAAAGGTGAAATAATTGGCAAATGAAATGTGTTATAGCTACACAAAGGCTCATTCAGAGAGGGAACCTAGATAAAAGGCGAGGAGAGTAGAAGATAAACCGCCAACAAGCACAAGTGCATGTCATTTTGCTGCACGCGCAAGCCGCTCTCCCCAACACGCTGCTGGAATACATCAAAACAAGCACAAGGTGGCTAATTAGTGCTCATTAAACCGAGAGCCAGATTTCTTACATCAGCAAACAATCACATCCATCAAAGGTTAACGTCGCCGATCAAACAAGGCTGCGTATCTTTTCTCTGTAACATTTCAGGTTTTTATTCACCAGACTGACAGGGGCTTGGCAGTTGCTGGTGAGAGACAGATTGGTGTTTTGACGTGAGTGGTATTACTTTCTTCCATTACCATAAATCCTACTCATCTACTTCCTGCAAATCACTCTGTTTTGTTACACTTCATTCAACTCTGGAAGGAAGACGTTATTGTTATCGGCACTTACGTTGCAGGACATCTGTATTCCCCTTCTTCAGTTGTACACACATACAAACTTTCCCCCCCGAACGTCAGTTCTGCACCGAGTGTAAAACCACAGATGAAAAAGGTTAGCGCGTGGGGATTCCTGACCTGGGCCACACATTACTCATAGCTGAAGACACCACATCAGTCAGCTGATGAGAAGTGTTGGTGGCTTCACTCACGCTCACTCACACATCATAAACACTGTAATGCACTGACAGACAGGGCTCATTCGGTTTATAAGAACAACACGATGACGGGGTTTCACAAAAACACACGACTACCCTCGCCGGGTAACTCGAAACAATCTACAAAATCCATCGTCTCTGACAAAGCGTGTGCTGATCCTCAGCATTTAAGCTTTTTAGGAAAACTTTCACAGCCACACTAGAACGTCAGCTGCTATTAGGGTACTCTGCTTCAAGTTAATAACAAACACAGGCAGGTTTCACACTTGTGCGTCACACAGGAGTTTTACCAGAGAAGCACTTTATCATCGCTGACAAATATACATCACTTACAGGAGAGGAAGCGACTGAGAACCACAAGATTTCCTAACGGTTAATAGACTCCCTAACAGCAGTATTCGACCAGACAAGAATGTTTATGTCACACCAACTCCTCTCTCGCTTTCCACTTGTCAGTGAGAAAAACAGGATATAATAAGAAAACACCTGACAACCCGAATGCCTTGCATGACGACTCCAGGCCATACGCCGGAAGAATAAACATCTGGAGAACATACAGCAGGTCCCAAAAGTCTGGATCCATGCGCGAAAGACGGAAATCATCTCTACATGTAACATCATCTGTGATACGCGAGGAAATGTTCAATGTTCTTGTATTCAACGCATACACAAGTGTCACGGAATCCAAGGCCTTCTGAGCAGGTCTCATCTCTGCGCGTTTAAATAAATAATTGCCTATAAATCCAGACCTCTGGGACACCCCGTATACACACACACTCAGTGATCACACTGTAAACAGCAGAGTTACGGATTTTCTACTAGAGAACTGCCAAGACACTGAGGAAGACAAAACTGCAGCTGGATTGAGGATGGTGTGTGTGTGAGTGAGAGAGAGAGTGTGCGCGCGCGCGCGCGTGTGTGTGTGAGAGAGGGAGAGAGAGAGAGGATTGCGTGTGCTCCTTTTGCCAGGAGGTTTGAATTCCTCCAGCACATGGAAAGATGTGCAACTTTACACCATGCTCACTGTTGACCAAAAAATAAAAAATAAATCAACAGGGTGTATAAAAAAGGAGCATCGTTCCCTCCAAACACGCTTGTGTGAGAAGTTGAAGTGCAACAGCAGCAGGATTGCATTAAGGAGGGAGGGAGAGCGTGAGGGGGATAAAGCCCTACCTTGTGGATGTGCCCTTCCGTACGTCGCAGATGCTGCATTTAAACGCTTCCGCGCTGTTCCTGAAGGTGCACACGCTGCAGTCCCAGTAGCCGTCGTCTGCCGCCGGCTTGGCTTGTCTTTTTGGCCTGAGAAACAAGACGAAAACATTTCAATAAGGTCAACTTCACTCGTCTTACACCAACTGGTAGCGATGTGTCCGAACGCATAACAGTAATAAAGCCGAACAAGTCACACAGTAATGTAAAGTGACAAATGTCAAACTCGACACTGGTTGAAATCCGGACTAGACGAGCTAACTAGCTTGCTAACTAGCGCAGTTTTTTTTTTTTTCTTCCAGTGGAGCAAACACTCACTCGACTAATACACAAACCGTCCGACTGTAACCTAGCGTTAGCGCGCGACCAGCCTACAGCTAACGATATCGAGGCTTAAACCAGCCGTCAAAAATGTCCTCTAGCTTAAAGTGGCAGTTAATACATTTTTTCGACGAGGCCCGGTGTATCCTCCTGTAAATCTCCCTTTGTCTGTGAGTGACTAGCTGCTGGAGTCAGTAGGGGTAGAGGAGAGGAGAGAAGCCGCCATAGCTGCACTGTTCTCGCTCTAGCACACGAACCGAAAAAAAGGCAGAAACCCTCCTTGAGGGGGGGAAAAGCGTCTGAATAGCGAGAGCCCGAAAAACGGCACGGAAACGCAGCCGAACAAACACCAGTCTCTTGAGGACGTCCAAACGGTGGCGTTTCTTACCTGGTCGGGCTCTTTTTGTCGCCCATGGTGGGGAGAAACGGCTCGCGAAAAGAAAAAAAGGGTTTCAAAAAAGGTTTCGGCAATTAAGAATAATTGTGAGGAGGATCCAGAGAGCTCGAACCGCCGCTAGCGCAGGCAGGCAGAGTCGCGTTCACGGACGGGCGCGAGGCAAAGCGAGTGCACACCGCGTGACTCCGCGCTGCCCAATCAGCGCCGCCTTCGCTTTAAAGTCTCGCTAGGAAATCGAAAATAGATCTAGCAATAACGCCACTCTGCTTTTCTCCTAAACTCTTCTTCGCCTGTATTCGCCCGGATGGTACAGAGTGCGTGTGAGACTGAGGAGGCTGTTCTGCGGTCTCGCGCACTATGGGAAGGGCTAAACGGAGCAAAAGACAAGTTCAGGTTGGTTACAGTGGCTCCAACATAAGGCAGCCTGGAAAAGAAAATGTGTCCAAGTTGACAGTTATCTGCATTTTCTATTCCTCATTCTCCTCCCAATGTCTGAAACCGGAGTAAAGCCCAGTAATGTACCTGATCCAGCTTATCAAGGTTTCCAAGGTTTGTAAAGAACATCTAAATACTAGAGCAAGGTGTGGCTTTAGGGTTGGGAATCAGAAGCAGCTGCCAAGGAGCAATGATGTAGATACAGTGATGTTACACACACACACATTCACTCACACATTAGCTGTCAGGTCAAGCACTCATGCACCTGATCAGGGTTGAAGTGGATCCAGAGTTTATCCCAGGAACACTGGGAATGAGGCAGGAATACACCCTCAATGGGCACCGAGCACACGTTCACATACGAGGACAATGTAGCGGAAGTCCAACTACAACACATTTTCATGATATGGGATTAAAACAGGTAACCTGTAGCTTAAGCCTAATCCCCCCCCCCCTTCCCCCATTTATAAAATAATGTAATTCAGAAAAAAGTGGTGCTGAAATGCTTGAAAAGCAATTACTGTTGAACCTGTCTAAAGTATTCAAAATTCAGCAAGTCAGCCTCTCAGCACACGGTGTTCTGCTCAAAAAACACGTGTCTCACTAACTGCAGATTATGAACTGATGAGCTGATGGATTGAATCAAATGTGTTAGTGTGTGTGCCCGTAAGTGTCCAGGGCTAAAGCTGGCCATATTAATGTAATTACTTTTTCAGTAGCTCAGCCCCTCACTTGTTGATTCACCCCAGAACAAGGCTTCATGGGGTAAGAGCATACGACTCTGACAGGCGTCCCGATGTCAGAGACAAGGGCCACTCTGTGGGAGACGAGAAGTGTGAATCATCAGTCTCACTAGTCAGGCTCTGGTCACTCACATGTCATTGTGGCAATCCTTTCTCCCTGACAAGAGGATGTACCACTGGGTCATTGTCATCCGATTTGCCCTCGTCTCTGTCAGGCCTTGTAAGTGATAAATGCTATGGTAAGCACAAACTGCCATTCATGTCATTTATCTCCAGGTTTATGTTCAAGCTTGTCTTCAAAAACGTGCATTCATGAGGTGGAGAGAAGTGCACTGGGTGACAAATGTGGACATGTTAGATAATCTTTTACTTTCAGTGATGAACCTTTGAAGTTACAGTAAATAACACTAATGATCAGTTAAGTGAAATTTCTGACGGTGAAGTACCTACAGATAAACTGCTGCTACCAATTTCTTTATCTTCCTGCCTTTTAAAAATGTGATACATGTGGGTGTAGGGCAAATTAGAAGCAATGATTCAAATGATTCTGGCAATCAAAAACTGAAAGAGCACAAAGGAGAAATCAAGACGGCTTCTTCCCACATCAAACCCAGATGCTGCCTTTGTTCTTCATGCTTGATCCAACATGAAACTCAATATGCACCGAACCTGCTGACTATGTCCATGTGCCATAAAAAAAGAAACTTTCAGTTCAGTCTATTTCATTTCAACAATATTTGTTTAACAATTTTAACAATAGATATTGCCACAAACCATCTTTAGAGAGATGCATGCATTGTACCCATAATGAGGAAGTGGCAAGAAAAATTCCCTGAAGAGGTAAGAGGATAGAGATCTTCACAGCAGCCAAGAAGCAAGATTATGAGACTCAATCACATTAGATGAATATTTCAGCTAATCATAGATCGTAAGGGATGATATGCTTAAACATTCATGAACTAAATCTTTCTATATGTTCCCGGTATGCGAGAAAATGAATAACCTTATTTTCCATACCCAGGGCTGTCAACAGAGGGTATTTGGGGGAGGGAGTTGTTATCCCAGGGGATCCATTGACATGTTGATTAGGTAAATATGTTGTTCAAAACAAGAAAAGACAAGGGGTTTTCCATCTTCCATTTCCATAAACGTTATCTGATCATTCTGAAAACAGATCTCAAGATTTAGTAGAAAAATATGTCAATTTCTGGCTCACGATCCTAAGGATGTCATTAGTTTCAGATTGTGCTGCAATTACATGCATATAAATGCTTGCGGTGAAAGAACCTGGATACGTCAGTTTGAATCAATAGAACAGTGATGAATATGTGCCCAAATGATGTTCTCCCGTATGTGATGCCAGTGGATTGTAATATACTGTATGGCCCAAAGTTTGACGACATCTGACCATAACACCCTTATGAAGTTTTTTCAAAACTGTTGGCAAAAAGTTGGAAGCACACAACTGAATATTATTGTATGATATACATATTGCCCAACATCAGTGCCTGACCTCACTAATGCTCCTCCAGCTGAATGTCATGAATCTCCACAGCAATCTAGAAATCCCAGAAGAGAGGAGGTTCTTATAACAGCAAAGGTTTGGGTTCAACACCAAGTATGGGATGTTCAAAAGGCACATATGGGTGTGATGGTCAGGTGTCCACAAACCTTTGGCCTTATCGTGTACTGTATAGGAATTCAGCTTATACCGCTAACAGCAGCAGCCCACAAATTAATTGTGTTCATTAAACACTGCATCAGCTTTGATCAATAAATTACCTCATTTCACATCTTGTTGCCTTCACATTAGCTTTACTGGTTCATGAAGTTAAAACAGGGCAGTTTTCTTAAATTAAATATGTGTGCTTAGTTTACAGTGTCAGACTGTAATTAGCCTCTTTCCTGGAGTGGCTACTAAACTCAAAGTCATGAATCACTCTCTATGACACCTAATAGATAAGAGTACAGGGATTTACTATTGATCCTGAAGTAAATAAACGTATCTATTGTACAATTGGCACTGAATGTGACAGATACAAATCGATTTATAATAAACTGACATCAAATATAGAGTTCAGGAACGAGCCCTTTTAAATTATAAAGGCAAAGAATTTTTTCTGAATCCAAAGTGTCACAAATTTCACATAGGGTTATATATAGGGTTTACAGTTATAGCCAAAAGAACAGGCAAAAATGATTTTATAATGATTATACACAATGTAAAAATGATCGTAAGAAACAATTTTAAGTTCATTTAGGGCTCTAATAAAACTTACCTGAAGAGTCTCTAAAGCCTCGTGAATTCAACACACAATGATTCAACAGGTTGTTTTTTTTTTTTTCAACTGTAAAATGTGTAATACCTCACACCAAATAATCTACTGCCTATACAGTATATTACACCACCGCATTTTAGGGTAAAGGGCCTTTCTGCTATTAATTGTGAACCCACAGGAAGTACCTTGTTAGAGTCTGAAATTGATACTATAACAGAGGAAAAGACCTGGTTGCAGACAGTCTTGTATAGTGTGGGCCTCTCAATGACATGTGGCTCGGTTTCTTTTTTCCGCTCTTGTTCACTGATATAGCTTCCTTAAACGGTGGCTATTTATTTTCATTATTTATTCATTCAGAGGATGCTTTTATCAGAAGGAATATCTGTGTTTCTTTATGTGTTGTTGTGGAGGAGGATGACAGAACGAAACAAAATCAGAACACTAACAGTAAGCTCTATATCTGGTGCAAAGGTCAAGAGCTTTTCAGCCATTACCGGATCATTTACCTTTAGTTTTTCTTTCTTTTTTCTGTTGCTCCAGTTACTGTAAGAAGAAAGAAGCTCCGGTTACTGTAAGGTGTGCACCTTGACCTGCTATTTCCCACTGTCTTATCAGCATGCCCCTTAATAAACCAAATCCCCACATAACTGTCAATCATCTGTGTGATCATTAAAAACAAATCAGAAAAGTTTGATTCAGTCATTAAGGACTTGCATTACCAAAGCCAAAATAAATGACGAGCTGTGTACCTGCAGGACTGAAGAGAGTTGTTTTGCTATTGGTAATGACTCTGTGTGATTTGTTCTACTTGACCTTTCACCCTGCAGATAAAACACATCTGGCTGCTTGCCCTAGGGACTGTTTGTTGTTGGCTGGACCCACCATGTGTGTGTGTGTTTGTGTGTGTGTAAGACTTCAAAGATGCTTTGACTGATCAGTGCACAGAGGTGCTTTGGTAATGCATACAGTATGTGCTCTTTCTTCCTCTCTCACACACACACACACCCATACACACACCCACCACAATTACTCAGTGAGACAGATGTGGTAACATGGAAGTTTCGTTAAACTATCTGTGTAATGGATGTCTATTCCCAGGTGCAGTTAATAATATTGCATTCAGATATCACAAGTGAAACTCTCTGAAAATTCTTACTATCAAAGTACAACTCTATCTGAAGATTTCTGTCTATTAGGACACTACTGCCTCACTATTCTATGTAAGGAATAAAACACAATGGAAGGAGCGCTTATAGGAAGTAGTCAGTGAAAGGGCAGTATGATGTAGCCTGACACTAAGCTGAGTTATTGTTACCACCACACAGTGGATTACTTTTCTATAACAGTATGTCGAAAATGTTTTATTCCACATAAACCACAGCAATCTACCCATATATATACACTCAACACCTAGTTTCTCTCTAATTAAACCTCTATAAACAGGGGTTGAATTGGGAGTTAGAAAGTGGGAAAGGATTTCTTTCATTTGTACCAACAATGTGGGGACAGTATGTTTCAACTTATGTTTTATTACACGGAATTCTCGACTTTGATTTCACGCAACATGCGATTAAACACTTTTCTGATTTTCAGCATTTACAGCATTTGACAGATGCCCTTTTCCAGAGCGACTTACAGAAGTGCTTTTCAGTCTCCTCCAAAACATATCCTCATGTTAGTACAAATAGGTCAGACTAACAAACCCTGTAGTAGAGGAGTTAGAAAAGAACAAATTAAATGATATTAAATTAAAGTACAAATCCAGGCTATTTTTTGTTACTCTCTGGATTTAGTGCTTGGAGATATGGTCCTGGACTTCAGTTTGGCTTTGTTTGAAGACAGCCAGTGACTCTGCCGCTCGGAGAGTCAGGCAAAATTCCACCAGCTAGCTGCAGGTGCAGAAAAGAGTCTTGCTGCATGCTTTCCTTGTATCCTAAGGGATGGTGGGTCTAGCTGAGCCGTGCTAGTGGTTCAAAGGGAACGTGGTGCAGAACAGAAGTTTAAGAAGAGGCTTTAGGTAGGTTTGAGATGGTCTATTTCGAGAGTTTTAAGTGAGCACTGATGTATTAAATTGGCTCTGGGAAACAGTGGTGATGTAGGAGAAATGACTAAAGTTTCCAATATAGGCTGCTTCATTCCTAAGTTCTTACTTTGATTAATGAGGGTTAGTTTAACACAACCAAGCCATGAATCTGTCAGTTTTGACAGATGTCAATTTTGGCATCTGTGACAGTAGATTGAGAGAACACTGAGCCCAAGGCTCGTTGCAGGGCACACACACACACACACACACACACACATATATATATATATATATACACACACACATTTGCATGCTCAGTCACACCTACGAGCAATGTAAAGTTGCCCACGCACAAACGTTTGTGGGAGGTGGAAGAAAACCCACTCAAACACAGGAAATAACCCGAGAAACTCCACGCAGTCTGTGATATCAAAATAATCTACAATATTGTCTGAGTCTTTTCTAGCACAGGGATTTGAAACTAGCAAAATGTGTCATTTTAACAATCTAATGCATGTACACAGCAATACATAATTGCCTTGCCATTTTACATTTTAAAAGGAAAGCGCTTGTCTCTAAAGCGGTGTGAAATTGTATTACATCATCATTATTGTTAGGATTTATATTACCATCAATTTATGTTGCCACTGTACATTATATTGGCTAGAATTCTGAGCTGTCTAAGAAAGAAATGGATGTGTGTAGGGGTTTAATTGTGGCCGAGACCTCTGGGACCGAATTAGAGTGCCATTTTCATGAATAAGCGTACGTGTGTGTGCGTGCGTGCATCCTGGGAGAGTGGGGGATGGAGGTCACGGCTTCCTTTTCCACACGTGGAATGCCTCCATAAGTTCCTGTTTAGAAAGGCAGCCCTCTCTCCTTCACTCTCTTTCTCCATCATATGCTGGCATGAGCTTAAGTGCTGCTTATGTTCAGATGAGTGCTTGGTGATAAGACGAGGCATGGATAGGCTCCAGGGAGAGCTTCAGGAAGGTAGATTATCCTCCTTACTGGTACATGTGTAGTGTCTCTGTGCTGTTGGGAAAGTGAGCAAAATAAGACCGAGCCAGACTAAGACAGGGGGGAAAACTCCCCCTGGAAAGGCAGAGAAGAAGTTATGAAAAGAATTTTGGAGCAATCGACAGAGAAGGACCGACAGGGAGGAAGAATGCAAGAGACAGAGGACGACTGAGAGTCTGACTCAGTAGTGCAGAGCTTTGTTGAATTCAATGCAGCCTTCACAAAAGATTTCTCAACAAAGCCCCAAGAGCTGAAAGTCTGAGCATGTAAGCATGTGGAAGTGTGTTAGAGCATGTCTACAGATGTCATGACGGAGTGACCCAATCCCATGGTTTGATAACTAGGCACACTGTACCTTTAAACAAGAAAATGAGTTGCTTTGTTTTGGCTGCCAGAGCTCAAGCTCTCACTTTCGAGTAGTGTTTTGTTCTCCCCACCTTCAACTTTCAATAATGTGGCTTTCAACCAGCCCGTTTTCACAATTTGCAGTTTTTCGAGCCGCTTCCTACAGGCATTAACAAAACTGCCGTCACTCAATGAGAATACAGCTAAACACACAAAGCTTTATGCAAGAAAGAAAATGTACAAAACAGACATTTTTCGGCATATTTCAGTGTCTGGGGCTGACAAAAGCCATGCACGGGAAGTGAGTTTCATTGTAGTGTTCTGCAGTGCTTCTGTAGAGCTGGAAAGACAGAGAAATGGAAATGGTTTTGCAGCAAAGAAGGATGGGGGAAGTGGAGACAGGATGATGCTATAGACTCTCACCCAGTACTATAGAACTCAGTCCATTTAACTGATTAGTGTGTAGACTAATGCATCTCAGAGGCAATTTCTCTGCTTGGAGTTGAACAAATTCTGCGCTGGAGCATAGTTACATTTGCTGAAATCCCATAAAGACAGAGAGAGTATTTGATTTATGGCAGAGCTTACCTCCAGTCCTGGAGGGACAGAGTCTATCAGAGTTAGCTCATTTTCTTGCTTAAAGACATCCGATTTATCTTGATAGTTAATTGCCAAGTTTGGTCAGGAAATAACCAAAGTGTGCTCGGCTACACAGAGTTTTACACACTCGCCATTAACCAAAGGCTTTATTTCTTCCTCGCTCTCTGGTGACTCAGCTACTAAACACGTGACCTCAGTGACTGAGGACATTTATATCTCTCTCTCTCTTTCTTTCTTTTTTTCTCTCTCTCCATATTCCCCCCTTCTGCTCTTTCTTGAAACTAGCACACTGCACACTGTATATCCATCACACTCAGGCAGGTACAAGCAAGTGCCCAGACAATGCCTTTCTCCACTCCAATTCCTTGGACCCTTGGGCTTCGTTCTCAGGAGTGTGCGAGGGCATGATGCCTTACAATTATCCTCTCAGATCATTAAATGCGTTAAATGTGCAATGAACAAAGGCTTCAATAAGGTGAGTGAGAGAGAAAGAGACAGAGACAGAGAGAGAGAGAGGGGTTTAAAAAGAACATGTGGGTGGTAAATCCACATTAAATAGCAGAAGAGTTCAAGACTGAGAAAGGCTAAGGGGAGCAAAAGTGCATTAGGTAAGGAGGGAAAAATGGGTTTTGGACAAATGGAGTTGTGTGGAAGAGGAGTGGTAATGATGAAAAAAAGAGAAGGAGGTTACCAAGGCTACCAAGGCAGCATGCATTCATAGAAAGCTTAGTGGCATTTTTGCACTAGATGTGAAGGTATTAAAGCAATTTAGTTTAAGAGCATGATCAAACAGGTAACCTCAGGCATCTCTTCTGAATGTCAAGAGAAGTGCATTGACTTGGAGTCAAGTACGTTTCTGAAATATGTCTCAAATCAGTGGGAAATGATTACCTAGTCTGCCCTTCTTTTAATGGATATTATAGATGTATTTAAAAGAAATATAAAATTCTGTGTACAGTATCCGACTGCATATACCCGAGCACTGTTTTGTTTTTCTGTGTAGTACACTACAACGAAGAATTTCCTTTTCATTCCAAATAGAGCCCTTTAAAAAGAACAAAAAAGAAAAAAAAGAAACACTAGAGCCATTACCACTCAAAGATTGCAGAACAAAAAAGTTCTGTAGTAAACACTGCCATTGTCAAGACCAAGAAAGTTCCAAGAGCAGGGTTAGCCAAGATCAAATCTTTATGGGGGTTGAGACTAAGTAAAGATTGAGTCCAAATGAAAACAAGGCCAAGTCAAGATTTAAATCAAATACTGTTGAGGCCAAGTGTTTACTTGAACTAGTTGGCTTCATTTGTGAATTGTGCCTGATTTCTAGAAGAAGGAAGTACTTCTTGTCAACCTTTGTGCATGTGAAAAGAAAAGACAACACTAACACTTTTTTTTTTTTTACAAATTCTCAGTCAAGACCAAATTTAACAAGACCGACGCCCAAGACTGAGACAAGTCCAGGTTCAGATATCAATAATTCAGAGACATTGCCAAGTCAATACACAAAGTATCTCAAGCCTTAGTGTCTGAATGTCTTGAGCCCCACAGCTATAATGTATACTACATCTAAAGAGCAAATGTTAAAAGAGCAGATAAGAAAGACAGCACAGGGCTTTAATGCTTTAGTTTTTTTGCCGTCTCAGAGGAGATTTCAGTGCTGTTGGTGATTACACTCAGGAAACATTTACACTTCTTGACAGTAAAACTGTCTGATGAAATGCCACTGAAAAAATGGTGTGATATAATCAAATTCATTCTTTAAAGAAAAATGACTCTGGAAGGCTTTTTTTTATTATTGGAAAAAAAAAAAACCCCTGATGTTTACCATACGTCTTTCACAGTCTTGAAATAAGGTGTAAATTACATAAGTTATCTTCTCTGGATGTGCCAAATTTGAGTACTATACAGGAGATAAAAAGCTGTTTGTGTTTCATAAAACATGGCAATTCATCAATGTCAGTTTCAGTAGAGGAATCAAAATGAAACCAAAACACTTTAATTGAATTGCATGAATTTTCCTGTGATGTTTATTGTGACATGATGATAAGTAAGTAGGATGGAAGTGCATGAGGAGAAAATGCTGATATACAAATATGTGTGCAAGAACAAATTTGATTAAAAACAAGGGAAATAAGGCACAAAGTGCGGATAAGAATAACTTGTGTATGCCTAGACACAAATTGAGCGTGTTGCGAAAAAAGTAAGGTATTTATGGGGTCCAGGTGATGAGCTGAGAGCAGAGACAGAGCTGTGAAAGCACTCTACTGAGGACACGATCAGGACGGAAGCCTGGCCCTAAGGCGCAGCTCAGATGTCTTTTAACTGGAGTGTGAAGTTGGTGTCCTTGGTCCGTAATGATACCTTCTGGCACTCCATCATGCCAGAATACATGATGGAACTCCGCTTCATGCATTTTATTGGTAGTAAACTCAAGGGCATCACCTGATGATGCCATTCAGAGTTTCCACTGAATGATTGATGCGTACACCGAGGCGCAACAGTTTGTCACAGTTTGCAATTCCAATATATAATAGAGCTGTAACTGAATATGAATACACGATTGGCGAATGAACAGATAATGTATTGGGAAAAGATACAAGCATGGATATGAATAGAAGGTGCATGTTTTCATTGAGACTGGAACCTTCAGAAAGGTTTTTCACTTTACGTGGGTGTAAGCACGTGGTCAGATTTGTAGCTTGTGAGAGAAAGAAAGATGATCAGTTGAATGAATGCACAGTGCTGTGCAATACATTTACAGCATCATTAACAGCATTGCACTGTAACTTCCTGGTCAGGACAGAGATGGTTTAAATTGTGCTACTTGTTTGTTTGGGTCATAGAACCATCTTAATTTATCAGGAAATATCACAAGTAGGTACAAACACAAATAACTGCATTAAAGAAACATTCCTATGCAAATATTTAGCTCAGGTCAGTTATGAACAACTTGAGAGATGCAGATGAGCTTAAGGAAATATCAGAGCCAGATTTCACAGTTTCTAAAAGCATAGTGATGCCCACTTTTAAATAGATCATGGCATTGCATTACATCTCTACTATCTACTCTATCAAACATTTTCCTATTCTCATAGGAGACTTGATACTGGTTTCTTTATTAACATAATACCAACTAAATAACAGGAGATGTATAAAGATAAAGAGATAAAGCCAGTAAGATATCTTGACCTTGATATCGAGTTATCATTGAATCCTGAGTGAGAAATCATTGTTTGGACTTCATTGCCTGTTGCTTTAGAGCACTGTGGGCTTGGAGGCATGAAATGTACACATGTGGGTGTGAGAGTGAGAGCGAAAGATAAAGTGTGTGTGCTGGAGAGTTGTGGTGGGCTCACTGGGGTGAAGCGTTTCACTGTAAAACATGCGCCCAGGACAGGTCATGTGTTATGCATTGATTCATATAACTGCAGCAGGAAAATCCCACACGGCGAGATGGTGTTTCTGCCAAGTACTCTTAAGACCACAAGAGTATTCAGGCCAGGCCAGACCGCTAACATCCATCTGATATGATCTACTGGAATTAATGAGACGGGCTCTGTGAAAATCATAGAAAAGCAGTTTTTTTAGTGGAACCACTTTAAAGTTGGACAAAATGGCACTTCCATGTATGTTTGTTTTTTTCTCAGTGTATAAATGTTATTGCTTGATTGTGTAGCATCATTAGCTCTGAAATTACACGGTTTTCCACGAGATTTTTCTATTCATCCAGAATATGTGTGTTCATGTGTGTTATTAATCAGACTGCGAATGTTTCCTATGTTTCTTTCTCACGGGTTACATGGTGAGCTGCCAAGAAGTACATGTCAGAGAACAAGACCCGCTCCAAACCAAAACTGGTCTCATTTTTGCAGCCACACTCTTTCTGTGAGAACACAAATTGTCTGGCCTATAAAAGGCAAGCATGCCCAGCTCCACTTCACTGACGGCACCACCCAAGCACTGGAAGGCTCAAACCCAGGGCTTACCAAGTGGAATTTGAAGGGAACACTTGAGAATCACAACATGGCTTGAACATAAGGGAATGGAAATGTCTGCATCGGTTTATCAAAAGCAAAAAAACTCCTAAGTAATCTTTCTGTACAGGAGTATGACTTGTCTATTAGAAGTGTTTGAAAATACAAAGCATTCAATCATCCAAAGTTTGCCACATCAACGTTAAGGTCAGAAATGCTGAAAGTCTGCCTAATGTATTAAACTAGGGTTATTGCTTCAATTGCGTTGTAAAACAGTGAGCACTGAAGGAACAACGGCTCTCTCCTAGAGATTACAAAAAAATTACAGTTTATGGGTTTTCCAAAACTGTAGCAGTATCACTATATACACTCTAAAATTGTAATATTGAGATGATATTAATATTATGGTCCAGCTGGGGGAAGCTGAACTGCGAGCAATCCAATCTGAACGTCTCTCCGGATCTAGAGTATGAAATTCTGTCTTATTTCTTGGCCAGCTGATATGAAAAGAAGGTGGTGTGTGAGAGCCCTTGCTATTCGAGTGAATAAATCTCAGAGCAATGCTAATGCTATGCAGATGTGTAACAGCGAAGCCTGCGCCGAAGCCAACAGCGAGTGGATGACACTGGTGCAGTAGATGAATTTCATGTGGGTGGTTGTCTCATTGATTATGTGTCAAAAGCAGATTAGAGCATGTAAAGATTCCATGCGCTCAGGGATGGAACAGATTACAGTGGAACGTAGTTCCTTTAGTCCTGGCTTGAGCCCCAGTTCAGCTCGAGTGATCTGAAGTAATTGCGCAGCAGGAAGCAGCCAGCTGACCAGATGTTGGCACCGTCTTTTGTAGGAGATACAAGCTAAAACAATAGACAATTTCTATTTATTACAGTATGGTGCAAAAAACATAGGAACGTGTGTGAAAAAAGGCTGTAGAGCAAAGATGCTTCCAAAAATACTGAAAAGTTTGGAAATATATAAACAATCTAAAGCGCATTAGACATTCATCCTTCAGAAAGCACTTTAACCTGGTCAAGGTCCTGAAAACTGCATGAGGCAGGAATACATCCTGTCCATCACACATACCCACATTTACACACTTTGAGTAGTCAGGCATGTTTTTGGAAGGTATGAGGAAACTGGAGAACCCTGAGGAAACCCAAGCAGAAAACATATGAAACTCTACACAATAATATGAAGCCTGGAACTGTGAAGAAGGAACTGTGCCCGCTGTGTCGCTGTGCCGTTCAGCAGCAACAGCAAAAACTAAATCAAGTCCATATGTACCATGGCCGCAGCCTTTAAAGTTGCATCAATTCTCGCAGACACACTGTCATGCAGTTTTATAAGTCAATTAGTGAAAAGGTTATTGCAAGTATTTCGAGGACAACTTGCCACAGATCTTCTGCAGACTTTGGCGTCCATGTGCTTTTGTCTCTGCAGGTAATCGCCGGCCATCTTGATGACGAGATCACTGCTCAGGTGAGGCCATACCAACTGTAGCATAACTCCTTGTAGTCTGTTTCACTAAAGTGAATTCTTTATAGCCCATACAGAAAATGATAGAAAGGAATCTACAATATGTTTTCTCCTGAATAAACTAATGTATAAGGCTTATAGTACATCTAAGGGTGCCTGAGAACTCTGAACAGTGCAGTACAGGTTTAATATGCTTCTCCAACCATTACCTGATTTTAACAATACATCTAAAAAAGAAAGTTCTGGCTTAAATATTCAAGCCTAAAGGATAAAATGGAAAACTGATAATACGAGAGGAAGCGGTGATGATGCCATGTTGTCTGAGGAATACGTAAGAGATTGATTTGCCATGAGTTGACGTCTTGGTTAGAACTGCCTCAAGTGCTCTGACCTGATAATGGTGTTAAAGGTTTATTGAACTTAATTCTGACCTTGCTAGTGTTATCTTGTAGAACTGCAGTAGTCAGCTGGAGTTCTTTAAATCTCTATCGCTGACTGAATGGTTCATATTAAGACCATTCATGCTGTTATTGAGCACACTTTAATGAACCTTCGCTTGTTTGATTGACACACAGCAGAATCTGCAGGGTTAAATTAATAACCAAGGGGTAACACTGCACTGGGCTCAAGTCACTGTCTCTGTGGAATTTTGCACATTCTCCCTGTCTGTGTGAGTGTCTTCAGTATTCTTCAGTTTCCTGGTTTCCTGAAGATGGAGGAGTGGCAGCATGGTGTTGCACAGGTTAGCACGGTCACCTCACAGCAAGAACGTTCTAGATTCTAAGTTGCAGCCTTTGTGGAATTTGTATGTTCTCCCTGTGCCTGTGTGGGTTTCCTACAGGTGATCTGGTTTCCTCCCACAGCCCAAAGACATGCAGATTAGGTCAACTGGCTGCTCTAAATTGCACACAGGTGTAAATGTGAGCGTGAATGATTGTTCGTCTCTGTGTTAGCCTTGCGATAGATTGCCGATCTGCCCAGGGTGTACTCCGCCTCTCAGCCAAATTCGGCTGGGTTTGGCTTCCCGCGACCCTGACGGATAAGCAGTATAGATAATGGTTGGATGGATGGATGAAGATGAATGAATTAGCTTGTATGGCTTCTGAAAAAAGAGGAATTAATACACTTTTGTAATGGAAGTAATAAAACACCTGTAATAACACGCTTTCCTAAACAATATTTCTTTAAATAACTGACTCTTTTTTAATTAAGATGTCCAGAAAAATACTTACCCACATTTGTATGAAAACCTTAACACAAGTAATCCCACTTTAGTTTTCTTATTTTAGTATAAGGAAAGTGACAAGAAACTGCAACTCTCATGTCCTTCTTTGGTATCTGACTTAAACTCCAATTTCACTTAACAATAAACAAGCGGTTTTGGAACCCTATCTAAAGATTAGCAGCAGTGAGTAATCGCTGTTGGTCCAAAAGTCATCGGTCTCACCCTCGAGAGCATAATGGACTCTGCAATCCCCATGAGAGATTACATAAGAACCAGAGCAGTCGGCGTATTCCCTTAATGCATTGGCATCTTATCTCCCTCGACACACTTTCTAAGGCCTTATCCAAGAAGGGAGTTACCAATCGAGCTGCCACTGGCAAAGTGCAACAAGGTTACACAGCATGTCATGTTTTTTTTTTCAACGGTCAAAGAACGTTGCTGGAGAGGCAAAACGCTGATAAAAATCTAAGAATATACCTGGGTTTTAATTAGTTCATTAAGAACATGGATCAAGTTCATGTTCGCACCAGCGAGTGAGAGAGGTTTTGTTACAGGCACTGCATCGTGTTTCAGCAGTGAAGGTTGTGACAAGGCGAAGAGTCCTTGACATTCCCTCAGAGAGAGTGTGTGTGTGTGTGTGTGTGAGGTCCAGACAGCAGCAGTGTGACACACTAACGACGTGCTGTGCTGATGATAAGGTGCTACTGTGGCAGAGGCTCCCCCTCCTTTCGTACATGGCGTGCGTGTGTGTGTGTGTGTGTGTGTGTGTGTGTGTTGCCATGACAATTGTGGACTGTATAACTGCACATGTTGGCCTTGACTGTCAGGCCTAACTGTGCATGGGTGCTGTCTGGAAGTGTGTATATGCAGAGAGAGTGGTTTGAGCCTGACATGAATTTGTGTGTATGTTGGCTTTGCTCTTGCTCTCAGTTTGCTTATGTGCGCCAGCTCTGCAATCCTGCTGTGCGAGCGGGTGTGTCTGCGTGTTGTCCAGATGTAATCCTCACCAGCCAGGCGCTGACTGCTATGCTCTATGAGCCACGGGGGGTAGTCTGGGGGGTGACAAGTTGACACATTCAGGCAGGCACATGCAAGGAGATCTCCTTTCACACACGGCATCCCAAGGGCCTCTGCTATGTGATAGGGGAGGGAAATAGACAGACACAGAAAAGGATTGTGAGGGATCCCAAACTCTAGTATTCAGCAAAGAAAGATTTGAATTATTTTAATGAATTTTGGGGTCAGGTAGGCATGAAAGAAGATTGAAAGGAAATACCCTGTCCCGTAGCCCTGGTCCTCGAGCCCAGCATGTCTTGCCAACAGAGGATTTTTAATGCCGAGCTTTACCAAAAGCAGGCAGAGACGTGTGGGTTTCTGAGAATGTTTCAGGTCTATGGGGTCACCACTACTGTGGCCACACTGCTGTACAAACATGGCCTTCGCTTCCCAGCTGCATGCTTCTGAACCGCTGCTTTGAACAAGAATTATATGCTGCAAAGAATGTAAACACTTTGCGGAAGAATGCAGGCGCTTCACGAATACAGCGATTCGTCAAGTTGACTTTTCCCCCCTCTCCCAGCGTTAGGAGTTCATTTCAGGAAAAGTTAACTAATCGTTTCTCAGTCCATGGTTTAAAACAAGTGCCAGTTCACTCTAAAACACAGAGTAACTTTAACCAAATCATACAGAAATCAGGAGCAAGAAAAGCAGGTCAAATTTTCATACAATGCAAAGCTATGCTTTTCTGAATAATGCAATTTAAAACAGGCACACAACATGGCAATCTGCTCTGTTCGGCTTTTCTGATTTTTAAAGAGCAGTTCATATAGTGAGCAGAGGATGAGGTAGAGGGAGATAGAGCTATAGGTAGAGGGAGATAGAGCTATAGGTAGAGGGAGATAGAGAGAGATAGCAAGGGGTAGAAGCAGAGAGAGAGAGAATGGTAAAGAGATGCAGAGAGAGGTAGCGGGGGGAAGAGAGGACGGTAGGCAGTAGCACAGAGTTAGTGAGATGTAGAGAGAGGTAGCGATAGAGAGAAACACAGATGTATAGAGGCAATTAGAGGTACAAAGTTAGAGTAGTGAGAGAAAGCAGTGGAGAGGGAGGTCAAGAAGTAGAGAGAGAAAGCAGTGGAGAGGGAGGTCAAGAAGTAGAGAGAGAAGGGGAGAGACAGAGAGAGTCGTGGGGCGAGAGAGAGAGAGAGAGAGAGAGAGCGAGTGAGAGAGAGAGAGAGAGAGAGAGAAGATGATGATGGTCTATCTTGCCTCCAGTTCCTCCTGAAGTTTTCAGTCTTCTGCCTTCCAATCAAAACCTATGGTAAAATATTGATCGTCTGTGAGAATCGTTTAAAATACAGAATCATACATCAACAACTATGCCTTTTGTAACTGCAAAATCAAAATCAATCTTGATGGCGCCGACTGCTGAGGAAAAGCGATTTATTAATTTTCACACACCGCTCAGTGAGATTTAAAAGGGTTCTGCTCAAAAAGGAATATCATTTAGGATGTGAAAGCCCATTTAACACATTCCCTCTTGAGAACAAGATATCACTTCACTAGACGCAACAATGACAGGATGTTCCAACTGTTGACAAGAGACTTACACTTGACACTTGTGTTAATTGTTACTTTTCCCTGTGGGGCCCGCTATTCACCGCAGACTGCGCAGTTGGAGCGGTAATGACTGGACAATGGCGAGCTAATGAGACTCTCACACATACACAGTGTAAGCATGCTGGATACGGAGAAGTCTGATTGTAGAATCTAGCATCTGATGGTATAGCAAGTGTATTTTACATGTGTATACACACGCAGTGTTGCCAATTAGCATGTACCAGTGAAGCTTTGTCTGTTGAACGGCGTTCTCGGAGTTCCCTGCCTGAGCTCAACGCTCTCCTGCATGATTTACATAGACCCAGTCAGAAGCTCGCTCTTTAACCGTCACTTCCAAGAAACACACCTTGCATAACAGCACTTAAACAGAAGCTCAGTCCAAACAAAGAACTCAGCAATCCCATGCATGGTAGAACAACCAAGTGGTACATAACAACACACTGTATTACAGGTTCTAGATGATTCTACACTACTTGATAGGAACAGGGACCTGATCAGACTGGTTTACAGGTATGTTTTCAGGGAGTGGAGAGAGAGAGAGAGAGAAGAGACAAAGAGGTGCCAGAGTAGACACACATACAGTATGTATATTGTGCGTGTGTGTGAGTAAGTGAAAGAGAGAGAGAACAAAAGCAATCGGGCAGAGTCACTGGAGAAGGCAGGCCCTGGAGTGCCACAGATTCATTTCTTCTTGAGGGCTATTCATCAGCTCAAGCACAAGAATCACTTTGCTCTAAGGACTGAGACGATATTGAGCTTTCTATCAGTTTCATAAGCAAGAGCTGCCTAGTAGGTCTAGGCCATGTGTGTGCATGTGTGAGTGGTGGAGACACTGTCCTTGGTCTAGAAGCAAAGCAAAGCAATAATGCTACAGTAGGTTAGTGATGCATAGATACAATGACAGTTTGTTATGGCAGAGTGACCCTAATAGCAAGATTCATTGGTGCTCAGGACCGCATTGTAACATTGTAAGTCACTAAAGAACCATTTAAAAAAAAATAAAAAATAGAAAAAGCAGGCACTGGGGGATCACCTTACACCACTGCATCAGTGTTTTAGAGAAACTTTTTTTTCTAGCACTTCATTCCAAGAGGAAATTTAAGGACTTGATCCAGACAAAAACTGACCAATCAACAGATGTTGGACCACACACACACGTAAGAAAGAGCAGCTGCTGGAGTGGAAGTAGTTCATAAATGAGCAGTAGCTGGGAGTTTAATGAGGACCTCACACCAATGTCAGAGCCAGCCATAATTACCTCACTCTGCAGATGCTGGAGGGAAGGAGAAAAAAAACACGCACGGCCACATTCATCTAATTTTGTCAGCCGAATATGTTTAAAAAGCACAATGTCCTCTTAGCCACAGGTTAAAGCCATTAAAAAACTAGCAGTGAAAAAGCACGGACCAGCATCTCGTAAAAGCATCCAGAGACAGCCTTCATAACAGGAAATATAGAGCTCTTTAAGATGAAAAACAGCAATGCAACATGCTGTCACTTAATCAATGGCAGGCCCCGGAGGGGAGTGACTGCTAGTGTGCTGTAGATGGTGGGGGATGAAGGAAGACAATTTGATAGTGGTCAGACCGATGACTTGGCTCCCAAGTGCTGGAGAGCGCGGTCAGCTCTTCTCTAGGGGAGTTGCTTTAATGACACCATCCATCTCACCAACAGTACAGAGAGCCTTCGCAGCCATTATCACCACCTCCGTGGAAACAGTGGAGGAAGAGGAAAAAAGAGAAAAGTAAAGTTGAAAGCGTTTCTCTCTGCGACTGAGATGGGGCACACTGTAGGCACAAGTCCGTTTCGCTCTGTCATGTCACTCCAAGGGTTCCAGAGACTGCATGAATCTTCATGAATCTCATTTCAACTCATCCAGTCCTCCTGTCACAGGCCCTAAGCAGCTCTCCTAGCACCTCTGTAAAGCTGATATTACACCGTTCGATTGCAACAGTCTTTTAAGATTCTTACTTGTCTAATTTTATGAGATGAAGCCAGTAAAATCTTGGCTGAATTCTATAACCGACTGCGTGCTAACGTGCACTTTATGTCAGATTATATAACGAAGGTCCCCTAATGATAGATCTATGATTAAAGAAAATTACTGTTCTGCTTCCGTCATCAATCAGCTTGATCTAGTGCTTGTGCTGAAAAAATGGGCTTGTATAAAGGAAACAACAGCAGCAATGTTCTACCTAGAAAAAATGTTTCAAAAGGGGAAAAAGTGGTAAATGAATAATTTTCTTGTACATTGAAATGACTTGGCTTGACTTTGAACGCATAATGTGATCATTGACAATCGATTTAGAGCCATTGTGACCAAAGATGGCTGCCTACAAAGTTCTGGCAATGTCAGAAATGTTTTATTAAAATGTCAGCGTATGACTGCTCCCACAACACTTGTCTAAAAGCCACCTATAGGACAAGGGCACTGGATTACAAAAAACGAACAACGCCGAAACATAAGCAAACTTACGGTCTTGTTTACTTTAAGAGAGGCGTCTGATCCATTTGGTGCGTCCATATACTATTTAGTACTCCAATTTGGCATACAACCTTTCTTTATTGGTCTATCAGTTAAAACTGAACAAATTCCAAATTTGGCTGCTAGGTTGCCGACACACACCAGGTTATCTGCTCACATCACACCTGAAATATATCAGTTATGTTGGTTACTGGTCTCTTCCTATATGAAGTAGCTAACTTTTAATTATTTCAAAGCATTTCTCAGTCTTGAACCGACCTTTCAGAGAGTCGCTCACCCTCAGGCCTTCTGGCAGCAGACCGCTTGCAGTCCCCCATACCCGGCTTTCTTACTGCGCAGCCGAAAATGTTCTCTTCCAACAAAATTAAAGGTTATTTGGTATTATATACACACAAACTACTTTGGGTGTGAGAATGGAACTAATAAATTTTGAACACACAAATAATTAAACAAACAGGCTTTCAATTTCTGTGATTCTTCACTTTTTCTATCATGAATACTGTTCTAAACCAAGCTACAGATAGATATTTGCTTTCACAGGCATAGAACGTCCATATGCTGTAGGCTTTGTGGTGTGGAGTGCAACATTTTAAAGAAGCCAATGGGGCGATCCAGAGTTAGCCCTGGTACGTGCTAGTCCTTCAACGTGGACTGGGAGTATCATGGCCAGAAGTGCTCCTTAACAGCTCCGGCTTGATTTCTGAAGCAAGGAAAGCCGTACAAATTGTGACAGACACTAAGTGTAACAACTGCAAGGATTTGACTTGGGGTCTGGACTTATTACTAGATGAACATTCTTATCTGCTGCAGAAATGACTCCTGTGTCCTTGTCTGCTCTTCAAATGCCAACTGACAACGGCTAAGCCAGGCTTGTTTTCAGATGCTACAGAGCAGGAGTCTTATCCAGGAAGGGCTGGTGTGGCTGCAGGCTTTCATTCCAACCAAGCAAGAGTCAAACCTGATTCCACTTGTTAACTTAGTCCATCTTGGTCACCAATCAACTATCAAATGCACCTCCTATTTGGCTGGAATGAAAGCCTGCAGCCACACCATCCCTTTGTGGATTAAATTGAAGGCCCTGCTACAGAGGCTTCTGGGTCATTATGAGGAAACCCTGCTCCGTCCAAGGAAGGCAGGTCACTGTGCTTTAAAGGTGGCGCTGTTGATGGACATGAGCTTCCATGCTGTGCACACTCAGGTCCAGGATAAACGATTCTTCAGCAAAGAATGCATTTTAAGCATTGGTATGTCCTTAAACGGCGCATTGACACCTTTATTATTATTTTTACACATTTGAAGCACTGCTTGATTGATTTATTTATAAGAGAATAGCTTAAACACTGAAGCTGGAAATACAATTCAGTCTGAGAACGGCTGTTAATTGAACTATGCTTTGACTCATTTAACTGCAGTAATAAAATAGTGACATTCATCAGGTTGTGCATTAACAGTGGAAATGACTAGTTGACTACTTTTTTTGAAATCTAGTAAAAATGAAGTCACACAACCCCTAATTACTATATTACTGGTCAAATTATAAACCAGGGGGACTTGTCAGCATGAGGCTTTTTGATTCCTTTAAAGTAAATTAAAAGTTGGAGAAACACCTGGAGGTGAGCTGTCAATCCAAGAGGGGCACAAAATGGTAAACCATCAAAATGGAAATCTCTGCCAAAAAAAAGAAAAAGAAAAAAAAAGCTTGTTTAAATAGTGGCTGTGTAACTTCTTTAGCAATAGCTCAGCTGGAACTGCAATCTCTCCCAGCTTTAGACTCTTTCCCCTGAGAGCTACTCAGGGCTACAGCTGACATTTCCTGCTGATATGCCTTCCCTCTTCGTTTATCGTTCAGCGACTGCCCCTTGCTGTTTTACTTCCAAAGAGATGACAGAGCGCAACTGAAACAAGCTTATCTTCCATTACTCAGCATCGGGGGCTGACAGGAGTGCGAGTTTGATTTCAACACAAACGGGATCTGAGCGTCGTCACTGTCCCACGCTGTGGTCCAGCATGCTCCAAAAATGACAAGCGTCCCAAGCATTTACAGAAATGATTACACAATGATTACAGGTGTTGTACGACTTTAATAACTCTACGTATAAGCAGCAGGAAAAGAGGATTTGTAATAATTTGCAGCCAGTGCTAAAAATGTACATTTATCAAGTCTTTTCAAAAAACTGTATTACAATAAAATACAAAGAGCCCCCCCCCTTATTAGCACAGATAAACCAAATGCCCAATAAACCAAACCAAACTTTATCTTCTAGATTCCTGTGAACACTCACTGATTCAGCTCCTCCTCATCGTCACTGTCCAGTTCCTCGGTATTCAAGATGCGTACGTTACACTGTCGATGCTCTAACAGAGCTGTGTCGCTTGCTGCATTTGTGATTTTAACTCCGTCCTGAGCTACAGGGAGCTGGGAGTCGTCTGTCTTTCTCAATCCCTCCACCTCTCCCTCTTCCTCTTTCGCTATGTTGCTGAAGGGAACAGTTACATGAGGCACGTCCTCTCTGATCCTCAGCTCCTCCTCCAGCCTCACTCCCAGCTCCTGGATCAGGCCTTCTCCATGCTCAATCTTTTGAGAGCAGGGGCTAGTCGCTGCTGGTCCAGCTGGTACTCCTAGTTGCTCCTCCTCTTCACTCTTAGGAACACTGCTGTCATGGTCCTCGTCTTCCTCACTACTGCTGCTGGAATATTCCTCTTCTTCCTCACTACTGCTGCTGGACTCATCCTCCTCTTCACATTCTTTCATTTGCTCTTCCCCCACTTCCTGCTCCCCCGGTTCCTCTTCGATCACCAGCTCAGCGGCTTCCTCCAGAATCTGCAACTCCAGGTCCAGGTCATTCTTGTGCAGCTCAGCTTTGCATAAAGCTTCAGCCAGGGCCACCATGTGCTTGGACCTGAAGGGAGAAACAAAGGCGGCCAGATGTGACCAGGAAAAAGAGTCTTTTACAAAGACGCACAGGACTGAATAAATTTTTTTATCTATAAATACAGTGCGATGAGGTTCTTCCTATTATCATAGCCCCTCCTATCCTGTCTTTTTTTTCTCTTTTTTTTCTTTTTCCCATGTTCAGTATCAAGTTTGTCTTGGGTTGTTCATATTTCCTTTGGCTTTGTGAATCTGACTTAACCCTCCTGACCCTGTCTTGGTTAAAATAAAACTTTATGTGCTTGGCTCATTTACACTATTGAATATGAAAAAGGACAGATTTATTTCTGGTTCACCATTTTGCCCTGAGAATTTGAAAAAAAGTTACAATAAGTGGTGAAAAATCAACCGACACCAGCAGTTTTTCATAAAACTAAAACAAATAGGTGAACTCACTGTTACATGACCTCCCTGTCTCATTTGCACCTGACTACTAGTAGGGGTGCAATTAGAAATGTTTTTGAACGTCTCTACTGTTCCCTGAAATACACAGATGTATTCCAGATATTAAAGCATACTATTTTAAGAATCAGAGTTATGGGAACATCACCTTGCCAGCCTATTTACACAATATGAATAATTTCTACACATCAGTTGTCTGTCTTTTTTTTGATAATCAATATATAATCAATTATAATTCATAATGATTGTTGCCTCAGTTCATTTCAGTCACTGCCTTTTAAATAGATGCATTGATCCAAATCATCTCCTCATTACACCCCTACAGTCGTTAGTCAGTTTGCCTGGCAATGACGCGTCATATGATGTGAAACAACAACCTGGTAAACACTGCTGTAACAGTCTAGTTTGAATAACACTGGAAAACCCACTACATCTGGAAATTTGAACATTCATTTCATCACCACCTGCAAAGATGGTCAACTACTATAATGTTGTTTAGTTAGTCTAACGAAAAAGTCCCTGACCACAACGAACCAACCTAGACAATATTCATGATTTGGAGTTATAACACTGGACTTCCTCAGCTTATTATTGGTTACCGTTGAATTGATATTGAATTCTTAAAAGGTAGCGTAGTTCATATGTTAGCTATGACTTTTTTAATGTTGCTTGTTGAAACAAAGTTGGTGTGTGCCTTTCATGTTGATGGGATCACTCTCGATTGCCATGGCAATAAAGTCATTGAGTCTAACCTGGTCACCCCATTGGAAAAGGTCTGGCCACGCCCCGGAGTAGTGAACAGAACACAAGGGATAAAAAAAAGCATTAAACTTGTTATTATTATCCTTAATCAACTAGACAGTGAACCTTTAGTGTGAGGGATAAAGTTCTTTTGTTTCCAGGCATGGCCTGTCAGATACACTTAGAGTTCTGTGTGTGAGTAAAGGAGGCAGTACACAGGCGATGTTAGCATTCACCTCACAGAAAAGCTGTCTCCATGGCTACTGTTGGGAGAACTCCGTAGTAGCACTTCAGTGCATGCTTATCAGTCCTGCTCTCTGGTAGAATAATTATTTTAGGAGCGAGACAGTTTCTCACACTCGCACAGACAAACTTCCTTGCATAGCCGCCATTTGACACATTTCAGCACATCCCCACTTTTGACATCCCAATTTCCCTACAAACACTTGTGGACATGCTACTTGTAAAAGAACACAATACTTCCCAACCAAGTGCAGTGCTTTAAATAAATACGACAACTCGCTCGGCTTTCAAGCTCTCCTAAGGACAAGGACTACACCGAGTAACATGACAAAGCTCCCCTTCGTGAGGAAAGAAAAATCTGCTACAATGTGCTGCATGTAAAGCTTATAATGCAAGGGGGGCCCCAGGAACATGCATTATTCATGCGCTGAACAAGTCCGGGTCGCTGCCAAAACTCAAGTGGCTGCTACTGAGCACTCCAGACAGCTAGTGGTCTACATCGGCATGGTGATTATCGGAGCGTCCAGAGTGCTTTTGAGGTCGCGGCTTATCCACCAAAGGTGGGTGTGGGGGAAACCAGAGGAGACGCAGCCATCGCCGCTTCAATTAACCCACCACTGAGAAGCGAGATGTCTCCTTATTAGGGAGCAGGGCTAATGATCTCCCGCTTGGTGAGCAAAGCGAGCTATTGAGAGTGGGAGAGTTCAGCTAATGCCTCTGGAGGAGGCTGTTTATACAGCGCTTTAGCCTCGAGTGCTGCAGCTCAGGAGCCACAGGTTTGAAGCTGGTGTGATGGTAAGGCAGAGAAAAGAGCAATCTGTTACAGTGACGCAGGGGAGCGAGTTAGCAGGGGAGTGCACCGCTGAGAGTGTGTGTGTGCGCATTCATGTGGTGAAAGACTGACAAGGTAAACAAACTACACAACCCAAGAATGCTTAAATACGCAAACCTCCCACATCGTGCGAGAAAGCCACAACAGACTTCGTTGTGATATATTTGCAGTTATCGTGCAATCAATGATGCCTAACATGCCTGCAAACAAGGACTAGGAAGCCTCCAGAATGTAATCGAATCTCCTGGGAATTCTACAAGTTCCTAGTCAGAACTGAGCCACCCTTCTGTATACATGCAACACAATTCCGTGTACTAGAAATCCTGAATCAGGATCATATTCCTTACTGTCAATACAAGTCAAAGGAATAATGTCCTTCAGGACAAAGTTGATTAAGCAACAGCTTTCTTCTTCAGAGGTGTTCTTTCAATATGGCCTCAAGCCATGAGCTTCAGACGATCCCGCAGACGGCAAGCGCAACATGATCCCATAAGCACACCTGAAAGCAACTGGAGAACCTCCTCCAGCAGAGTGTCTAGGTCCATAAAAACCAGTGAGGTGCTTCCTGGCGAGATGTTGCTGCAGGAAGTCCCATGGAAGTAGCGGCACTTCAAACACACGCAGTATTCTCTTTCTCCCCGTGGGAAGTCATTATTGAGTTAGTGCTGCAGAGGCGTGCTTGTTTTCTCTCTCTCCTTCATTTACTCTCCTTCTGTGCTAAGAGAACGTGTGCTTACGGTGCAAACAAAAGCTCCTTTTTGGGCGAGGGAGAATGTCGTATGCGATTCAGTCACTGGAACGGCACTGTTGTGGCTTGCAGTAATTAAGTGACGAGAGGTGGCTTTCAAGGTTGGGAGAGGGAGAAAATTAAAAAAAGAAAGGCTTGCCATGAGAAAAAACGCGCCAGAGACAGCCTGTGGAAAGCAAGTCGACCGCGATATCAAGGAAGGAAAGAGTGAACGTGCGGCAAATTACTCATGTAAAACTAAAATGTTCAGAAACCTCTTTACCGGGTTTCTAATGAACAAATTAAACACGTACGAGTAGGAAACACGCCTGCACCTTCAAAAGACTTAATCTCCCTGTGCGCATACAGGAATGTTTTGCAAGTGCTTAACGAATTTTAAATGCGTTTTATAAGAAATATGACCTATCAAATGATCTCACATAATGAAATTAAGCTTGCAATATCCGACAATGCCACACCTATCCATCTGCGGGAACCAAGGGAGCAAAATTAGCCATGATCTTGGGGTGGGAGAGATGGCAATCGCAGTGATGCTAGCCAAACATTTGCGTCTGTGAGCTAACGTATATGGAAGAGGGCGGATAGCACTTTTGTCATAGCATGAGCAGCAGTTAAAAAAATGCAGTTGGCTGGCTTCACCATAGCGTTCTTACAATAGGAGAAAGCTGGCAAGTGAATGGGGATTGACAGCTGACTAACTTTAGGAGAAAATGGGGGAAAGATACAGGGGATGTTATTAATTTAGAACACTACCGCAACAAAAATGTGCAACTGGGGCTAAAAACGCAATGAAATAAAAAAGCAGACTCATCTTGAAACTGAGGTTTTGGTCCCTTTCCTTTGTCTTCAACGTAAGATAACCCATATTTAATGTAGTTGGTGGTGTATTTTCGTTTCGCCATGTTTTCAAACACATAAATGAGCATTAAGTATCGACGCGACAACATTAGTTTTGGACGTTGCTGTCATGGCAACGCAGGAAGCGAATGGCTACTGCACACACTCTGAATCATAAGAGGCAACAAAGTTTGCCGTTCAAAATAAAAGTGCAGCAGCAAAAGATTTTTTTCCTCCCCAACTTTTATTTATTTCTTTTTTTTATGCACATACCTGCAACCCACTCAAAATGGCATCGCAACCCACCACTTAAACTTTTTGTATGGTTTTTGGTACTTGCTTAAGATCCACTATTTAAAAAAACTCATTTCAAAAGCCTTTTTTGGGGATGGACAAATCAGTAGCTTGGGGACCCACAAGCTGATTCGGGGTTACAAGTTTTCTTTTAGTCATAGTTGCTCAGTGGACAAATAGGTTCGACAGCCAGACGAAGAAAAAAAAAGAAACCCTACTTTTCTTCCAGACATTCACAAAGTTTTCAAGTGGCAGTTTCAACGTAATGCACTTCATGGTGGTGCGATGCATCTTGATGCTGTAACTGTAGTGCAAATCCCTATGCCCCTTGCACTACCCTGAGGCAGATTAATTAGCATGCATGGATGACAGATCTTTCAACGCAAAGCCGGCATGCAACCCTCCTGCTTGCACCACATGCTGTCACCTTGTGTTAAACATATAAAGATGCTACCCAGACTTGAACAATAACGTTTATGTCAGATGCAAAGACAGAACACAGCACATAGCTGACACGTTGGCAAATGACTTGCTGACTTTTTCTCAGAGTCACAAGCACAGTGTGATACATTATTAACTTTGATAGTAGAGGATATTGATCATATACTCAAAACACCACATGGTGCTGGGACACACTCTGGAATTTTTACCTGCCGGCAAGATGACGAATTTATGATTTGTCCTCCTGGTTAACCAGATTTTTTGTGGGATTATAAAGACAATGTTATCACTATGACTACTCTGGTGTTGACGGAAAATAAAGTAGAATTATAACCCTAAGTTTCACCCACTTGTTTTTAAACGTCCATTGGAAAAACACCCTAAATGCAGTGAGTCATTGTGTGTGCTGGCTACACAAGTATAGCAGCCCCCACGCTGAGATCGAATGTGATATGCTGAAGTCCTGAGAGCAGAAACCCTGCCCTCTAAAGCAGTGGGACACTTCCATCCCCACACAACCATGACTACATACTGCTGAACATTCACATACTGCACAGGAGTTTATGGATAGAGACAGCTGGAACAGGGGATCGACTGGATCGTTACACATAATACTGTGGATGTGCATATGCTTGCTAAGCACTGAACACTGCTATTGAACAACCCGCAGAAATATCTTGTCTGTGGGTGTTTAAAATAAGAATTGTGTTGGACCATTTCCAAAATACGTCTTGCATTAATTATGATGTTGCTTAACGGTAGAGGTTGCTTAAAAGAAATGCAGTAAAGTTAAATATCAAGCAATTTTCAGAAAGAAAAAAAATAGATGGCGGTACTAGGGCATGTTTCCTAGAAAAAAAAACAAAACACAGTTATTATGAGTTGTCTGAATAGAAAGTGCTCAGAGAACTACATAACAAAGACATCCGGAGCTTTTCTAAGAAAAAAAGTGCCTGGGTTTTTCTCTGTAATGAGCCAAATAAGCCTGAAACCATTTTTACTTTACCAACAATATAACCGTATGAAGCATTCTCTACAATTTACAGCTTTTAAAGCTGACCCTTTGAGCAACACATCCAATACAGTCTCACAAAGGGGAAAAAGGGCAAAATAAAGAACATTGCCTCAAAAGACCTTTCAATTCAGACAACCATCTGAAGCCAATTTCCTTGAAAACCAAACGCCTACACGCCACTTGAGACATTTCCAACTTTATTTCCCAGACTGCTTCTGAAGTCTTTTATATTTTGATTGCCCCCTAATGCAGGTAAAGGCTGAAACTCATTTTCCCACAATTCCCCACTGCAAAGTGATTTAACATTAACTGACAGAGCTCAGGTCCACTCCTGGGGGTGGACTGAATGATTTTCCAAAGACCTGACCCACATGGCCCCTGCAGGCCACCATCTTTGGCAGCTCTCTAGGACAACTGCAGAGAAGCTTCTGTCCTGTGAGAGTAACGCTTGGCTTGTCACCAAAATTCAGACAATGTGCCATTTCTCTTGGCCTAAAAGAATGAAAAGCCAAGTCCTGAAGTCCAGCACCCTGCGTTGCTATGGTTGCCCGACAGAATCCAATTGACCCAATTTAGAAGTTTGGAAACAACCATAGAAGGCAAGATGACAGGAACACACGAAAAACAGAGCTCGTCTTAACTTGCTGGCAGAAATGGCATGAAGAGAATCCATGCTGGGGTTACTCCAACAGTTTGGATAAGGAGGAAAATGATAAGAAGGAGGCAAAAACAAAGTGCGGGCGGGCACTATTGCTGTGAGGCCTTGGCATCTTGACAACTCGCTAAAGCCATGCTGAAATGAATAAGACAGGGTAAGCATGCCTGCAGTTTCAGTCTGTTTTTTTGGCTGAAATGGAAAGCAGAGATTCCGCTACTGCAAACTTTCTTTCAAATCAAAATAAAGCTTCAACGGACTGGGCTGCTGAAGCTAAAGTGAAATATATAGTGAAAGCCTGAAAATCTGTCATTCACAACAAACCATGCTACTCTTTCACTCAAGAGGCAAATGCACATAGTCTAAGGATTGGAATTGACATTTGCAAGAGCTGAGCCATGTTAAGTACTTGACTCAGAAGAAGAAAAACAACAGCAAAGGTTTAAATCTAAATCTCTCAAAGTTAAAATGAAACGTAAGCAACAGCTTTTTTTTACTGGATGGAACTCGGATAATATTGGCGGACACTACTTCAGGCATGAGAAACGCTAAAGATTGTGAGAACTTGGCAGAAGTTCAGGGTAGTGACTGAGACAAGGCATTCAGGAAACCCTGTCAATCAAAATACTTGTCTCCAATCCAGTCACTTTGCCCTGTATCTGATGGAAAGAACCTCACAGCAGCTTAAATCAATCTGAGGCCTTTTACGAGGTCATAAATCGCAACTTGACTCTTCAGCAGACGAGCACGATTGGACGGAGAACTACTCTGAGCGTTACCAGCAGTCGGATTTTAGGCAGATGTCATAAATCATCTGGCCAGCTAGCGCTCATTAATCCTTTTGTCTATCGCAAGCAGCTGATTGTGTCAGTGGCGATGAAAGATTTGGGGAGCCTTCACAGAAGTGGAAGTGATCAGATAAGGGCTCGAGCTGAAGCATTTCGCACAGATAACTGGCAGAGCAACTCAGACTTTAAATAATCCGTTATCAGATCTGTCAGGAGTTGAAAAGCTTGCCACAACAAAGTGAGAAAGATACCAGAAGAGCTGCCTATGCAAACCAGAACGGTGGGGATTTTCATGAAAAAGCCGTGGAGTAGCAACATCTCCTTCGGTTGTTTTGCATGACAAGTCGGGCTCCTTCCACACAGCAGGCTGTAATGGTTAAAAAAAAAAGAAAAAAAAAAGCTGAGCTGCAAATCTATTCTCAACATGATGTCGGACTAAAAGGAAAAGGAGGAAGCGGCAGAATCTTTTCCTTCACCAAATGCCTCAAGGCTAGCATGAAGAACCCGAGAGCCTGTGTGCTGCCTGTCTTGCAATTCTAGCTTAAGGCCAACATTTCAAAAAAAGCAAAGCACTGGGGGTTGTTTACTGAACTGGGAGAGAAGAGTAGAAGAACCACCATTTGATCATGGGTCAATGCCGTCAATATCTTGGTCGATCCATTCTGCAATAGAAGAAAGGCGTGGAGGAAGACAGCATGCCAAGTTGATATTTAACGGCAATGGAAGGAAACTGTGCTTCCTGCTGTTTCATCTACTTGATGATTTGGACAAGACTAATCGAGTTCTCCAGAATGTTGACAGTGGAGCTTTTCCATGCGCTCTGCACTCAAGACAAAGTACTTTTTTGTGCTCCACGCCTCTCATCTTTTCTTTCTCTTTCTTTCTTTTTTTTTTTGCTGGCCCAGGAAATGTGCACATACCGACTCATTGTGAACTAGGGGAAACACCAGTAGAAATTTGTCAACTGGTTGATATTTTTAAAATGTCGTCGGTACTGCGGTTTAGCAAAACTACAAAGGCAATTCTTTGTTTTGCCTCAAACTGCTACGCATACAGTGCATCCATGATGTTGCTTACAGCACTGTGGTAACAGTCAACAAAAGAAGTGTGATCAAAAAGTAGTTTTAAAAAATCCACTGTGGTGACTTAGAATTGCAGACCCACCAACCTCAAAATTTAAATAATTTGTAATTTCGCTCTTGGGCTTTTTTCCTGATCATATTACTCATTACTGATCATATTCCTAATATTAGCCAAGTGAAACATGCATTGATAGATTTCATTTCGCATTAATGTACTCAAAAGATTAAAAATTTACCTCGACACAGCAAGGGAACTTTCAAGCAGGAAAATCAAGTTGAAATGAGCACAGATCAAATCTCATCAATCTGAGATGAGGGGAAGGGGCGAAGCTTCCACAGGGTTAATATCGGAGAGTTCAAAATGATTGCACAATTAACAATCATTACAGATGTGTGTGTCGTTTGGCTCATCTGCTTCTGTATGTTTATTGGGGGAAAAAAAACTGCTTTTTGGTATATTCTTGAGTGATTACTGCTACTAGTGTCCTCTGAAATTAAAATGAGGAGGTCCTATGCAAAACATGTAAATATTGGCAGGCCAAGGGTTGTGCGGTAAATTGCGGACATTTTGACAGCCGGTATTTACAATCTGCCGTCCATGAGGTCATGAAGAGTAGGACTCAAGTAAATGACAAAAACACAAATTTTCCAAACTAAATTGTTTAGGCTTATGTTCCTTTCACCAGGACGAAAACCGTGCAGCAACCTGATCCAAGTGAGACGTACATTTGCTGTGTGAGGAGGGAACGCAGTAGTTTTTGAGCTTTAATCAGACTGACAGATGAGGTTTTTAAACTGGTCTGAAATGTTTTTTCAAGGAAGCTGAGATGAGATCAGAAAGCAAGTAAAAAGATTAACATTGTTTTGGTGAAACTATATTTATACCTTCTTAAAATAAAAGCATAACACCGAATACTAGCAAAATACTTTTGGCCCAAAGTATTCTACTAGAATTCAGCAACATCTTATGGGTTTTCACACAAATGTTAGACATTATAATGGATGACAATAATAATAGTAATAATTTTTTGTACTGCTGTAAAAAAGCAGTGGTTCATAATAACAGTACATTGACTATTTAAATAGAACAAAGAAAATATAGTTAGTGTGATATTTTATATATA
>JAQMYM010000036.1:20529304-20553974 GCA_030014255.1 Parauchenoglanis ngamensis
CCTTCCCTCCCTTCCTCCCGCTCTCTCTCTCGCTCTCCTGCTTTTTCTCTCAGCCAGACACTTTGATTTTAAGATTACTCTTCCCACAGAGATATCAAAGTCAAAAGCGTGTACCCTGCAAATCTAGCACTCCCTGTGAAGTCTCTCTCCGCCCCTCTCTCTCTCTCTCTCTCACTGACAGAAGCGGTTAGATATCCATGCGTGAGCTGAAGCAAATCTGTTGACTTTACAAAGAGTAAAGACTCCTCCAGCCATCACACTCCACAGGACAAGGACGGATTTCTGTGTGCTCAGTTCTGACTGTTCCTCATGTCACCTGCCATGTTTTCTTTGTGCCTGTGAGTTCAGTGTACATAAGCACTCAATCACGCAATGATACCGTTTCATCAGAAAAAGGATGAGGATAGTACTGTTCCTCCTCCCAGCGAGTGGACAAAGGGCGACCGGACAAATTCTTCGTCAATGGAAAGCAAAGCAGTTCAGCTCTTATTAGGGCCACACAAGGGAATGAATGGTGGAAGAAAGGCAGACTCCGGAGTGTGAAAGCCACTTCACGTTAAGGTCTCGACCCCCGACTTGACCTCTGGCGCTGTTTGAAAACCACTCAAGGGCCTTATTGTGATAGAGTCCTGCTGCTGCGAGGGACAGACAGAAAAAAAGAGAAAGTGAAAACTCACCGCCCTGGAGAATGCAAGCGGCGTCCTGCGCTGCCGTCGTGATCAGAGAGAAATGTCGGTACAGCGGGTAACACAGCACCCTGCGGCCAAACGACACTAGCACCTCGTGTAGAGAGTGATACGTCTGAAACACACGTGCACAAACACATTTGTATCACTGTCCATTGACGCAATTATTAATTCTATGCCTGCACCTTAATCTAACACTAACCTTAACCTCAGTAAGCAAATAAATAAAAAGCTGTTGTTTTTGTAAAGACGCAAAAAGACAAGTCAAATGTCCCCAAAAGTCTCCACAGGATTTTTTTTTTTTCCTTTTAAAATCTTTTTTTTTTTTTTTTTTTATAAAAGCTACATTTTTAAAAAAAAGTTAATTTCTTCATGGTGACCAGCTAAATATCCCCAAAAGCTCAAAAATGTCCTATATTTATAGGGACATTTCATTCAAATGCCTGTTCAGCTGTGCACACACTACTACACTACACTCTGAATCCATCTACTCACCTAAGGCTTATCATTAACCTGCCCTGGTCAATAAAAGCTGGTCATGGCTTTCGACGAGCCCCTTTGCTTCCTCTGTCTCCCTCTCCCTCCTGCACTGAACACTTCACTTGTAACTGCAGCAATTAGAGCTTAATTACTCCTAACGACCCAACGTTTTATTGAAGGGGTAAACACAAGAGCCACTCTTAAACACCTTCTGACAGCTTAAAATCGGCAAGCCTTAAAAATCTGACCTCATCTATGATATGGAAACAAGCACATGGGGAGAAAAAAAAATGTTCGTCTACCCCCAACCCTCCCCCCTCCCCTCCCCTCCGGTTCTCTTCTTTCAGCGGCTTGTTAAGAATGCGCCCCGAGTCGTTGTAGCATGTCATCGTAGCTCATGCACTCCCCCGGGCTATTAAACAGCGGTGTAAATAAACCTGCGGCGGGAGGCAGAACCGAGAGAGACTGTTAGGAAGCAACATTAGTCAGGCGGAGTGGGGAGAGAGAGAGGGAGAGAGAGAGGGAGGGAGCGAGGGATGGGCAGAAAAAGAGATGGAGATATGGAGGGCAGTTCCTTGACAGCCAGAGGAAGAGAGAGAAATTGAGGGAGCAATAAAGTAAGAGATAGATGGATAGTGTGAGAGATAAGGCTGGCAATACAGCAAGATGAGGAAAGAGATACCAAGGGAAGGAGAGATAAAGAGAGAGAAAAGGAGATATGGCGGGGTGTGTTTGTGTGTGTGTGTGGGTTTTTGTACCCTTGTGAAGACCGAATGTCAGATTTTTACTATTCTTGTTAGGGCAATTTTGGGCGGTCCTCATTATTGGGTAATCCTCACAGTGGTTTTAAGCTTTTTATAAACAAAAAGCAAGAAAAAGTAAAATAGCAAAATGTTTCCTTTTCATTACTGAGGTTAAGGTTAGGGTTAGGAGTAGCATTAATTAGCACAGTCTTCACGATGACAGTAAAACCTGTGCGTGTGTGTGTTTTGGACGCAGCTGGAGGATGTCATTAGCTGGTCTCCATTATCAGAGTGTAGGCTCTGTACTGAGAGGAGGGTTAGGTTACGCTCCCTCATTGTCACACTCGCTGTGCAAATGTGTAGGATTAAGAACTGTTGCCACCCTGGATCACAGGCAGGAAACACACACACATCTTTGCATTCATGCACAAGTGCAAAAGTTTGCATACCTTACAACAAAACAAAGATGACCAGCATGCACTTTGTGTGTTGGGTTTCACAGATGTTCTTAGCAACAAACGTCACATGTGAAAACATTAGCAGTGAATTTCCTTTCTCAATGTGATACATTCATTCATTGTTCATTCATCTCCAGTAACTGCTTTACCCTGAGTCAACGCCTGTCTTCCAGAAATGCTGCCAGCTTTCTGAAAATTTACAGCATCAGGAATTCTGTTAAGTACACTGAATACCCAGGTACACCCTGGACTGATCAGTGCCTGACCTCGCTAATGCTCATGTGACTGAATAAGCGCAAATCTCCACAGCCAAGTCTAGTCTAAAGCCTTCTTAGAAGTAAAAGGCACTAAATCTGGAATGGGATGTTCAAAAAGCACATATGGCTATCCATATAGTGTATATTTCAGCCCAAAAGCTGCCGGGATGTTCAGGCTTGGCCACAGATGGAGCTTGAACAAGCTTCAACAAGATGATGAACCAAACATCTTTTTCATCAACACAGAAAGGTTTAAGGAAACACAAAAATTTATATTCTGTAATGCTCATCTCATTCTTCAGATTGAAGTTGTTCTGCTCCAGGGGGCGCTTACGTCATCACGATGCAACTTTTTGTGTTGAAGAAAAGCGCTCTCGCTTAGCATGATGGAGACCGTTTTTACATGATTTTAACAGAAGAAGCTGACATTGCAGGAAGAATTTGCAGCTTTACTCGCTGACCACAATCCACGTTCATCAATCAGGTGACATCCAGACCCATTACTAACCCTGATATTCTCCACTGAATTGAGGAGTGCATGTGATAGCATTTGAGTTCGGTGCCTGGGTGTGGTTAGTGAGGACAGTGTACATGAGCTGCTGGGGGCACCTAATTCCATGGTAGAGAGTGACC
Organism: Parauchenoglanis ngamensis; assembly: GCA_030014255.1. Classification (NCBI taxonomy): domain Eukaryota; kingdom Metazoa; phylum Chordata; class Actinopteri; order Siluriformes; family Auchenoglanididae; genus Parauchenoglanis; species Parauchenoglanis ngamensis. The sequence continues at coordinate 20,532,562 of JAQMYM010000036.1, forward strand.
ACACTGGTCAATCGAGCTGGTCTTTGGGGGTCAAATGCTCCCGGGAGTGGTTCAGTGAGTACACTTGTGAACTAATGTCACAAATTTGCTGAATTGTGACTCAAAGCAGACTTGGGACTAGACATTAATGACTTGGACTTCAGCCCATTGAGTTGGAAAGACTTTGATTTTCCAAACCAAAGGTCAAAAATGATGTATTAATCAGTGTGCTGTGAATCAACCTTTACCTCCGATAAGCAATTCATTTTCAGCAAATCACCACCGAACTTAATTTCCAAGGTCAACCTTCAACCAGTCAGACAGCCAATCAACTTGCACAAGATAATGACGGCAAAGCTGAAAGACCGTACATTCCCCAACGACAAAAGAACTTCAGTAGTCATGGTCCCAAAAACACAAGCCTTCGCCTTCTGCAACAAAGGATTGCAACATGTAAAGCCTGTAGTTGAAGAATATTAGAAGCAAGTACAGCAACTTCAAATTTTGTTTGGCATATAACGTTGCACAAAGCAAAACCAAGACAAATCCAAATTAAACTGAGCTGGATTGATACCATTAGTGAACATGGTCTACACCTCATCTCATGTGAAATTAAACTGACATATTCCATTTTTATAGTTATTCATCTTTCAAATACCTATAAAGCTCCATTGAGAACACCAGTTTTAAAAAACCTGCATGATTTATCAAAATCGACTACACTGATTATTACTCTGGCTTTATATTTGTTAAAGAGCACATTAGATCTTGTTAAAGACTCAAAACGTAAAGCTAAGGACTTGGACCTTGACTGCCAAAACTTGAGACTTACTTGTGACTTGCAAAACAATGACTTGCCCCCACGTTCGGAAATTAGTGTTTGGTAGGAAAATAAAATGCGCTCCAAAATGTGCATGCAACGTCCTTGTATGTTTGAGGCCACACAAGATCATCTTTGGCTTTTTCTGATCCATGCTTCCTCTCTTGGCGTAATCGTGAAGGGAACAGCCTTACTCTCTCCATCTGTCTGCCTGTCAGGTACACACACACACACACACACCTGCTCCAACACCACTGCAAAGCAGCCAATTCTCATCTTTCAGTCTCAAGAGGCCTTACATGCCCTTACACAAACACACCCACCAACCCGCTCGGCCAAAAATAGAGTTTTTACCCAATAACATCTGGAAGCACTCCAGGAATAGAATCACTTTATGTGAGTGAGTGTGCGCGCGAGCGTGTGTGTGCACGCTTATGTAATTTAGCATCTGGTCAGACGTGTCTTGATCGATAGCTCCTTAAGCCTCTGTCTGCAATTGCCCTCGGCTCACAACTCCTACTTAAACATAAAGGAATCACATTCCTGAGTCACCAAAAAAAGTCCTGAACACAAAAGTAATTACTTGCCTTTGTGCGTCGAGCTTCTCATTTGTTAGATTGTTCAATTAGTTGTTCGCACATTCCTTCCTTTATTCTGTGAAAGCTACTGATGGCTCACTGCTGACTGTTCCCAACAGCTCCTCTGCTCACTTTGAAAACTGAGACAAAGAACAAACCGACAGAGGAAACAGGGCTCACAGATGATGTGAGGGGTGTCTAACGAAGATACAAACCCATGCAAATAATACAGTGTTAGCTATCCATCACCTACCTATGCTAATGAAATGTAAATATGTCTGCAACACATTATCTTCACTGGAACAGTATTGACTAGAATTCAGACCTGACACACCATGTCTACATTGCCTTACTTCACCACAAAGACTCTTTTCATAACCTTTTGACCCATTTTTCTTATCCACGGGTGCCAATAATTCTAAGTGGATTACAATAATACTAAACAAAACTGCTTTACTTTATCATGCCTTTGAAGATGGTCACTAAAACCAGGGCTTTTGGCATAAACAGCTCTCCAGAAAGCCATAAATCTGACTGTGTTGTCATCCCACGGCTATACAGCCTGTTCACCCACCAGTGTGTTACCAAGTGTGACTCAAACCCCCTCACCAGCTCCGCTGATGTCACTGCACTTGTGGGCTTGACGACAATGAAACAGCCAGCTCAGAGGAGGCACACCTCCTCTTCTTTACTAAAACCAAGGACAGGATAGAAGAGGCGTCAGTGGAAAGAGTGAACTTTAAATTCATGGGGTTGAGTACATCCGACTCCACTATCTACAGAACAGTTACAAAATCTCCAACAAGAAATGAGCTTTCATTAGTTTATCAATGTAGTTTAATTTCATATTAGTAATTATTTGTAGGATGATATAAGGCCACAAACCACAGACAAAAATGCCTGCAATTTTTTTCTTTTATTTATATAAATACGTTGGTTTTAGACTTTTATCCCAACCCTGTCAATTCCAAGTCAAAGTCGACATAAAATTATCCAGCATATGCAAAGCTTAGCTCCTAAAACATAACGATTCATACTGGGGATGTAACCCGAAAGTGAAGACCTTACAATTAAAAAAGAAAATTCCTAAAGACTAAAAATGCTGTTGCAGGGCATCATGCTGAGACTATAGGTGTGCATCGGGACACCTCAAAAGAGTCATGTAAATAGAAGGTTTATGAAGCTCGAGGAACAAAGACCACATCTATTGACGTGAACGCGAGTCGCTGCATGATGTATTTAGTGTTCATTCATCCTTAGTAACTGCCTGGCCAGGGTTGCAGTGGTTTAAATTTAGACTACTGGTTTGCTTATATTTTAGGGGACAGAAACAATTAAATGTGTTTAATACTATCATGAGCAAATATGAAAACAGTAGCAACAGTAACATCTCTAATTGAGACCAATTCTGAATTTGAGCGATATAGTAAATATTTTTGTGAAGTCTTGTGATGCAGACTTTCAACAGGCTAAATTTCATCTGATTTAAGGTTAACATTTGCCTAATAATAAATAAACTTTTGCCCAAGGCATGGTACCTGGCCACCTGAAAGATTTATGAAAATTAGATAGCAGTGGAGGTTCAGTGGTTAAGGCTTGTGAGTTCCCATCATCACCGTGGTGCTACTACTGGGTTCATGAGCACGACCCTTAACCCTCAACTGCTGAGTTTCACTCATAATTGTAAGTCGTACTGGAAGAAACATCAGCAAAATTAGCAAATGAAAATGTATTTAAATAACCTGTTCATATAGATTCCCTCTAGCATTTTTTTTAATGGCAAATGCCTGATACTGGCTCAGTACGGTCTCTAATGCATTCTCCATTATTACTGCCTCTGTTTTCAGGAAATACGTGGGTCTTCCTCAAACTGCTGCCACCACGTTGGAAGCCCACAATTGTCTGGAATGTCTCTGTATGTTGGAGCATCACATCTTTCCACCTTTAGGCCCAGGCTTGGAACATCAGTTCCAGGCACTATTGCTCTTGTGGCTGAATGAGTGCAAATCCCCACAGCTATGTGCCAACATCTAGTGGAAAGCCTTCTCAGAAGAGTGGAGGTTATTATAACAGCAAAGGACGTACTATTTCTGGAATGGGGTGTTTAAAAAGCACACTAGTAATGTTATGGTCAGGTGTCCACAGACTTTTGGCCATGTGGTGTACTTCAGTGAAGAATCATGCATTCTTATTTAGAATACATAACATGTCAAACGTCATTAGAATTTATTAACCAGTTCTTGGTTGTGGACCAACTTTTCTGATTTTAATGATGAGAACATTTGTCTCTGGACACATGAAGCCTGCAGCGTACTATCAGTCCATGCAAATGCCAGCAAGCACCTGTTTGTCCTGCTGCAATCTGGCAAGACATACTGAAATATTCCAACTGATCAAAAAGCATTCGAGGTACAGATGCAACACAGCACAAATGTCCTCTAAAATCTTGTAACTGTGGACTCCTACCTCTCTCTCTGCGAAACCAGACATCTTTTAATCTTTCAGTACTTTGACGCAATATACACTCACTGACCACCTTAACAGAAACGTGTACACCTGCTCATTTATGAACTTCGGTTAACGTTCATCAAACATGAGATTTTGGGGGAAATGTGATCTCGGCGGTTTTGACCATGGCGTGGTTGGTGGTGTTAGATGGGCTGGTTTGAGTATTTCAGAAACTGCAGCTCTCCTGGGATTTTAACATTCCACAGTCTCAGAATGGTGGGAAAAACAAAAAACATCCAGTGAGCTACAGTTGTGTCAGGTCTTGTTGATGAGCTGAGAAGGCCACAGTAACTCAAATAACCACTCTTTACAACCACGGTGAGCAGAAAAGCCTCACAAGATGGTGGACCTTGAGGTGGATGGGCTACATCGGGTTTCACTTCAATCTGCAGTTTGCTGCCCATCTTCAATGTTGCGTATTACTACAGATGTTCTGTGGTGTACTGAGGTGTTGTTGTTTATCTACTGCTTTGCATGACATAGAAACAAACTTTTTTGTTATCCTGTGCATCTGCAGTAACAGAGGTACTCTCTCTGTCCTGGTGTGTGGAAATAGTAAAATCGACTCTGAAGCACACCGTACCTCCAGCCAGCTTAAAGTCCCGCTGATTTTTCTGATAGTCCATGCTGACTCCACCTGCAATACACAACAGTCATACAGTATTACACATGAGGCGTATCATTCAAAACACACACACAGACGTACTCAAACTGACCACATCAAACATGTCTGATTCAAGTTCCAGACCTTTCAACAGCTTCGCTCTTTTCATAATGAGAGCAACACATTTTCACACCAACACATTCGCATGTTTCAACAAAGGAAATACTATAAGGAAATCTGAATCGTTTTCCAGCTTTTGCCAGAGGGAACTAAAGCACAGATGTTAAAGAACGTTTACAGTACTGCATGTCATGCGTTTGGGATGCATTCCAACAGATCTGTTTACGGGAGCTGCACCCTGGGTCTTTAGCAGAATTATAGCTTCAGCTTCTCCAACGTGTTTAAACGTGTGATTTAAAACTCGTATCCCTGAAGAAAACACTATTTTCATAAACTTTAACAAATCTATTTTTATTGTTGGAATGTGGCATCTGTTCAATTACTTCTTTTTTTTTTTTTTGCTGTGTGGTTGTAAAATGATAAAATACCAAGAACTGAAAAACATGAACAGTCTGACAGCTGAGGTTTGAATTATATCAGTAACAATCAACTTTATAGGACTTTAACAACCCCCCATCCCCCCCCAAGCAGCACGCACGCAGACACACACACACAGCACGAAGATGTGATGAAATACATTTGTGAGGTGAGGTGTAAAGATGGATATTTTGAATGTATAATAAATGGTAAATGTAAACAGAATACCAGGTATAGAAATATTCTCTATATAAAAGGCTTCAGTGTCACAGTAGAGGAGGAAAATCAGACTAGACTAGATAGACTAGAAATCTGGGGCTGACCCATGGCTGAATTTATGCATGGAGTAACCTGGGCTGTAGCCCCAAGTGATTAATCAAATCCTATGGATAAATAATTAGGCTTTCAATACAGAGATCAAAATCAAGATCAAGGAATAGTTCTTCTAATTACTCTGTTCAAGCGGTTGCTTTGATTCGGTTTTGGTCTTATATGTCCTGAGTTTAATGGTTAAGGTTCGGGCAGTGGAAGTGTTACAAATTTACAAAAGTGCAATCCCGTGTGCTTTTGATTTGATATTAGCTCACTAACTGTCAATGTCAGATAGCAGAAAATATGGTAGCATGGAAGAAAAATAAAATTGGAAAAGAGATGCAATGTCTAATCTTGAAATCATAACTTGTAAAAGTTAAGGATCTACCTTTGTATTTTTTTTTTGAAGGCTTTAATTTGGACGAGCTTTATCATAGCTTTCGTTTGATGGGCCGCACTGCTGCCTATTAACAATCTGCATGTACAGTAGAATGAGCTCTGTAGGCTGTGTAGAAATGTTGGAGCCAGCAAAGGTGGGGCCGTCGTGTCTCTTCTACTGCGGCAAAGTTGTTTTTTTCATATGCAGATATTCGGGTAATTCTGTTCAGTAGCGCATGAAAGGCACGCCAAACTTTTGTAAGACTACTGTATATACCGTTTGAATGTGACATCAGATAGAGAACCAACTACACCCATTTAATCATGTCTTTTAAAAAAAAAAACCTCCCCATTTGGAGTTTCTGCTTCTGTGTGTTTAGGACCGTTACTAAATTGCAGCAAAATGAAAAGTGGGAGGAGTTACCAGTGTGAGAAATGAGTACCCGCCTAATTTCACTAGAACCCACACAGTGATGGGCAAACTGATTTGCTGAATTTTTCATCTAGAAAGGATTACACCACATCATTACAATAAATCCAACAGTCGCACATCAATAACACCTACAACACTCACCATCTTAACCTCATGTTTGTCATGAGCACATCATGGATGCTGAATAATTATTACTACTATTTTGAAATTCACAGAAGAATAGAAAATTGTAATCAGGTACAATTAAGGTAAGAGAGTAGCCGAGTAGTTGCTATTATATCATTAACAGTCTGCTAATCCCTTCCCATCATTATATTTTCTGCAAGGTTGACAATGTTGCTTCAAAACACGTTGCACAATATTGTATGCCATCTCTAATAAATGACAGTGCTTAATTTGGACACGTTTATGCGTTCTGGATCTCTTTTGTGTCGCGCGCATGTTGTCAAAATCACTATTATCACAACTCTGGTCTTTTATTAAGCATGACATGGTAATCTCTCTTCTCATTTTTTCTCTAGCACACACATTTGTATTTTTGCCTTGTGATAGCTATTCATTATAACTTTAAGCTTTTCCATAGCACATCGTCGCTCTTTGTTTATAATCTGTGATTGTGTGATTCAGCTTCTGTGCTCTACATACTGTCCAGAAGGGCTGCTTTTTTCCTAGCTGGAGCAATTCGAAATTCATGTCGTGGTGCAGGTATACGGCCTCACGATGGCTCATGCCCAGGTCTCCCACCACACTAACTCCGTCCCTGGGCAGAGTCTAGAGCTTGAACAACATTCCACCAAATCGGCGACTCTTTACAGCTGGGTATGAAGCAAAATAAATAAACAAAGGCTGCACTTACGTTGTGTTCTCCTTCTGTGGTGCGCACATCGTAGATGTAGGCCAGGATGATGTCCACTAGACTAAGCCAGACTTGGTATCTGGTTGACTTATCCAGTACATAGGAACGATTTGTGAACTTTCTCATTTGTTCTTTTTCTTCATCGGTGAAATTCACAGCTGCGGAGAGAAAGACAGAAAGACTGCGGTAAGTCCGTATCATAACGCGAGTATTTTGGGGCATTTAGCTAGAAAGAAAACTGGAGTCTGTCTACAATGCTGCATGCAAATGAACACATTAATCATAAATCGTGGAGTTATGTAATGATCAAAGAAATATTCCATGACAGCTCATCATAACCTCAGATTCTTTTTTCTTGGCTGATACGAGTTTAACCTTCTCTGTTGTGGCCCGTCCACCTCGAGGCCTGATGAGATGCTTTTCTGCCCATCACAACTGTAAAGAGTGAGTATTTGAGTTACTACAGACTTACAGTCTATAGGCTTATACTTATCAGAGGTTATAGAGCTGTTGCTCACTCAGCATTTCTTGTTTTTTGCACCATTCTGTATAAACTCTTGAGACTGTTATGCGTGGAAATCCCAGGACATCAGCAGTTTCTGAAATACTCAAACTAGCCCATCCGGCACCAACACCCATGCCACAGTTAATGTCACGGAGGTCACATTTACCCTCACGCTGATGGTTGATGTGGACTTTTTGCAGTGCTGCTGCCACATGATTGGCTGATTAGATAACTGCATGTGCAGGTGTACTGGTGTTCCTAATAAAGTGGTAAGTGTACAAAGCAAATCTTCTTCTAAAGACCCCCAATAACACTCAAAGATGAAAAACACTCGAACTAGATTTTGCTCCCGTAGTTAAGTAAGGAAGATTTGTACTTTAATCATGTAATTTTGAAAATGAATACTTTTAAGAGGAAAAAACCCCAGAACTCCTTTTCAAGTACTTATTAAAAATCTAATATGCCATGATTCTTTTTTCTACGTGCGACACCCGGCTGTGTTTTTCCTTTGTATTTTTTATTTTAAAAGACATCCAATCACATTTGCATCAATGTCAAATAAAACTGCACCCAACTGTGTTAATTGGTCTTTGAGCAAAGGCCAGCACGCACCACCTGAGACCTATTCCTTTTTAATTACAACCGTTGCAAACAATGGACGAGCCGCAGTCAAGCTCAAGTCGTGTGGAGTCAGACGAGCAACGGTGTATATACCCTAGTAAGATGTTCTCGTTTGCTGGATTTACTTTGCTTGAGTGTGATTAAATGTAGATGTCTTCTGACTTTCCTGCAAGTATTCCTTCGGCTCCGTACTTCTTTCACCCGAGACCATACGAGATTATTTTTCACAGTACGTATCCCATGCAATGGGCAGCCCACCTTCATTTATAACCAATACAGTAAATTTCATGTTTCGTGTTGCTCATCTCCACTTATGCCAATTCATTTACCACAAATGAATCCAAATGAAACTGCAGAGTGCACGCTCCTTTTTGTGGTTTACAGCTCCCAACAGACGACTGCTAAAGAAGAAATGTACAGGCTGTGAAAAATAAATCTCTGTTGACGGCTGCCTGATGTCGAACACTCCAACTCGCTAAATAACTCATTTATCTCGTATGGTGTGGGAGAATCAAGAGCCGATTACAACACAACGTATATACGAAATGCAGAAATTAACATCGTCACACAGAGCGAGAGAGAGGTAATTTGGTATCCTGATTAATACCCAGATACTGATCGGATTGTTGATATACAAGGTGTAAATGAGCATTTGGCCAGACATGGTGGCACCAAAAAGAGCTTTCAGGCACATTGATGAAATAAATGTTTGTTTGTTTTTTTCCCCATTATGCTCAGAGGGAAGTGGGAAATTTTGCCAAAACTCAGTTGCTATAATGAAGAATATAACCAGTGAGAGAAAGCTGCACAGCACTCTGCAGTGTAAGAAGCAATCATTAAGCTCGTTGTACAGAAATTAAAAGCCATATAATATTGGAAATCGAGCACGCCTGTTTAATGATTTATTTTCTTATTACTGATGAGAGCCCATGGCCTGTACCCCCTATGTTTTCTCCATCTGTCCTCCAATAAAATAGGAGTTTGGTCTCCGCTGTGACAGGCAGAATTTTAACTCACTTCAACACACATATTGTGCGAGGGAAGATTGATGACTGTTTTGGTGCAAGCGCAAAACAAAACGTACACGTACAATAGAAAAGTTGGACTCCGTGACGCAAGATTATTGCTCAGAGATAGATCACTGCAAATGTTTAATGTGTGCAGCCGGAGTAAGTGCACGGAGAGGGGATTAATGAGTTTGACTGATGCCTTGATATTCCTACAGGGGGAGGGGGGAGAGGATTTTAAGAGCAGCTGAACGTGATCTCAGGCATCAGTATAGGAGAGCAAACTTCCCCGATACAGAGCCCTTGGTAGACACAGGCAACTGATCTGGGATCTGGAGGCTATTACAGACACACACACACACACACACTTCAAACGAGGCTGCTGGCTGCAGCTGGGTCTTGGCTTGGCCAGGAGCTGCTGGATTCCTGCAACATGATGACAGGACCTCTCGCTCGCTCTCTCCCTCTCTGAGGCTGAGCCATTGTACGAAAAGAAATGATAAATGTTTGACTAGGTTTCCCAAGCCTAAGAGACAGGCTGGTGTAAATATACATTTGAAACTCCAGACACTTGCTGAAGAGAGCGAATAAATCACTGTAATCCCTTTTTAATTACTGCATATTGAGAATATCCTTTAAGAAAACAATATGACAGCTAGACCGTGAGGTTTGAGAAACGTAAACCAGTCGTCTCTTTTCCAACACTGTTAGCCTGTGAATGACTTCGCCAACTGCAAAATCTGCTTTTGTTAGCCAAGTGGAGTCAGACCACTTGAGTTAAGACTGTCTGTCAGGCATGCAATTAGACAGCAGTGATTGAAATTTAACTCGTACAGCCAGCTAAAGAGCACCTGCTCTGTGAAGCATTCGGAGGTGAACGTCACACTGGAAATCTGCTGTGTGTGACAAGCAGAACATAAGCTGCCATAGTGGTCTTTTAAAACTGCATTAAACAAGGATACAGCATTATAGGGTGTTCATCTAAATGCATGAACAAGTAGAGGTGAGTGAAATGGCAAAAAAGTAAGTGATACTATAATGATAACATTTTAAAGATATTTTTTATAATATACAATGTTTAGAAATCCAGCAAAACAACCTCGCTGTGTTTAAAATCTAATGATCAAATCATCATTATGATACAACCATAAATTGATTAGCTACACCACTAGGCAAATAAATGCGTCAATGTGTTGACCAGTCCCTAATACAGTTGCGGTCCGAAGTGTATACACAGCCATCATGGACATGAAGGTCATGGCAATATCGGGCTTTCAATGATTTCAACTGTTCTTTTTCCGATTGTATGATTGTACAACTTACATCTTCGACAGAAAAAAACCCTTTAATTTCTTTTGGGTTTTCTGAAACCATCATCAACCATCATTATGCATAAATTACATACAGTGCAAATAATATTTGGTTAAATGCCCCTTAGTGAGTTTCCGCTTGACCCGATGCTTTTGGTACACATCAACAAGCTTCTGGCAGAATTCTGGTTGGATATTTGATCACTCTTCTTGTCAGAAGAATTGGCAAAGTTCGATTAAATGTACGTGTTTTCTGGCACGGACCCAACATTTAAGCACACTGCACATATTGTAAACAGGGTTGAGATCGGGATTTGCTTTAAGCTTAAAGTTAACCTGCTTTATCCATTCCACAACCAGCTTTGATGCGAGTTTGTGGTCATTGTCCTGTTGGAGCACCCAGTAGCGTCCATGTTTCAACCATCTAGCTGATGGTTTGAGGTTATTCTGAAGAATATTGAGGTTCTTCATTATTCCACCCACTTTGTGAAATGCACCAGTTCCACTGGCAGCAAAACAGGTCCAGAGCATGATGCTACCACCTCCATGCTTAACACTTGGTACAGTGTTCCTCTGTAGCTCTGGTCATTGTGGCCAAACAATTCACTGTTTGTTTCATCGGACCATTAAACTTTCCTCCAGAAGGATTTTTATTTGTCCATGTCGTCATCTGCAAACTTTAGTTGGGCTTGAGCCCATGGAGATGTAGATTCTCACTGGACAGTAGACAGTTTTCCAGCAGCTTCCAGGCCATGGCAGGTCTGTGCCTTGATGGTTCCTGGGTTGTTCCTGACCATCTGAACCAATTTCCTCTCAGCTGAGGGTGACACTTTGGGTATTCTTCCAGCAAAGTGGCTTGACAAAGTGTCTACACCTCCAAATAACTTGTACTTACACACAATTGTTTGAACTGAAAATTCTCAGAATCTGCAGTTGTTTATAAATGGCTCCAAGAGACATTTCTGAGTTGTGCAAATCTATGAGCCACATCTGCTCCTTGGACTTTCCCATTGTACTGTGTGTTGGTCAATCCTATGAGTGCTGTCAAACAAACTCTTTATGTTGGCACAGAGACGCTACAAGCTGTAGTCAATCATGATCACTAACAGGAAGTTAAGAGGCCTTTCAGCTCCGCTGAATTAATAATCTAAGTGGGTGTGTATAATTTTGTGTTGATTTCAGAAAACCCCAAATAAATTAAAATGTGTGCACCAAATTCTTATGGTTTTCTATTAAATATGTATGTTACATCATTCTGCCACAGAAAAAGAACAGTTTAATGAAATCATTGAAAGCTCAATATTGTCATGACATTCATGTTCATGCATGTAAACTTCTGACTGCAACTGTATATTTATATATGTCAGTGGCTTCTGCGGCTGCTCATAGACCACATGTCCTCAGGGGCTTGTATCCAAATTTTCACAAATGGGAGTGGTGCCAACATACATACATATACGTTTGTGTATGTGATGTGTGTGAGAAAGAGTGTGTCATGTTGGGAAGGGCAGTGTGTGTGTGTCTGTGTGTGTGCATAACCCACATGTACAAAATGTGTTCCATTACTCCAAGGCACTGATAGGGTTCCACATGTCAACTGGTATCACATATCAGCCCTATCTTACTCTGTACAAAATACACTCTTCACACACAGCTAACAAAGAGCAAACAGAGACACAGCAAAAAGTACTGCTACGTTTGATCAGTACTACACCTAATGAAATCTGAGAACAGCTACGGCTAGAAGATGTGATGCTATCCAACTCATTTTGGGCTTATTTTTAAACTGCAACGTTCTGTATTAATGTGGTTGCTTTGATCACTTCGCGTTTTTCTGGCAGTCTGCTTATTGTGTTTTAGGGCGCATAATTGGACAGTAATCACAAGGCAGCTCTGATATTTTCAAAGAGTTTATGGAAGTTCATTGCATGCCTTCTATTTAGCCTGACACTGAGAGAAAGGGCCAATCGGGCTGATAAAGAGCCTGGGAAAGCTACAAGCCTTAGTTATATGTGGGTTATAAGCATTCCCCATATGCCACAGGTCTTTAAGCCCATGAATCTGAATGCTACTAAAATTACTGTAACAAATCACTACATCTGCTTGTCGCTAGGAGTTTCATTTCATTAGCCATATGGTTTTTCCATCCAGCATTCCCAATTTATGGCTTTTGGTTCTGAGGAGAGAAAGAAAAAAAGGAAGAAAAAAAAAAAGTCAGCAGGTTTGCTTCATGAGAAAAATTGGCCTTTTAGGTTTTGTGGAATCATGGTAGGCCCAGATAATAAATATGTTACCTTCTCTTGTTCATACTTTTGGTCTGAGACTTTTCTGAGAAGATCTTGAAAATAATTTGAAGTTTTAATTGGGGGAGTGTTTCATCCAGATTTCATCCAGTTCCTGAGGATCTCCTGTCATCTGATCACTATATAGTGAGTGAGAACAATGTACATAACTGTGCAAAAGTCTTGAGCCACCCCTTATTTCTTTATATTTTGCTTCCAAAGAGCCAGTATTTTTTAATGTAGTCTTGAGGAACAGTTCACCAGGCTTCCTGCATACCTCGATATAAAAAAAATAACGGGATGGAACACTATCGGTCATGGATCGGCCTCCCCAAAGCCCGTATCTCAACATTACTGAAGCAGCGTGGGGTCCTCTCGACAGAGAACGGAACAAAAAGCAGCCAACAGCCAAAGAAGGCCTTTGGAACATCCTTCAAGAAGCCTGGAGAACTTTTCCTGAAGACTATTTAAAGAAATGACAAGAAAGCTTGCCTAAGAGAGTTCAGGCTGTGTTGAAGAATAACGGCGCTCATAACAATTACTGACTTTAAAGCTTGGTAGAATTATACAATCTTTTTTTGTGTTATATTCTGTATTTACATGGATGTTTGCACCTGTTGCAATAAATCAATGTACCTTTTGTCTCATTTTCCTTACAAAATATAAAGTAATGACGGGTGAGGGGGGGCTCAAAACTTTTGCACAGTACTGTAGATTTACCACATTCTGGACTCTGCATTGTACTAGACATTGGTTAGGGGTTAAACAGGTTGTACACAGCATTTGTGTGTGAATGTGTTTGTGTGTGGTTGTGTGCCTGTGTGTCTAATTGGATATACAGCGGATATAAAAAGTTTACACACCCCTGTTGAAATTGCAGGTTTTTGTGATGTTACGTGCACCAATATATAAGGGTGTGCACCAGCTTATTGTAAGTTTTTGTTTACTTTTTTCCTCCCTAAAATATTTATATTTGCTTTATTTATATTTATTTGTTGTTTTCTGCATCACATTAAAAGTGGAAAAAAGATCTGATCTGGGTTCTGTTTTTTTTACATCACAAAAGCTGAAATTTCCAGCTTATATCCATTTTAACAAAGCAAGAGTGGATTCTGCCACTGGAAATTTTAACTGGCTGATAAAAAATACAAGGCCAATATTATTGATGTTATTTTGTTTGACACACATAAAGGGGAAATGAGATTTGTTGAATGACGTACTATAATCGTTAACGTTTGCAATTCTTTCTAAAACTACATCTTAACACCATCTAACTTTGGAAGTGTGCTGTTTTTTGGAATGGAAACTATCAAAACTAATCTGCAGCCTCCATAGACATGGTATTAACCAGACACACACATCCTCTCCTTTTTGCCTTTTTTTTTCTTTCCCTTGCCCTTGATCTGCCTCCTACATGCTCACTAGCCCACATTCTCACACCCTTCTACAGAAAAACATGCACTGACTCCCTCCTTGTCCAGGGGTCTGGAATGAGTCTAGAGCATTGTCACTGAGAGAACTTAAAAGGGTAAAGCAGCACAAGTGCTCTAGCTCTGTTGCAGTATTCTCAGGTTTATCTCAACAGAGCATGACCTTCAGAACAAGGGCCTCTTTAAAGCAGAACCTATGTGCCTGATCTATTGGGATCTGTACCCAAGTCTCTCCTCCTCCACTCTCATATATTAGCTTCCATGACCTTTCAGCACTGCAGCTACATGCACACACACACACACACACACACACACACACACACACACACACACACACACACACACACACACACACACACACACACATAGTGAGACATATTAAATCAATATTCATTCTGTACATAGAGCTGTTTTATGAATGGACAAAAGCAGAGAGTAAAAAAAATAAAAATAAATAAATAAATAAAGAGGGAAAGACTTCTCTCTGTTTTCTTCCGGAATTAATTATTTATTTTGTTGGGTTTGTATCCAACTGGCTGTATGTTATAGCTTATATCACATGATTCAATAGGGCTGTTACATTCTGCTCAAAGTTGCATTTAATATTCAAATGGATTTCAATCCTAATTATACCGTTGTAAGAAAAAAAATGCATGTTAATAATAATGGTACCTCAGTAGACCAAAACATTTTGAGGCAATAACATTATTTCATCATGTTCCACATACATTATTTATTTACCTACAATCATTTTTTAAAACCTTGTCACTGATAAACTGTAATATTGATATAATTTAATTTACTTAAAAAAAAAAAGGCATATATAGTCTTGTGCACTATATATGCTCACTACATAGGGTATAAACAATATGTTGTTTAAAATTGTTGTAAAATTGATGTATTATTTATATTGTGTACTTAATATTTTTAGGAAAGATGTGATCATTTAGTTTAATTGGTGCTTATGTGGGAAATGTAAAATAAGGATAATGCCATCAGTGATGGATTTATGAGCTTTGTTTCTACATAAAGAAGAAACATTGATAGACAAACAGAAAATAAAAATGAGGCATTCAACTGTGAGATGTTTGCCTGTAAATGCATAAAAATAATATAGTATTGGGAATATCTGCCTGTGTGTGTGTGTGTAACGTCATCTCTTTCCGTCTTTTCTCTCACCAAAGAGCGATTTCTCCTGCATGAACTACGGACCACATTCTCTCTAAGGTGCAAGATAGACATTTTTAAACATACACATATCCAGTCTACTGGTTCTGACATTTGAGACTATCAGAATGTTAGAACGTGCTACACTGAATTGCAATGCACCTTCTTCCTCTGGTTTATTAGTTCAGCACAGAGCTGAAGCATAGAGGCTGAACTGATTCTTTTTTAGTTTTAACACAGAGCAGCCAAGAGGTTTTTAGGAAGGGATACGCATAGTCACAAGGCAACATTTTGTCCTTAAGACCCAAACTGAAACAGAACCTTTTCATCCTTCCATCTGATCTCTTTGTCCCTGTCTCCATTTCATCCCAAAAGCCCAGGGCTCAGATAGAGGGTTATTTGGAAGCTTAGATGAAAATTGACCTAATTTAGCCTAAGGATATATTTATAACAGACAGATAAAACAACACACATACACATGCTGTACTGTAAATGTGGCATTCTTTTAACCTCTTTTTCCTGTATCAGCTATAAAGGTGTCTGCAGGTCTAATTGTGTGTAAGCATGCAGGGGCAGGTCGGGAATCAGGCTGCAATAAAAGTACATTAATAATTGCTCTTGTACACAAACATACACATGCAAAGGTATTTCAGTTCACCTCTTAATTGATGTATGTATAATTTGTCTCCTTTGTTTGTTTCATGTGATTTTGTGTGGGTTTAACCGGGGACGTGATCGGCAATGTGTACTTGTATGTCATCTGATACATGCAGAAAATAAACCAGTATTACTGCCAGGTGCTCACATGTTCTCTGCTCTAACAGAATGAAACACTTCCGCTCAAACACATACACCAGCCATATTAATGGACATCACTCGCAAAAGATCAGTTGAGCATCATGCAAAAAACCCAAAACAAACCTAAACAAAACATATATTTATATCCTTGAAAATGTGTTGGAATTAAAATCTGATTTTGGGTAAATCTGCCAATCCAAGTAAACAATGCCAGTAATAGCATGATAGAAAGTTTCAGTGTAAAAGTTAAAACCAAAGAAGGCATTACAAAGCAAGTGCTGCACCATTTCTACCAAGCATAGCATAACATGACCAGAACTCTACTGCACTTTAAAGAGAGTGTTGCTTTAAGAAGGCATCATAGTTGCATGATTGAATGGGAAAAAAAACAACAGGGAAATGCAAGAGGAAGCATTCTTACATAGATAGAACTTTTCTAGCTTGCGTCTCCTGGGCAGGGTCCCTCGGCCTTGCCATCCATATGCATTACTGGAACGTGTGTTGATGTGCAACTTTGGACCCCCATGGACGATCAAGATGTACCCCGCCACCACAGAGAATGAGAAGAGAGAAACAGAATCAGGGTGACAACACGGCATCATTACAGAACCCAGAATCAAGGTCAGAGGGGACGCAGAGATGAAGAGAAAGAGCAAAAGCATGATCCGTTTGAATGGAGAAAGGCACAAGTCAATTATTTTTTCTTAAGTGGAATTTAAAACCAGTGGAAAGTTTCCATTAGTGCACGACACAAAAAATTAATTTTTTCCAAAGCCCTGGGGCAAGGCGCAAGCCAACAACGCAAACACTGCTGAGACCAGAAAGAGTCCATTAACTTTTAAACATGCTAATAAAGTGGTGACATATTTTATTATTTTGAAGTATATTCTTTAAGTACCCGCTTTTGTTTGGTAGCACTCACCTGCGCAAAAGATGCCCCTGCAGCTCCCCCCTTGGCATGGTCTCAGAACAGTGCTCCCTGAACGGGCATAACACAATGAGCTTGTCCAGCAGCTTATGCACGAGCACATTGGATTTGCGGCAGTTCTGCAGCAGGATGGGCACACGGTCCACTGGGCAGAAATCACTCTCTACCAGGAAGTTGGTTAGGCACTCCTGGCAGTACGTGTGGCCGCAGGGCGTGTCCAATGGGCAGATTAAGGGCTGTAGGCAGATATGGCATGTGAGCTCGTCATCCACCTCGTCTTTGTAGTTGTACTCATGGTTCTCATCCAGCAAGTGACGCTGCCCGCAAACGTTGCACAGATCCACATCAGGGATGGATGACTCACAGTCCATGGCAATACTGAACATCATTGCTGTAGCACCTTCAGCTGGCATGGCTGTGGCACCAGTGGTTGGTGTTGCTGTAGCATTATTGCTTGGCAGATGCATGTCAACATCAACTGGCATTGCTGTGGCCCCTTCAGCTGGCATGGCCAACGCACTGGTGGTTGGTGTCGCTGTGGCACTATTGTTTGGCAATTCCATGCCAACATCAATTAGAATTGCTGTTGCACCATCAGCTGGCATGGCCATAGCACCAGTGGTTGGTGTCACTGTGGCACTATTGCTTGGCAGTTCCATGTCACCATCAACTGGCATCACTCTGGCCCCTTCAGCTGGCATGGCCAAAGCACTGGTAGTTGGTGTCGTTGTGGCACTTTTGCTTGGCAATTCCATGCCAACATCAGTTAGAATCGCTGTAGCACCGGTGATTGGTGTCATTGTGGCACTATTACTTGGCACTTCCATGTCACCAACAACTGGCATCACTGTAGCAGCATCAATTAGTATTGGTGTTGTACTACTGCTTGGCATCATTGTAGCACCAAATGGCATCTCTGAGGCACGACTCATTTGTGTTTCTGTGGCACGACTAATTGGCATTTTTGCAGAATCTCCAATTGGCATCACTGTGGCATCTGTTTCGTCCAGCTGCTCAAACAGCGCATCACCAACTGCCATGGCACCTCCTTCTTCTTGGCCCACTTCTGTTGCATTGCTGATAGCCATGGCGACTGCCCCTTCCTCCTCATCTACTATGGCATCACCAACTGCTGTTTGCATGCAATCTGCATCCACTGTTTCCATCACAGGTTAAATATGGCAGTGATGGCGGTAAGTGGAGCTTGCAAGCTGTGACTGGGTGAATGGTGTGAATGGTGGAGGGAGACTTTTTTCCAGCTTTTACTGGGACCCTTTGAAAAGAAAGAGAAACAGAGAATATTATTTATAAAGTTGCTGTCAATAGGAATTGAGAAAAAGTTGTTCTGTACCAAGTCAGATGCAATTTTAGAAAAGTCAACACAAATTACTTTTTTTTTATCTTTTGTATTTGGCAGAATAAGTAGTATTGAACTGCACCCAAACTCATTTTTCCACTAGCAACAAGAAATATCAATACTGCACCCAGGTTATCTAATGATCTTGGGCTGAATGAGAAGCAGAGACGGATAGGATTGACCGAGGGAAAGACAGTAGGTATTAGGAAATCTAATATGCTCTACACTCTGCCTCGATATTATTACTGTACTCGATTATTAATATGCTCAGTCAATTCAACAATATGTGCAAAATGTGGAAAAACTACTTGAGTGTTTAGCATTATTGAGCATGCTAGTTGGCACACACTCTTATCTTTCTGAAGACAAATCAATTTTGCATTCTGTCAACCTGAACTTACTTGAAAGATTCAATCATTTTTGCATCTTGTGAGTTAGGAGGTCATTTGACTACTCACTGGTGTTTATGAAGATATATATGAATTTATGCAGTATAACTTTACATTTTGCAATAAGGGAACAGTGTTTGCATTCCATAGGGATGTTAGTTATGTAACAATGCAGAACAATTACAAGAAGTGAGTCCCCAGAAGATGGCTGCCACCATCTTAACTTTTATCCAGTTTTCTCATGCTAGTAGTTGCTAATTCTTGTCTGCTATTTAAGCCTGTTGGATATTAGCTACAATTCTAAGAGGGGTGAGTGCAATCTTTTGACCTGCCACTCATATTGGACAGGGCACTAGCTAGACAAGCTAGTTATCTATCAAACTAACATTATACGGCCAAATATATGTGGACTTGACCATCACACCCATATGTTAAAGCACACAAATATATAGAATGTCTTTGTATGCTGGATCATTGCAATTTCTCTTCACTGGAACTAAGCAGCTCAAACCTGTTCCAGCATGACATTGTCCCTGTGCACATGAGAGACATGAAAACATGGTGTGCCAAGGCTGGAGTGGAAGAACTTGAATATTCTGCACCGAAGCTGGACCTCAACCCCACTGAACACCTTTGGGATGAACTGGAAATCCTATTGCACCTCAGACCTCATCCAGCATTGCTAAGGGTTTTGTGGTTGATTGAACACAAATCCAACCACAAAGCCACAATTCAAAATTTAGAGAAAAGCCTTCCCAGAAGAGTGAAGCAAATTATCACAGTATTACTATTAAAGACAGCAAAAGAGGACTAAATCCTGATTGGGATGTTCAACAAGCACATATAGGCAGAACTGTCAGGTCTCACACACGTGACAAACTTTTCACTATATAATGCATGAACATGGGCCACATATTTCTGCTGCTGGGAATCAGTGTCCAGAACCAAATTCAACACTACTGCAACAGTGCACGTTGCAGGTTTGGGGTCCTTTTAATATGAATATCCAGCAAGGGATGAATCATCAAGTTATATTTATTGCTTATAATGTTTTTCATTAATCATGCACTCAGTTCTTGTGTCTTTGTAATATAAATAAATAAATAAATAAACACCCTACCATTTTTGGAATCAAAGAAGACCTAATACCAAAAAGAGAAATGCAAAACTTGCTCATATGATCCACTGGCAGCCAGTTTTTCTTCTAGTAGGCATGCACATGTTTGATCCATGTTTACTGGTAAAGTAAAAATGTACTTTGAATAACTGTATATATTACTATGTATTAGAAAAGTTACAAAATTTTGCATGTTGCCTTGAGGCAGCAATGTACCAATAATGGAGTCATGGATGAGGATGAGGATAATGGATGCTGATGAGGATGAAGATGAATGTTGAATAAGGAGGTAGAGTGGCAGGCATGAGTAGAGCAGGATAATTGAACTGGGGTCGAACAATCATCTGAGTCAATATTTAGCATTTTTCTGATTATTGGACTCTTTCCTTGCCAATAAAAAGCGATTTTGTTAAGCGATTTTGTTTGTATATCTGATGCCTAGTGTCCTGCCCACAGTATTATTGGATTGGTAGAAATGTGGACTATATGTTGAGTAAATGCAATCAAACATACTTTTTGGTGTTTCTGAGAAACATGGGAATTAAGCCATACTGCTTTGAAGTTGGAAAAAGCACAATGCACTCATTTAAGTTAAGTTGTGAGTAAAAATTGCATTCTTGTACATTTTCACACTACAAATATAAAATTTATGGTAAATAAATATCAACCATGAAAAAATCAGTATCGATGGCCCCCTAGATTAAACAATGAATTTATAATACATTTCACATTTTTAAGTATTGCATCTTGTTCCACATGCTTGTTTAAGTTGCTTGCTATGCAGATTGATGCTTCAAAAATGATAGATATATTTGCAGACAAACATCCAGGATTTTAATATTTCCCATTATTTTCCAATAAACCAAATTCTGAAATCCATAAAAATGTAATACATACCATGGAGGGTTAAGCAACTTCTCACCCTCAGCCCTTCTTTAAATTCTATTTCAGAAAGCTCACAGTTGGTTTTTTTTTTTTTCCATCTGTGCTCTTTGAATTCCAATTACTGCTATTGTTATCTGTGATTGTTGGAGCTCTTCTCTGAGCCACTGCATGTTTCTTTGACAGCTCATATATCAAGGTGCTTATTATCTATCATAGAGGCTGTGTAGATTTTTTTAACAGTAATTTACTGATTTACTCATATTTCATGTGATCACTCTCTTAATGTATCCATCCCTTGTACACACACACACACACACACACACACACACACACACACGGGCTTGTTAATATTTTTCCAAGTAAACCCAAACTGATTCCTGAAATCAGGCAATAAAATGTGAGACAGCTACACAAAATGATTTCTATTTTATCAGTAGCATTTATATAAATTAATTTTGCTGTCAGATAAGCATACAGTTGGTGGCACGGTGGTGCAGTGGTTAGCACTGTAGCCTCACAGCAAGAAGGTCCTGGTTTCGATCCCCGGGTCACCCAGGGTGCCCTTCTGTGCGGAGTTTGCATGTTCTCCCCGTGCATGCGTGGGTTTCCTCC
>JAQMYM010000036.1:20562771-20586390 GCA_030014255.1 Parauchenoglanis ngamensis
TTTTTTTTTTTACTTTAAAGAAACAAAAAAAATAAATAAATTAATGAATGTTGTCTTTGTTTTTGAGTGCTAAGAGTTAAAAAAAAAAAAAAAAAAAAAAAAAAAAAAAAGATATTTAACTGTAGTCTGCAGAAATGTTCGGCTTTCTAAGCGACCAGCTGAGCGCGTAAGCCTACTTTAAACCATGTAGCCATGTTGCCAGATGAACAGAAGCACATCTGGCCCGTGTCAGATGTTAAATATGAGAAATGTAGTGAAAGCTATTTATTATCCTTATTTGTAGACATTTGTAGATCGGAGCATCAGTGCAGCAGAGTACAGTTCTTACTGAGCTTACAACTTTTAGTAATGACGTGATGTGAATATTAAACAAATCTCTGCCCAAATAGGAACACTCAATATATTCGAAAAAAAAGTAAATGAAAACAGAAAAGCAGCTTTTGCAGTTTACCCAACTGAATGTCTTTTTTTTCACTCAGATCCAGGCTGCTTTTTTTGGTAGCACTCTGAATAATCACGTGATACCATCAAAATGCATGTTCGTTCTGTGTCTCAAGCAACTAGTGGTGTTATGGTTAAAAAAGGGGTCTTTTTTTTCTTCTTTTTTTTTTAAAAGTATAATAACCTAGTCTAAAACAATCAAGGTGTCATGGTATTAATCGATCATTTAAAAAATACGGCAAAAAGTAAAGCAAAAATGTATCAGCTCTGTACAAATATCTCCTTGCATATAAAAGGAAATAAAAAGATCAAATTGCATAATTGTGCATGTTTTGCCTCGAATCTCTTATATCGGGCCTCATTTATCAATCTGGATATGGACGGATTTCTTTGTACATCGTTCAGACGACTATTCATCTGATATCTGGTATTCGACTTGATCGACTTCAAATCAATTTGCACGGATTACCACACTTTTATATATTTATGAATTGATTCTTTTTATTACTGCGCTAATGAAAGAACATGAAGAGGGAAGAAAGCGAGTCGACACAAAGCCATAAAGTAAGACAACTAAAACCTGACCTTCAATTATGACAAAAGAAATGGCAACACAACATATATATGCACAGCTGTAGGTCATCAACAAATGCCTGAGCTTATACAAGATTTAGTGCACACTTATTACACACTTATTATCATTATATATTATTAAAAAAAAAATGCTTACTGGCACAGAAGCGAGTCAAAAGAACATCCATGTCTGCTTTTCAGTCTTTACCCTTATTGTTCATTTCGGGGCAAAATAATTTCTACTTTTGTCTCTTTCAGGCATTTCTCTTCACTTTGTGTTCCTTTCTGGGCTTTTTTTTTTGTGTCCCTAAACACAAATGAGCTGTATTGGGAACAAATTTGCACTGAGCAACATACACATCTAAGTATGAAGAAAATCAGCGTTTACAAATCTTTAGTCAATCCAGTGGAAATTATTTTGGTTTGGCAAACATTCACACGCAACATTACTAAAAAAAAATTGAGAAATAAGGCCAGGTGTCAATATTCATCGCATGGTCATTAAAAGCTGATGAACTAACTTGCACAGCAGTGTGCAGCATCGTTTAGAGAAAAATACAGTTGCTTGGTTTTATGATCAGCAACTCCATGTCCGTGTGTTCGATAGTTAAGAAGATGCTGAGTGTGGTAGCAATATAATGTGTTTTAGACAGATGCATATTACACAAAGTACAGTCCATTTCCTTTGTGCAGAGAGAGAGATGAGGGTTACTGTGGTATGACTCCAGAGAGATGGGGTTGCAAATATTTTTGGACAGTGTCAGCTGGATTCAAAAGGAACGAGAACCACTGGACTAAGCAAATTGATCATGTAAAATAAAAAAAAAAAAAAAAAAAAAAGGAAGAATAGATGGAATTATTTTTATAAGTAACAATAAGAAAAAACAGAAAGGCAAAAGTCTGGTGTGCAGCACCTCCATTTTCACCACCAAAAAGACTGAAGTCCCGTCTTCACTGCTAGTTTTCTCTCGGCTCATAAAACTCAGATAACACTGATGCGAATCGAAAGTAACCAGTGCTGAAACAAATGTGTCATTTACGTCACACACTGATGCTTTCACTTTGAGTACACTGGGCAAATTTGATAAAAGTGTGTTCTGAGTGCGCTTTAGCTGATAAATCATGGTTTTCAAGCATCCCACAGATCGTTGTAAATTGCAAAGCCTACAGCTAAAGTTCTGGCACCTCTGCATCTGCACAACGCATATACAGCGGTTTTGCATTATGCTAACTAGGCTTGTACAGAAAGGCTTAGAAGCAAAGGAGCGAAGGAAATGTTTCAGACTTTCCAGTGTGTCAGCATGTAATGTTTGATCAGTAGCTAACTGAATGACAGTGACACTCACAGATAATGGTCAGTACAGAATATGGTGGTCTCTGAATTCAAGCGATCACATCTCCTCTTGGCAGGGGTGGAGTTTTCTGGGTCTTCCACATCGATCACTTCTGACAGCTCCTCCTGATTGGCACACGCAAGCAAACGTTTGTCACTTAATGTTAAAATACATATATCTGACTGCTTAGCTAATGCTGCATTCAACGTAAACCACAAGCGCGAGCTCGGGGGTGTGGAATTTTTCAACCTCGGCACATTTGAGCTACAAAGTTGGAGAAGAAACACGGGTGTATTTGTTTGCCCGGTTTCAGCATAAATATCTCATGATCTAGGAACAAGCTGATAGTAGTGGTATGAGTGATCTACACAGGTCATGATTTATTAACATTCTCCTAACACTGAACAATGTACCAGTTTTCCAAGTAATGTGTCTAAATGTTGATTAAGCACGATGATTAACACAAATACTACTATAATATCATTTAAAGTAGAGAAGTGGTACTTTATTTTCTACTAATGGTGAGAGCAGTCATGCGGATATGATAAACTCATCGATGAGGACAACTTCCTGACTTTCTGAAAACCAAGCTGAGGGGGTGTTTTCTTTGGTTTTTTCTAGTTGGATGTCGGAAGTTCCAAGCTTCAGCCAAATGCATCATACGCTTCATGCAAACGCCTACAAGTCAGAAATGAACTAAGAAAATGTTTCCAGAAATTCCAGTCCTGACAGTCTCAAGCTCAAATGCGCTTCTTAAACGACTGAGGTCATAGAAAGTTACACTTTTTTTATGTTTTTTCCTTCATGTTTATTCTTTATACCTGAAGTCGAGAGAAAACCCCAGTCCTGAGATTTCCAAAGCCATATTTCTGCAGCTTTTTCAGGTCTTCCTCTGAGGACTCAATGTATGGCTGCTGTTCAACCTGCCAATCAAAATCCTCTTCTTCATCTTTATCTTCCTGACATGCCTCATTCATACTGCAAGCTCCTTTAAAGTCAGGCAGAGGAAAAAAAAAAAAAAAGAAGAGAAACTCTGGTAACAAAGAAAAGAGAGTAGAGGAGTTGGAGTGACAGAAGGAGTAAGCTTGGGGCATGCATTACATTCTAACGTACCAATCTCCTCCACCAGAGGATGTGCAGACATGGAACCTTTGGGGGCCAAGAGACTGGTCAGCATGTGCAGTCCCTCAAAGTGCTGTCCTGCTGTCTCCTTAGGGACTCGCATTGTGAACAGACCTGACACAAACACACACACACACAAACTCTTAAATGTACTGAAGATAAATAATTGAACGAATGAACAAACACAAGCACAAAAGTACTGGCCCATTTTTATTGCACATGTACAAAAATCTCAATATTTCAATCATCGATAATGGCCATTTTGGACGCAGTTTACGCATATTAGACTACTGGGAACTGAAGACAAGCTATAAAAGCTATAAACTATTAACACTGGTGTATTCCCAAGATCTTACTCATCATACATACCAAGATTTTGCATGACCTTCATTATGTTGGCACAAATGCCAAGATGAATATAAATTTGAAGATTAATCAACAGTCCTTAACCGTCTACCTTCCTCTTAACGAATTCTTTCATCTTGTTGTCAAGTGTTTAAGGTTGCTGTCTGGCTGAAATGTGCATGTCTGATAGCCTCATATGGCTAGGAAGGCAATTTCATGGTGATGGGTAATTACATTAATCTACTTCGTAAACAGACAGATCGTGACTGGCTCGATAAACCGCCATACTACCTTGTACAGCAAGCCACAATTTTACTTCCATGTTTTTTTTTTGTATACAGATGAGGTGAAATTAACTCATGTATACAGGAAACCATGCCAACATTATTGAAAGAGTGCTTTTAACAAAAGGCACTACCACAAAACAAAGCAGCTTTACAGATATTCTGGGTCTAATTCTTAAAATTACTTGTCCAAAAATTACTCATTTGAGATGCTTCATAAACACATGAATACTGAATTACTCCCTGCTTGATCACTGGAGTGGGCTTGGCAGAAAAAAAAGAACAAAACAATGTTAAAAAAAAGGAAAAAGAAAAAAAGGATAGTAATAATGCATAATTAGAACTGCCAACGGATATGCCAATTAAAAGATCTGTCAGCATTCTGCCCGTCAGAGGAGATAATCAGTTAATAAGCATGATAAGGACAGGGATAAGTATGGAGTGAGATAGGAGACAGAGCATCTAGAGTATTTCTCACTATAGGATGGACTAAAGATGTGGTGACGGCATGAAAGCAATGAGACATCATGTAATTTGTTTGTTTCCATGATGAAATTGCAATGTGTGATGGAGGTTTACATTTTTCATAAAATGTGATTTCTCCATCAAACTCCGACAGCATTGACACAGTATTGCCTCATTTTCTGTTGCCTGTAGCACCGCTGCCATTTTTTCCTTCCAAATCTACAGTAGTTACACAAACACATGCTGAGATAAGACCTAACTTTCCAATAGCAAATCCAAGTGTCTCAAGAACAAGAAGTTCCACCGGTCCTATTAAATTGTAGTAGCAAAGACGCATACAAAATTTTGATGTAACTGATCACAAGCTTTTTTGAGAGATACTGGAGTCAATTCTTTTCCAGTTGCTTTTTCTGTATGTTTTGAGTCTTAATCAAACTGTACTGGGAAGTGCTGTCCAACGGTTTTGCAGCATTGACTGAATCTGAGCAGAAAGTATAGTGCTATACACTACAGAATTCATCCTCCTACTTCTATCAGCAGCGACATCATCTATAAACACCACTGACCTGCTCAACTGGCAGGCATACATGCCCGTTCCATAACAGTGCCTCCACCAATGGCTGTAATTCCTAAATTGTTAATACAACATTTTTGTATTCCTGGTTTGTCATCTTGTCCAAGTGTGTAGGTGAAAAGCTAAGCGTAAAATGAATATACTTAAGTTTTGTAATTACATTTGCAAAGCAGGAGAGCATACAGTTAAACCATTGTAAACGAATGATGATTTACTTTTCATCTCAAGGAGAGTGCAGAATTATTTTATGAGATATGAATTACTCAGTGCCACGGTGTTGTTTTTATCCTGTATTTGCTTTCTAGCTTGGTCAATTAAATCCTCAGTAGAGAACATTCAGATCCTCTTCTGACTCTTCTTCGTGCATGTGAAAGTATAAAGGCTTCAATACGAAGCATGCTAATTTAGATAATTTTTCTGTCGTTTAAATCCTGCTGAGAACAATGTATCAGTTGACTGATGTCTTTGGAAATTAAAGCAAAAACAATGCTCTCGTTCTCTGTAGATTAGCTCATTACTTGGTAAGCCAAACCAAAATAAGAATATTAACAACTGAAATCTTTACTGTCGCTCCTTTAGTACTTCATCATCCATTACATGTAGTCAGAGTAATGCAAGTCAGAGAATCCATTCAAAGCAATAACAGTAATTGGAGTACAACTGCCATGCACTCAACACTGCAGTGTCTCTTATGTTTTACAGCATACAAATCCAACAATGTGCACATAGTTATTAGAAGATAGGGCAGGCTCTCCTTTAAATATTTATAAACTGAGCTATTACTTTTAATCATGCACCTAAACTGAAAGTATCTGACTTTAAATGACTAGATTGTGTTTATTACTTTTAAATAAAGCAGTCACAATAATCATGCATTACATATTTGCGGGAATCTTTTAATTATTTCCCTACTGAGTTATCTTCGGTTCCAGAAAATCCAAAAAACTATTGGGAAAAGTGATTTGACCACAGATTCCCAGACCTTTTCATATGACTAAATTTGTACTTGGCAATTTATTGTTTAAGCATTAATAAGCACAGTATTTATTATATATTCTGGGCCTGAACTTAACACAATTCAATATTTCATTAAATGATGTTTGCAGTACAATTTCACACCTTGGATTTAATTTTATGAAATTCTCTCTGAGTTCTGAGAAATCGAGTTTAATGGTTTAATCTATAGTAATGTGAACTTTTTTACGTAAATTTGGTCTTCGATTCATAATGTCTTTTTCACTACTGTGCAAGTAGAAAAGAGCACATTTTCCCAAAACGATCATTTAAAGAAAATTAACTGTTGGAAAGAAATGTGCGTCATTAAGAGAAAGAAACATTAATTATTGAAGCAGTTCTCAGATAGAAACATAAGGGACACCATCTGGCATTACAGATATATAATACTGGCTAAGCTAACATTCTAATGTATCCAACAGTTAAATTGCAAAGAGAATAATTACGCTAATAATGTAATACTGTTTTGTACTGTTCTTCTACAGCTGCGGCTCTTCTTTCCCTTTGGACACACAGACACACACAGACACACATATATATATATATATACAGGGTGTCCCAAAAGTCACTATACACTTCTTTTTCTCTATTTCATTTCAGGTATCATTTGGAGAGACTTGCGGCCTAGGCTTTGCTTAGGCTTTGCAGTTTTTGTAAACGTATCATTCCTTCGCCCATGGCTCGCCAATTGACATTGGAGAAGCGTTGCAAAATTGCCACCTGGCAAGAAGTTTTTCAGTCCCCGACTGCGGTTCAGCGCGAGCCCGTCACACTGCTCAAATGCGTAGCACAATGCTCCTTCAGGCGAGGAGTGACATTGCTAATGTCTTTTTTCTACCAGACGGAGCCCCTCCTCACTTTGCCAGGTTAGTCAGAGATTTCCTGAACATCAAGTTTCCTGACCGATGGATCGATCGAAGGGGTCCCCTCAAATGGGCTCCGCGCTCCCTTGACCTCACACCTTGTGACTTTTTTTTTGTGGGGCGATATCAAAAGCAAGGTGTACGCCACTAATCCCCGTAACCTGTCACAACTTGAGGAAAGAAAGCATAGAGGTGCTCATGTGGAGGCATACAATACCTACAATACCATACATGATGGCAAGCCTAGCAAGCAAAACAGCAATGACTGAATGAATGTGTGTGTGTTTGTGCGTGTGCATATATATATATATATATACATACATATACACACACACACACACACACATACACACACATACACACACATACACACACACATATATTCACATACATACATACTGAGTTTCGGCTCCCAATCCTACTTGTGAAACACATTCTGCTGTTGTGAAGGAGTCAAAACTGGACATGCTCAAAATCTTCACTGCCCAAAACAGCTTAAGCCCAAGACTCACCCTTGTTTCAGTGTAAAATTTTACCTGGATAATGTAGCTTCGTACCTAAGAACATCTCCTGTAATCATAAAGACTACAGTGATGAACTAAACACCCTTTCTGATTTGTCTTTATACTATACAATTGTGGATGAGTAATGGGTTATAATTCCACCCTTGGGAGTCACCCAGAAGAGGATGGATTACTTTCCAGTTTGGTTCATCAAGCTTTCATCATGTCATGTTAGGGAGTTTTTCCTTACCGCTGTCACCTCGGGCTTGCTCATTAGGGCTCTAAATCTACATCCAGATTTCTATAAAGATGCTTTGTGATAATGTCTATTGTTAACAGTTCCTGAAAAACAGAATTTAACTGAATACAACTGTAATGCAAGCTTAGAAGTTTCTTCCTCCTCTTATATGCCGTAAGCATAAATTGTACACTGCTCTAAGATGTGTGTTAGTTCCAAAGTCTAATTTCCTTTTCCTGCATTAATCTAGAAGGTGGACTTTGACTGGGTGTAGCCATCTCTGTCGCCTGTTAACCAGTATTATGATTGTTTGCCTGATAGCATCAACAAAGACCAAATTTGTACTCTGTTTTTCAAATAGACACTTCTTTTCAAACATCAGACTAAAAATTGAATGAATGATTAACAGTAAATAAAAATGACAATAACGTTTCTATGCTGAACATCATTTTGACACTGGAGTGTTGGTGCACCATCCTGACTCTGCAGCGTTGACTTCATAAACATGATCTGCATGGAAGAGTCATCAGAAGGAAACCTTACGAGTGAGCTCATCACAAAAGTGAGCATCTGACATGCGCAAAACAACGTCTTTGAACTGATGAATTACAAAATGGAACTCTCTGGCAACAATCAGCAAAGATATGTTTGGGGGGAAAAAAAAGGAGCTGAAAAAAAACAAAAAACCCACCTTGCCAACTATTATAAATGGAGGTGGAGTCGCTTTCTCAAACACTAGACCAAAGATTAAATGGATAATTAAACACAAATAATAAATAAATGTTTAAATAATGTTTCTGTGGTCTTTATCTTTTTAATACCCTTGAGAGCAAATAAACTTTACAAAGCTACAAACGCATTTCCAGAAAAGTTGGGATTTTTTTCTACAATGAATCTGAGATTTGTTAATTTTCTTGAACCTTTAACTGACAAAACTCAAAACTGTAAGATTCCAACTTAAATGGATTTTGTAACTATAAACAAATTCAGAATTTGATGCCTCCAACACACTCAAAGACGTCGGGCCACAGACATGTTCACCACTAATTGTTGAAGTTGTGCCAGTGTACGTTTTGCCCATTCTTGTTTGACACAAGACTTCGATGCTCAACAGTCCGTGGTCACGTTGTCCGATTCTCCTCTTCATGATGCGCCATACGTTTTCAATAGGAGACAGATCTGGACTGCTAGCAGGTCAGTCAAGCACAGATGTCAAGCAGATGTTGGCGTTTGCACCATTCGATGTCCGCTTTTCCTGAAAACAAGCTGAACATGGACTCATCTGGCCATAGCACTTCTCTACTGTGTTTTGGTCCATCTGAGATGAGCTCAATTCCAGAGAACTCGGCAGCATCTCTGCATAGAATTGATGTATGGCGCTCTCCTTGCTTAATAAAAGTTTCAGGTTGCGTTTCTTGATGCAGCGGCGGACTCTTTTAAGTGACAACAGTTTTCCGTGTGGCTCTATTCATCACAGTAGCATGACGGTTTCTCATGCAATGCCATCTGAGGGCTCAAAGGTCACACCCATTCAACAGTGGTTTCCAGCCTTGCCCTACACGGACTGAGATTTCTCCGGATTGCCTGGATCTTTTCAGAATATTACGCACCGTACACAGTGATCTAAATTCTTCGCAATCTTCTTTTTGAACTGACTGACAATTCTCTCAAAGTTGGAAACAAAGTGTTGAGCCATGACCCATCTTTGCTCGTAAAAACTGAGCCTGTGGTGGATGCTCCTTTTATACCCCATCATGATACCCTCACCTGTTACCAATGCACCTGCTTATCGTGGAATGATTCAAAAATGTTTAAATTTAAAAATTATATTAACTTTCCACTTGTCCCAAATTTTTTTTTTTTTTTTTTTTTTTTTTAGTGTGTTGCAGATCAAACTGGTCAGCCAAAACATTTTTCGAATTTTCTGGAAATGGGGTTTGTATGAATCAGTGCTGGCTTTACTAGCACTGCAGCTAGGATGATGAAGCTCAGTGAGAGTGATGTTACCTTTATCAATGTCAAATGAAGCCTTTTCTCTTCCATCTTGGACTATTCTTCCAGGCAGAGTCAACCTGTAGACATGAAATAAAACTCAAATATATGGACCTTTTTTTTTTTTTTTTGCCAAAATCATTAGGCAAACATGACGTAAAAATGGAACACCATCAGGATGTATTTAACTTTGTACTATAACCAGGTAAAGTCCTTTGCTCTTTGACAACATTTAAAAGGTTATCATGAAACACTCATCTGCAGGGCAATCACCTGAGAAAATAGGGCTTAGCGTAGAATTTGAAGTCCTCTCCATCTACATAGATGTCAAACTCGGATGTCCTCGTGTAAGGAGCGCGGATGACCAGTGTAAGGAAGTCGGAGTCTTGACTCAGCTCAAATGCTGGTGTTATCATGCTGTGTCCCTGAAACTGTTCAGCATCGGAGTGGCTGAAAGAGTGAAAATGACTCATTCACAGATTTACCAAGAATGTGATGCTGATCTGAAGCTGAAGTGCTGCAATGGTTTGCATTTTTGTAGTAAGGTCACAATACACAACATTTACACTGGTTGAAATCACACTGATGTGTACCCAGGTCATATTCTCCATCAGTATTCAAAGAGAAATCAGCTGAAAAAGGGATGTTACAGGAGATGGCCTGGGACCCACAATAAGCATGTGCCAATAATTAGCTACACTGGTCTATTGCCCCATTCAGATTTGATTACTTTTACATGGGGAGGTGTGGTAATGTAATTATTGCTGGAATTGTATCCCGGAGCATGTCTAGGATTTTAAGACCCATCTGAAACGGGGTCTGTAATTCTTTGCAGATTGCGTTTGTATGCATTTGGAAAGATTACGATGTAGTTTATCTCATATAAAATGCTCAGTAGAAATAATCCCATACAAATTTCACATTGGTTAAGATTCTAATGCAACACGTTTTCACACTTTTTCTTAAGTATGGAGACACTCTAGTTAAGTGCTTCTTCTCTGTAAAACCAGGTATTGGTCAAGGCTGAAAACATCCAAAAAGACCTGACAGAGACACAACAATCAGGGAGGTTCATAAAGGTTAGTGTTATAATAGTGTGTATAACCGCCATTCATACTATGCCTATGCATGTTACTAATAATCAAGCTCGAGTTGCTCCGATACACTTAATAATGCGTGAGCGGCAAAAGCTATGCGGGGAGTCTTTATGGTGTGTGGCCAATGTGCACATTATGCAGATACTACAATTTTTCTAATCTATATGAAGATCACTTATTGTGTACAAATCAAATGATTGTTACAGACATCATTTGGTAACTTTTCTGAACAGACATGCACTATAGGCCAACAGTATGTGGGGTTCTTGTTTTTGCTCCAACAGCCTCCACTGTTTTGGAATGGTCTTCTACTAGATTTTGATTCATGGCTGTGGGGATTTGCTTATTCATCCACAAGAGCGCAAGGAGTTGGAGATGATGCCAGGCAAGAAGGTCTGGTGCATATCCCAATTCATTCCAAAGGTGTCCACAGGGGTCGAGGTCAGGGCTCAGTTCAACCTTTGTAAACCATGTCTTTATGGAGCGCGCTTTGTCCTCAAGGGCATCGCCAAAGACATCCTAGACAATTGTGTGCTTCCACCTTTGCGGCAACAGTTTGTGGAAGACTCACACATGGTGGTGAGCGTCAGGTGCCCACATACTTTTGGCCATGTAGTGTAAATCCGGAGATCTTATCCCATTAGCCCAAATAGTACTTGAAGTGCACAATATTATGGACAATTCAAAATATCACCAGTAGAAGCGACATGACTTTGTATCAGATGTTATTCCTGTGTTCTAGTAAGGAAGTTCGACTCTGTTCACTAAACTCATGCTGTTATTTTAGAACGCCGCAGATAATTTTGACTGATTGATTGAAGGTTGTATTTGTCAAATTTGGTCAGGTTTACAATATTTGTACTTTTTAAAAATGTTTCTAAAGGATATCATATAAAACAGTAAAGTTTATTATTCAAAATGTACTTTTCACAATCGGGATAATATCATAAGCTACAGTAAGACATGGTAACACTGTCACTGCTTACTCCAGACTACAGACAACTTTGTCTAATCCTAATCAAACGTCTGAAACACAGCCTACTTCACACAGTTACAGTTTATAACTCCATGTGGTGGCTGTTCAGTCATCCACTGAGACTTCCCTAAGCAGGAAACACACCAGCACATAAAAAGGGCCACAGAAACGGGTTATTCCACACTCCTGCACTACTACTGCAAAAGAGGGAGCTCACAGTGTTCAGTCACATCATGCTGTGGTATATTACAGTCGCTGCTGACCACAAGGTGGTGGTGAAATCACCAGTTCACTCTTACCACTACGCTACATCTGGGACAAGAATTAAGTGTGCTAAACACGTGGCATCATCACACATCTGGACACCACAACAGTACGCATCTGCACTTTGGCCATCTGCCAGTTATAAAGTATTATATCTATGTCACAGTTTTTCACACTTCAAAACTAATTTTACCTTATTAGTTTTGATCCTTTGAGCTGCAGCTCGTACGCGACGTAAAATCAGTGTCCACATTCTCAGTCCAGATGTTACTCATTTCCTAATGTAGCTGCGTTAACGCTGTGGCGCTGCTGTTCATGTTCCCTGAACCTTAAGCCTACGTGGGTAACACACAATTCTGCACGTTTCAATCTCACTCTTACATCTTCTCACATTATATATAGAACTTCACCTTATTTATGCCGCAGCACAATTGGATCTGATTGGTCAGAATTATTTTTGGATAATCGCACAGTAGCTCCGACTGTAACATGAACGACAGGTTAACATTAATGCACTTGTTCTAATGCGTCAGTTTCCATGGTAATATCTCATACATGAGGACTTGTATGGCAAACTCTAAATGTATTCTAAGACTAATAAAAATATGGATTATAAAACTTGCTACTTAAAGCAGACAGTAAAGTCATTGACATGGTGATGTTTTGAATGACAGTCAGAGCACCCGGAGTTAATCCATGCAGGCATGGAGAGAACATGCAACCACCACCCAGAAAGGCCCCAGTTGTCTGGCAGGTTCGAACCCAGAACCTTCTTGCTAGTCACTACACCACCAAGCCATCCACCATATTGTGTGTTATATGATCACATAAGGCAATTGAATTGTATTGACAGACGTCGTTTATACAACGTCACACAGGTCTAACCCCAAGACTTTACACAGATGAGACATGGGTTGTGAAATTACCATTTAGTTTTACCTTTCCTGACTGTGGCGAGAGCTGCCCGGATGCCCTCATTATCATACAGCCATCATTCACCTTTCTTCTTCTTGCCTTGTACTCATGTGTGTGACTGTCTGTGACTACGGGCAGAGCAGTGGTTTTCCTCCAAAGGAAATTTCGCAACACAGCTGAAAATGCATGTAGTGTTTCGTTAACTGCTTCAATGCTCTTTCACCGTTGTCAACATTACCATTAGTAGCAGCAGGAACAGTAAAAGCTGCGCGGCTAAGCATAAGCAACAATGCAAACCAATCAAAGACAATTTCCGGCATTTGAAATCCCACAGACTGGACCTCTGAAGCACTCTCACCAGGCTACGTACAAGAGGCTGAAAAGCTCCCTCACTGCGTACGCGGACAACAATTCTGATGGCTTGCGTGACGATGTAGCGGCCAGTCACATTAAAGAGATCTGAGTAGTGTAGATCTTAGTTTTGACAGGGAAGCTATCACACGGAAAGTACATAACCACTGTGAACACATCTACTGAAATTAGTGATGGTAGGAGGTTATCTATTTATTTACTTATTGTTAGCTAGACAGTTGACAAAACTAGTTTTGTAGACTGACAGCAATGAAACTGTTACTCGTCAGAGGAAGCACCAACATCAACATCAGTAGCTACAATATGAAAAGGGCCACCTGATGCTCAAAGGGTTTTAAAAGGGGGTCTTTCCCTGTGTTAAAAGGGATGACAGGTGATCGTAAGTCTGATGGCTTTAACCAAATGTAGATGAAAACATCCCTGGCTTCAGCATGGTGGTGATCTTAATAAACGTTAATATTGCAAGCCTCTTCTATGACGTCGAATATCATTAAGGGTGTGTTGTTTAAAGGAACAACAGTTAATATTTGTGTTGATCTGTCAAGAATGTGGTTCAGATAGGTACCACCGCAGACCAATTTCGACACAGGAAAAATTGCGGTTAGAGGTGGCCAACTGCTTTCATCTATACAAAGCCACCGAGTTACTGTTCCTCATTAGCAGGCTATGCCTTCACAAGTTAGCTACAAACTCTTCTGTTGCTCACGTCACCCACCTTGAATACTTCTCGCTAAAGGAAAAGGAAGTGGTTTCTTCCATTTCACAACACGTTCTCCACCACCGTGAAGGCAGATTTAGCTGGACTCCACGAACATGCACACAGGGGACCGAGTGTGGTTTCACACCAATCCCCTGTACTCCTGCAGAGCGCATCGTCCGTTCCACTTTGGCCCAAGCCCACAGCCCAATAGCCTCTTGACTAGCAGGCCTGTGGCTAAGCACACCCACCGTGGCTGAGTAGTCTCCTTCTATACACTGGCAGCGTTTGTCGTTGAGCTTGCTGCAGTAGCCGAACCGCTGTGCTCCCTCAGTGCTTCCACTCCATCTTCCCATGCTTTGCTGTCCGCGAGCACGTGGGTAAACAACGCTAGCATGTTGAACCACTTCATGGTCAGCTTACTACATTATCTGGACTGCTAACAATAACCAAATTTTCTCTACGTTCTGATGGTTTTTCCCCCCTATCTCTGTGATCCATTCCTGTGACTTTATTCAGCTCGCACATTTGAAGTGTTCCTCATGGTTAGCCACCAATTTCACTGGTTTCCAAAACACACAGCTTCAGCTCAGAGTGAATAACAACCCATGCTACAGGATCCACAGACATGCAGCCAATGTCTAAGCTTCCTGGAAATCAAGGACAGACGCGAGCTATGTGCTTGCTTGCATGGCACTGACCATCTTAGAGAAGCGGTTTCCTGTTCGAACGTCCCCTGCACCGACTGTGCAGCAATGGACAGTGCCAAAGTGGTTGTGCAGTACTCACTGCCAGACGAATGTAAATCAACCTTGAAAAAAATCCCTGTATGCCGGGGTCACTCTTTGGGCATGTGGCCACAGAAGCCCAGGAATAGAAGAACAGAGGTCGCAAAAACTAGAAACCAGCACAACCTTGGTTACGGTTAGCCACACTGAGGCCGACTCCCAATGGTGTAGTGGATGCACTGTCAACACAGCACATACAGTGGATACAAGAAGTCTACATCCTCCTGTGAAAACACCAGGTTTTTTGTCAAATAAAAAAAACGGAACCAAGATACATCATGTCTGAACTTTTTATACCCTCAATGTGAAATTGAAACATATATAAATTAAGTGAAAAACTCTTAAAACATTTTAGAGAAAAACAGGAAACAATACAGGTTACAACAAACTGGTTGCAGAAGTGTGCATGCCTTGTATAACTGGGAATGCAACATCACATTCAAGCTCATGTTCAAAAGTAATCATCCTCCAGATTTCATCAGTGAAATTATTCCAATCCCAAATAAAGATCAGCTGTTTTTGTAGGTTCTTTATTTACATCATTTTAAGAGCGAGGTGCAGACTTTGTATATCCACTGTATAACCAGGACAATGTCTGTAATCAGAGGTGGTGTCCCAGATCTAGGATAAGTTTGTCAGACCATTTACCAGATACCAAATCAACCCCAGGTCGGTTCCTCATGACATTATGGTAAAGGGTATTTAGGTGAATCTCACCTACCCTGGTGTGTACGGAGGGGTGAAATTGAATGCTATTTACATATGTAACTAATTGCCAGGTTTCCCTGTCATACAAAACCAGGCCCACCTAGGAGCTTGACAAGGAGGCTCCAGGTATTACAATAATTGTCTTTATATCAAAAACTATGTCATACATTCAATTAGTCACTACTGAAGATCTGGGCATGGGTGAACATCCGGTGTTCCCAGAACCACAGTTACATACATACATTTACACCAAACGGGGTACGAGGAAGGCGCGCAGCATCATGAAGGATCCCTCTCACGCTTCACATGACGTGTTCGCACCCGTCCCGCCTGGACGCTGGCTGTGGAGCATCCTGGCCAAGTTCTCCAGACTTCTGACAGTGTAAAAGTTGTTAAGGACTATTGCCACCTACTACTTTTCACTGTAATAATACATGTACAATGGTAACTTATCCACTGTCTAACACCTAGACTCTACTGTCCCGTGTTTAACGGTCACATAGTCGATCGCATAGTGGTGCGCATAGTCTTTTGTCTGACTGTTTGCGCCTTTGTCTGCTGCCGTTTCATGTTGAATCTGTACGCCAAGTCCTGGAGAAATTATATTTTGGTCCTCACTCAACACATCTGTGATGAGGAGGACGCTGACTTTGACAACCTGGAGGAGTGTAATGATAAACCGTAACATTTCACTCAACGCAAGGCTTCGATATGTGCGCTTAGCGAACAGCTCCATTCAGCAGGCTGCATAATAAAGACGGCTATTCATCGTAAAACTGCTTATAATACGCATATGTAAACTAAAACCCATAC
Organism: Parauchenoglanis ngamensis; assembly: GCA_030014255.1. Classification (NCBI taxonomy): domain Eukaryota; kingdom Metazoa; phylum Chordata; class Actinopteri; order Siluriformes; family Auchenoglanididae; genus Parauchenoglanis; species Parauchenoglanis ngamensis. The sequence goes on from JAQMYM010000036.1 coordinate 20,579,150, forward strand.
TCCCTCCTCATTTTTATCTCAAAATAGAGACTGTACACCAGCAGCAGGCAGGAGCTGGAAACTTCTGCATGATCTTCAAGGGCTGGAAAAGGTTTGGCTCCTGGGTGAAGTACAAAGCTGACAGATATGTCTATAAACCAGACTGTGCTAATCATACACTGGGAGACTTTAAGAGGACTCTTAAAAGTCTAAAGTCTAAAGACATCATGTTGTTAATCGCATGCTCGGCTTACAACAAACAACTTTTAAAGCGATTATCTGTGATTTTGCAAAAGGTTCTTGCAGGTTCACTATTTGCACTCAAACACTGCCATTATTATTTAAATCATTGTACTTTTATAATGTTGAATATTTGAAAATGGAAGCAAATAATTACTTCTGGCACTGCTGTATCGAAAACGCAAGATATCGAGACACCACAGTATCCGACTGGAACTGGGTATCGTTACAGCCCTGATAACGTGCGTTTTACCAGGAGATAAACTCTTGCAGAGTGCAATGCACGAGCCCTGTGAGATCAGCAGGCTGCACAGGAGCTACTGCTGGCCTCTCTGAGCCGTAATCACGCTACAGGTTGTACACGCACACGCGAATGTGTTATCATACAGCACACTTCTGTTCACAGCGTGAACAGAAATAGCAACCTTAGCTTGTTAGCTAGTCATAATTGCTTCGACAAGATAAACGAACTCTTCATCCAGCCACTTCATCAAGCACGGCTTGTATAGGAAAGAATAGAAGTAGCTGGAGACTGAACTGGTGGTTGCTTCGCTAGCTAGCTATACTGATTGAGCGGTTTCTTTAGCATGGGCGTTTTATGGACGAAAAAGGGATCTTATTAAAAGTCCATAAACGAGAAAACTGCCAAAAACCAGGCTGCTTCTGTGCTAAAACAGGACCATGCTACACCTACCTTAATATCCCGGGTAAAAACTCTCATGTATTGAAATAACATGAACACATGGCCCAGTTCCTGTGTTACAACAGCGTCAAGGCAGCTACCTTAATACTACAAATAGAAACGCATTTTAAAGGAATTACTGCAGGAATTAGGACACAAAAAGCCGTAACTCTGACGTCTTGGATGTAAATAAGTATATCCGTACAATTGTACAGCTATTTCAATCATATTTATTATATTATGTATTCATAATACAATAACTGGTCGAGAAAAACGAATCTCAGCAGTATCACTAGGTAACCGCATTTTCCCCAGGCCGGACTTTTAGTTGCATTACGGTAGAGCGGCGACGCCCCGCCTCCCTCGGCAGAGTGAGTTCGTGGATGGTCTGCGCGCTACGCCGAGCTGGAGACTTGGCTGTTCTTCGTAGCGCGAGCGAAGGCACCATGGCAGCGCTGGCCGAATACGTTCTAATCATTCATTTGGACCGCTAAGTGGCCATTTCAATGCGTGGCCGAGCGCGCGGACAACTTTTCCACCATGAGAATTCACTGCAAAGTCGTGGTGCTCGCGGTGTGCCTCGGAGTTTTCCTACTTTTGTACTTTTTCGGGGGCAACACCGCGGACGAGCCCCCGCCGCTCAGGCAAGTTGAGGAAGACCACAAACTTCCCAGTTTTCCATCCGCGCCTGGACTCGGAAAAATAGTTTCGGTGGAAGTGGTAAAGCCTCCCGAGCCTCCAAAACTGATCCGTCCAAGTCGGAAAGAAGGCTCCAGAGGAGGCAACGGCAGCGCTAAGCTGAGGTAGGACATTCTCCCATCACTAGTCATTATTATTCATGCTGCTGCTCCTGCTGCAGGGCTGCTGTAGTTCTGCGCGCTCGCAAGGGAAAATGCGCAATTAGACCTAGTGCATCAGAGTGGGTGCAGATTTCTGTGCATCATCCGTCAATCATGTGAACATTTTCACTCCTCCAGGTCAGTCTGCCAGGACCAAGGTTAGTGTTTCAGTCCAGTCTTCCGCTGGGATTCATCAGTTTAACTCAAGTTGATATACAGGCAGCTATTCTGTAACATTTCCGAGACAACAGCTGCGTTCAAGGACATTTATGAGCCCAGTGTGCGGCTGAGATGCGCAACATTAGCGCTGTGCACTCTGATCCGGCGCTTAAGCGCTTTTAACCATTGCAAAGAGAGAAGCGCATCTGCTGCTTTTCCTGTCAAATGCTTCTGCCTTTTCCCTTCTAGTTCATGCACGTGCACATTCAAGAGGATGGGTGAAGAAGACATTGTGTCCTGTTATAATGTGGAGTAGCAAAAATGTCTGCCATCAATCACCACTCATGCCAATAGTCATCCATCCATCCATGCATGCATGCATGCATACGTCCAAACATCAATATATGCATGCAAACAAACACACAAAAATCTATCCATCCAAACATGTATGTATCCGTGCATCCATCCAAACAAACATCCATCCAAACAGCTATTCGTCCAGCCAAACAAACAAAAACAAACACTGATTCAAACATCCATACTTGCATCTGTTTATCCATCTGTGCAAACAAACAAACAAACATCCATCCATCTTCAGTGAGTCCTTTATTCTGGCCAGGATTGCAGTGGATCTGTAGCCTATCCCAGGAGCACTGGGTGTGCGGTGGGAGCACCCTAGATGAGATGCCAAAGCGTTGCACGTGCACACACTTACACTCACACGCTCACATTCACATACTCATTCACACCTAGGTGCAATTTAGCAAAGCCAATCCACCGGCGTGTTTGAGAGGCGGGACGAGGAAACCCACATAAACACAGAGAGAACATGCAAAACTCGAAACAGTTTTATGTAAATTTAGTTTTCAGTCGTAAAAAGCATTCGGTTGTGTGTGTGAGTGACCCAATAAAATTTGAATTTGAAAATTTGACTAGACAGTAACTGGAGCTCAGGATCGAACCGGGACCTGAGAGCTGTGACGTGCAACACTACACTACTCTGAGAAGAAGAAAGAAAGCTAGTACTCCATTGTCACGTTCCTTATCACAGGGGTGGGAACATCAAAGGGACACCATTTTGTACCTTTAATATGTTTTGTTTTTGTTTTTTTGTTTTTTTTAAATCTAGGAAGGTGTATGATGTGTACCTTTTGAAGGGTTGCTTTTAAAATGAATTGGAGTCTAGTTATGTGTCTAAAATCATTTTAGTTACACTATATCTGCATTTTTGTGTTAAAGATGCATGTTATTAAAGGTGTAATAATGAGAGTACCACCATGCTTGCCTGTGTGATAAGATTTAATATGGTATATTAATCAGTGTGAGACCTTGTCCATCTGATCATTGTGCTTTTTTTAAATATGAGTCTCAGTTCTTTTCTCCCGAAGGGGCTGCGACGCCAAGAAATCCAGGTCTCATGAAAGGTTTGTGTAAGCTCATCACACACTAAAGAGTCTATTTATCAGAGTATTACTGTGATCAGGGCTGACCCGAGGTCACCTTGGGAAGAACCGGCTCATTTCCGAAGGACTCTATGGGCTAAGCAGAGAAAAGCCAAAATCAATGATCGGCTTGTTCATTCTAATTGAGCGAGCCTGCTCCCTCGTGACTGGTTTTGATTGGAATGGCGTTATCCATTCAGCCTCGGAGCGCTGCAAAAAGGAGCGATTGTGAGCTTTTACGGGATTAAAGGAGGATGAATCGGTGGCATTGTTTTCCTCAGCTGTAGACGTTCATGTGCACAGGTCCTTGAAATGATGTGTCTAACTTAACATCTTGCTCTACAAATAGAGCAGTAATCACAAACAGGAATGCTTTCAACAGGTATTGTTTAGTTGGGTTTTGACCTTCCTTACTGTTTCCTCACACACAAACATGAGACACGTTTATCATTCCTCCCACATTGAAGCTCTTTGTGTCCCCACTAGAAGTGTCAGTTTGAGCAAGTCCCACATGGGTAGAGCAAGGAAGCACTATTCGGAAAATACCATTTGCAATAAAAAAAAAAGGACAAAATAAAGGAGTTTGATTTAGATATGATCACTACTGACAGTTTTTTTTTTTTTTTTCCGTTTTACGCTCATCCTCCCTCGGACAGACTTCCTGCCTTACCAGGCTGCGACTGACAAACAAGTCCCCGGTGAGGCATCGCATCATTTCCCCTGAGCTACTGTCGAGTTTTAGAAAGAGGTGTAGAGTGCGTCTGTGCCGACAAGCTAAAATCCAGTTAGTTTTCAAAGCGACGAAAACCGAATGTTTTTTGGAATAAAGAGACGCCAGTGAAAGACGAGGACAGTGATTCAGCAGCTGGATTGGACAAATATGCACATTTCAGCCTGATGTTTAAATATTTGCGGGCAGTTTAGTGTAAGTTGAAATGGCCGAGCTGTATAAATAGTTTACATGAAGGTTTAATCTGCAGTCTGAAATATGCTAATGCACTCTGGGGTTCTTTCAATAGTTCCTGGACGGCTTCCTAAAGGCTGATAGAAACATATTGCTTGATTTTTCACAAATTAGTTTTACTCCCAAACCCCTTCCCTATTCCAGATTGAGTTTAGACTGCTCTAGTTAACCAAAGACTTGATGGCTGCTGGCTTTCAATGATAAAATTGCAATTTGTTTTCTCTCAGTCTGGTGTTCCTGTCACGTTTTACTTGATTATTCTATAATATTTATTAATGGACTTTTTGCATTAGCAAAATTGAATTGGCTAAATAGAAAATGCCTGGAATAAATGATAAACCTTCATCATGAAATTCTTTTATATGGTCCAGGAAAAGTTCTTCATGGGAATTTTGCATTCCGTTATAACGGAGAACTCTGCAAAAGGCCTTGAATTCTTATCAGGTTAGTACTCATGAGAGCGGCTGAGAGTGCATCAGCTCGGGGAATGGGCTCCGAGCTTTCCCGTTGGATTAGGTTAAATGAAATTGGAGATCTGGCTTAATCCTTTCATGAGGTAAGGCTGCTCTGTTCTTTTGGCTGATATTCCTCCCTGTGAGTTACAGGGTTCATGACGGAGTTTGCCAGGATGACGATGAAGCAACAAAGCTGTCTGTTCACATGCGCAGCTTGTATATATTTCTTCCACACAAATATGTCTTGTTAGCGTATACAATACGCGTACAGTACGTATAGGTTTGTCTACAAACTTCCAGCAATGCAGTGTTGCATTTAAAAAAAAAAGGGCGATGGCGTTGATTATTTTCCCGTAACCGCAAATTCATTCCTCTGTTTGTAGTCTCGTTTAATTTTGTGCAACATCTGCAAGAAGTTACTTGTTCAGCAGATCAGCATTTACATTCTTTTTTTTTTTTTTTTTTAATCCGTTTATGTGGAGCGTCTGCAACAGAAGGCCCCGCGGTCGTAACAATAACATGTTAGACTTGAGCAATATAGCACAAGCAAGAGGGAGGTTACAGCGAATACATACACAGCTGTGCTGTAGCTATTCACATCTGTGCCGATTTTCAGTAAAACCGTAAGGTTGCGATTGCCAGAGGAAACAGAGCCCCAAGAAACCTCACTCTGTAGCACGTCGGCCAGCTGACTCACGTTGATTTGTACGTTCCTGATAAAGCTGATTCTAGGAAAACTGCCGTCCCTTCTTCCTTTTCGTCTTCATCTGTCGAGCTTTCATATTTAAGTTAGGAGTAATGTTCATGAAAAATGTATCATTTGAAAATGCACACTACACGGTGAAACGTCTCGGCGCGGTTACGCTAAATATCAGCGCTCTGGGAACGCCGCTCGGCCAATCAGATTAGTGGACCAGAATGAACTGTTTTGACTTGGACTGGAGGAACTCTTTCATGGTTTTTAGAACTGTTGGAGGAAGTTCTCACTTTTTTGTGTGTTTGCTCTGCAGGAACTGAGAACGATTATATTTTTAGAATGCTATTTTGAGGGAATTTTGTAGCTCCTACTTCAGGGTAGGCACTCTCGCAGTACAATAGGAAGCGTGAGTGGTGGAAGTGGGGTCCAGGACACACAAGCCAGTGCAGCACCGGCAACCACCGTTTTGAAAAATCTGTGTAAAAGGATAAGCGTTAGCATTAAGAAAAGAAAAGAAAAAAAAACGGTCCAAGGCTTTATTGAGCCTATATGCGACGGAGGACATACAACATGATTTTGATACGTCTAAGCGAAATCTAGAAATCTTAATTAAATGTTCTTGTCCATGAGCTTTTTTAGCCATCACGTAAGAAAACAAGTTATAAAGTGATAATCGATGTTGGGTAAAAAGATTTTAAGTGCCTGTTGTCAGAGCTGCTGTTATAGGAAATTAATCAACACGTTCTCACCAGTCAGACATGAGAATTCAACAGTAATGGGATGCATAAATATATTAATTATCACAGTATTCTCCAGGGTATCAACAGGTGTCGAGGTTTTTATAACTCCACTCTTGCACATTTTTTCAACTTACAATTTGATTTCTTTTATTTTTCCTTCATTTTAAGGCTTTTTATTGACGAAATAAAGAAAAAACCTGGCATGATTATCTCCTTGGTGTGTTTCGCAGAATATGCTTTTTATTTGTTCATTTAATAATGTGCAGTGTGAAACTATAGCAAACGAACCAAAAGTATCAAATGAGTCTGCATGCAGTAATTGCAAAAGCGCCATAAGTGAAATTAAAAAAACAAAAATATGACATGTTGTGCACCATGAAGACAGCAAGTATTATGATATGTTGCCACATCACTCTCACATCTACTGTCCCGTGGAGTATAGCTTTGGCTTTCTGTTACCTACTTGCTAGTGTTAGTAGCACTGCTGAGCACTAGCACTCGCTCCAACCTTTGTCTTGCACTTGGGGTTTTTTTTCCCCGTTTGGAGGAAACTTTTTTTACAATTGGCAGTTTTTTTTATTGTTGGCTCCTTTACTAGCTGGATGCTTGGCTTGTATTCTGCCTCTCTTTTAAGTTGTTTTGCATGCATATGCATGAGTCATTCATGTGATTAAAGTTTACTGGTAAAGCACATTTTTACATATTACATAGCAAACGTATTTTGCTGGTTTGAGTTCTGTGTAGCATTATGGAACACACAAACCGTTCCTAAAGAAGTGTTTTAAACAAATGCCTTTCGTTGTCAGCTGGAACTCCGTTACGCTGTTCGCCTGGAGACAAACGTACCGGTTCATGGCAGACACATTATGTAGCGTCATAAACATGTCCTCTGGCAAGTGTCTCTTCCTCCTCTTTCTCTCTCTCTCCCTCTCTCCCTCTCTCTCTCTCCCTCTCCCTCTCTCTCTCACTCTCTCCCTCTCTCTCTCTCCCTCTCCCTCTCTCTCCCTCTCCCTCTCTCTCCCTCTCCCTCTCCCTCTCTCTCTC
>JAQMYM010000036.1:20618713-20632418 GCA_030014255.1 Parauchenoglanis ngamensis
TGTTACTTAAAGTAAATAAGGCAAAGCTTAGGCTACTCCTAATATTTCACTGTTTAGTTGAACATTAATTTAACATGGCCTAGGATTAATTTTGAGGGCATGTAACAAAAGATTAAGGTTTTAGCCAAAGTTGGACATTGTGAGAAGGCAATCCGCAGAGGAATTTGGAATTTCAGAGGTGTGTGAAGCAATAGAAACAGCGCTGGGTGAACTAATATTTTATGTTAAATGTGGAGGGATCCAAACGAATAATTATGTAATGTGTAATGGGGCGACGCCCATGATACTAGAGATAAACCTGTGATTTAAGTTGAAGCTGGAACTGCTGTCAGAGCTGCTTTTATAAAAGCAACACGTGACCAATCAGATTCGAGCATTCAACAGCGCCGCGGTATAATGGTTAATTAATAACGGGACAGAGGCAGCTGGAGTGTTTAATCATCGTAGAATAGCAGCGAGTGGTCGGTTTTAAACGGACCAATCAAGGAAAACGTTCAACAGTACACCCTGCAGTTCTAATCAGTGTAGTAGTAGCTGGTGGAGAGGTCAGGCTTGCGTGTGCGTGCTACAACACCGGCCGCTTTCCACTAGTGACGTAACGCGCGCCATATTGAATTTTTTTCCGCTCCCCCCCCCCCCCTCAACAGCAGCCATTAGCACGTCGCTTCGTGGTGGATTTACCTACTCGGAAACATGGAAATTGATACTCTTCTCGAAGCTCTGAAAGGTTGTTGCTGTTGTTTACTTTATTTACTAGTTAGGACTAAGGTGCTCGAGGCCGGCCGGCGGTGTGGAGTCACGGCGCTAGCGGCAGCACAGTGCTGGTGTTAGCTATCAAACCTTCACGTTAGCGCGACAGCTTGGCTCACTCGTTAGCGTCCGTCGCTAACGGCTTCGTGTTGGGATTTGACTTCTCGCTTTGTCATGAGATAAACTGCGATTTGTGTTATAAGTGGTTTAGTCCTTCTGAGGTTTCGCCTTGTGGGGTTACACAGCTAGCGGCGTTAGCGGTTAGCTGCTAATTGGTAGCCATTCCGGTCTAAAGCAAGTTCTGAGTCGCGAGCTAGCTAACCGCGAACTAGACACCTCAAAGTAATGTTTACCGAAATCTCTTAATAACAGTCGTTATATTTAAGCTTTAAGCTGTTTCCGCGTTGTCTTGTTGAAGTTATACATGGCGTAAATTAGGCGGTTCTAGTTTTAAGACAGCAATGTTTCAAATCACTGAAGCCAGTAATTAGTGACTAAACTTTTCTTATTAATAAACTGAAAGCCGAAAAGCCGGTAATCTACCAGTGTTTAATATTTAGTCAGTAGATTTAGAGCCTTTGTTTTTGGCTGGAAGAATAACCAAAATGAATGTAAGCTTGTGAAGGATTGTACAGCTTAAAGCTGTGGGGATTTTTTGTTCAGGGTACACTGTAGGTCAGACCATGGTGCTGTTAGTGACAGGAGACTGTGAGTGACTGATGTCCTGTGTTTGTTTTCTGTTGTCCTCAGATTTCGAGAAGAAAGGGAAAAAGGAAGTGTCTCCGGTGTTGGACCAGTTTCTGTGTCATGTCGCTAAGACTGGAGAGACCATGTAAGTCCAGTGGACGAGCGCCACTCAACTTTCCACAAGTGCTGCTTTTTTCAGGTTTCATTGTGTTTTGAAGCAAAATGGCATCCCATATAGGACATTAATGTGAATGTCTTTAAGAAACCTTACTGAAATTGTACATAGGGCATGACCGTGTGTTTCTGTGTCTCTGTAGGGTTTCATGGTCGCAGTTTAAAAGCTACTTTCTGTTCAAACTGGAGAAGGTGATGGAGGACTTTCGAGCTTCAGCGCCCGAGCAGAGAGGACCTGCGAACCCTAACGTGGAGTCCGTTCCATTCGAGGAGATGAAAGAAAGAATATTGAAGATCGTGGACGGATATAACGGGTGAGTAGCCTTATCCAGGGGTTGACAAATCTCAAATTCATCGCAAGCTCCAATGTGTCATTCCAGTCACATTATTTGTTTTCCTGGAAACCTAATTAACTAATTAAAATGTGGGAGCTGATGTAGTTACTTAAGATCCTTAAGTAGAACATCATGTTGGCGCTCTCGATTTAAAAAGTCAGTAATTTGTTGGCCAGTGTATCGGCTATGAGATTTGGTGTTTTGTCCACACGTCGCATGCCAAAGATGTTATTCAATTCTGGACAGCATCTCTATTTCCTTTTGATATGTTTATGCGTAGGGATGGGAATCGAGAACTAGTTCCAGTTGAGAAACAGTTCCAAATTGTCCAATCTGTCGGAATAGTATGCCTCTGACAACTACGAAAGCCGGAAATAAAAGAATGCTGTATAAATGTTCTTTCATTTCATCAGTTCTATATTTGTTTTCCAAGTTATATCCTTTTAATCAAAGGAACATGGTTCAGTCCCCTCCAAAACTATTGGAACAGCAAGACCAAATAATTTGCTTCTGATTACAGTCTGTGGGTTTGTAGGCTTGATGCAGTTATTGTGAGCAGGGGATATGCAACCAAGTATTAGTATAAAGAAGTATTAGTATAAAGTATTTTTAACTTTAATTTGGTTAAAAACATTCTGTTCCAGTACTTCAGCTCACTTGAAAAACTGGGTAGTTTGATACCAAATGTTATGTTCTGTATTGTTTAACATATCTAGATGTAAATGCCAGTGAAACTCTGATCTCTCTTCTCATTCACCTTTTGATCTCACACGCACGCACACACACACACTGCTTCAGTGCACAGCAAAAACAAATTAATTGGCCTTGCTGTTCCAATACTTTTGGAGTGGACTATGAGTTAACCGTTCAAATGTTAGTGGGTAGACATTCTACAACATGTTAATAAAACAGCTACACTGATGCTGAAAACCTGTGTAGGCCTACTTTTTTCCACAAAGAAAATTGATCAGGAATTGGTAAGGGAATCAATGAAGAATCAGATCAATAAATAGAATCAATAATGACATTGGTATCAGTAAAATGTTATCCGTTCCCATCCCTGTTTGTGTTTATGTACGAGGTGACTGACTCAAAAACCAGTAGCTCACACATGAAATCTTGCTACTGATTTGACCACTCCTGCTTATCATATTGAGTTATAATGTAAAAGGAATATAGATTTTTTTTCTCTTTCATATTAGAGTAGGATTTGGGCTTGGCATCAAGCAGCTTTTTAAGTGCATACATTGGGGTGCATGCTTTCACATTAGACAAAAAAAAATCACAAACTTATCCCAGATTCCATATAGAATGGATTTAATAGAATTTACATTTCAGCTTCATTCCTGAATCGCTCCAATTTTCCAGACATTTCTCTCATTCTGCTTCATTGACTTTAGGCTTCCCTCCTTTTTGCCAAATAAAGTTTGAAATCAACCGTTTCAGGAGGTAGATAAATAACCGTAAAGCTGTTATCCTTTTTGCCCACATTGTATTTGCTTCTGTTCACACATGAGCCTTCATGATGGTTTTACAGGAATTGTACTAGGTTTTGTCCTGTTCTATCAGGATTCCTGGTATTTCAACTCTGCCTTGTGTTCACACGCAGCCCCATCCCATTAATAATCCTTACATTCTTGCATTAAGTGCAGGTGTGAAAGGGGTTAAGGTGAAAGTTTGGACTATCTTTGCACTGTTGTGTGGTGGTTTCTTTCTTTCTTACCCTTTTTTTTTTTTTAATTTTTTTTTTTTTAACTGCCCAAAGTATTTCTTACTGGCAGCGCCCCCTTTTGGTGACCAGTCAAATTATTTTTGTATATAATTGATGGGCGAGTGAGACACACCTGCACGTACGCCCACTGGGCAGAGCAGGTTGTCAGGCAGTTAGTTCCATAACGCACTTGGATTTAAAAAAAAAAAAAAAGAAAAAAAATCCCTGTTGGTCAATTCAACTATTCAGCATGCACTATGGTGCTAATGTGTATTATACACTATTAGGATAAAATTTTAAAGTGTGAAAGTCAGACAGTTGGTATATGAAAATTTAACATTGGCACATAATAGTTGTATCGTGTAATCATGTAAAAATAATTACATGAATGCTGTACATTTCTTTCCCAGGATTCCATTCACTATCCAGCGCTTGTGCGAGCTCCTCACAGATCCCAAGAGGAACTACACAGGAACAGAGAAATTTCTCAGAGGGGTTGAGAAGGTAAGAACGGATTGTACTGTTTAACTCAAATGAATTTGATTGTATTCAGAATAGTACTGCATCACACACTTCTCCATTTCTAAACTGGACTTAGTGTGATGGCTTTATTGTTTAAAAGCATTTCAGTGTTTTAAGTAGATGCTTGTGAATCTAGTTCAGGACACATTCAAGACCTAATATTATCCCAGTCTGACATGTAGTCTCCATGTGTTCTGTAAGAACAATGTGCAACATGATTATATATTAGTTTGTCTGTGTTGAGCACTTAACCTAGTATTTAGCACAGCACACTTTATTACATAAGGGATAAAATAAAAGTCTGGTGTGAGCTGTTACCATGCCATAGTTGATTGTTTTCCTATAACAGCATATCTCAGTTATTCCTCTTGTTAATGAATGAAAAGTAAAACATGTAATTCTTCAATTTATATTAAATTTAACGTTGTGGAACATCCTCAAAACAAGCTGTCACTTCCATTATAGCAGCTATAAACAGTTGGTCCCTTACTGGGATATCCCCCCATTTTCCTCTGTCTCTCTCTTGAAGTTAACAAGACAGAAATGTTGAGATGTTTAAAGGAACAAATTTAGTTCTAACTGTTAAGAAGTGGACAATGGAGACTCTTTCCAAAAATATAAAAGAAAAAAGTTTTCTCACAGAACATGTAACTGTATCAGCAATTACTTCTGAATCTAAATCTTATCTAATCTGTTCATGTTGAGCATCATGTACAGTTGCTATAGGAGCTGCAATGTATTAGAACAACTGCATTAATATGAATCTTTAATTTGAGTTACAGTTGACAGTACAGTGAGAGCTACTGTACTGTTCAACACATTTTGACCAATCAGTCTTAAGAATTCAATGGTGTATAAATGGTTATGCTGGTGAAATTTTTTTTTCCCCCTTCTTCTGTGCACTCCTTTATCTTAAGCCCACATTGTTCTTGTGAATCAGAGTTTTGTTATATAGTCTAGTCATCTCATGACCTACATAAATTCCACTCACCCCACAGCTTCAACATATAAAACTTGTCACTTCTAATCGAAAAGTACATATGCTCTAAATATCAGGAGTTCTATCTTATCAGGAGGTTTACAGAGCCTAGAAAACCCAGGAGGTAAACACTAGAACACTAAAAGAGAGGTTTGTGCTTTTTGAAGTTTAGCACTAGTAATAACTATTTGAAGTGTAAATATTTTGTTCTCTGCTTTAAAAAGTGCTATTAAAGGCCTTGAATATGGCTTTGGTATTGTATTCTGCTATTTTTACACTTTGTCTTTTCCCAGAATGTGATGGTGGTCAGTTGTGTGTGCCCTACCTCTGAGTAAGTAATATCAATTTGTCAACTAATTTCGTTAGTTCTGCTCATGTACAGTAGGGATTGATGCCAATTTTTGTTAAATTCTCAGGAAAAATGGATGTAGTGGTGTTAATAGAATGAATGGAGTCATGTTGCCTGGTAGCACATCCATATTTACAGAAAGGTAAATGAGGCTATACTTATTAATAAATGTATTAAAAGTCTGTCTATACAAGTAAAAACTATGTGATTAGGCAAAAGGGTGTAACAGCAGTAATTTCACTCTCTCGCAACATGTTCCTCAGGAAAGTGAATGGGCCTGGAACACCCCGGCCAATGAGCAGACTGAAAATTTCCCCATCTAGTTCACTGGCCACTAATGGTTTGCTGGACAGCACAGAAAACAAAGACTCGAACACAACATCAAGCCACAGCAAACCTGTTGGGTATACTTCACCTACTCTGACCTCTTTATAGGTCCTATTTCACTAAATCGTACATTGTTCAGCTTTTTTAGCTATTGACTAAAAGTTCCAAGATACATAAAGATGGATAATAATAATAATTATAATACACACTGACCTTTCTGTTCTTTTGTGTATTGGGATTTATAGCTACATGTTACAGATATTTCAGTTCTAGGATTAGTCTTTTTAACTATGAAGAACTTTGTGTGTGTCTATTACAGTGATCTGCATGCATCAGGCCTTGGGTCACCCTTGAACAGCTGCATAAAGAACAAGCATGCAGAAGAGGAAGAAAACCCAGAGGAAGAACAGCAGGAGGTGAAGAGGCTCAAGTTCAGTGAGGAAGGAGGTGAGGATGAGGAGGAAGACACTGAAGGTGAATCGGATGACCAAACCATTCAATCTGACGCAGTGTCCGATGTGTCGGGAAATGCAGAGTCGCCATCGTCCATGAGCATCCAGGAGCAACATGAAGGGCATGAGGAAGAGCAGGAGGATGCCAGTTCAACAGCAGCTTGTGAGGACCAAGGTATAACCTGAAAATGTTTCGTTCTCATTTTAATTCCAGTCTAAATGTGTTTTTGAAAATATAGATCATTTGTAATGTGATACTTGTTTGCCAAAATGTATACAGGTAGATCCCATGGTTCTTATATAAATTTCTATCTTGCTTTAATCTGTTATTAAACGCTAATCCATTTGACAAGTAGCTTAAACTTGATTCCATTCCATTATTCTTACACAAGAATCAAAATTGAAGTTGCTGAAGCATTAATCATTAGTATTTGTAATCATTAGGGGCAGTGGTAGCTCAGTGGTTAAGACGTTGGACTAGTGATTGGAAGGTCGTGAGTTCAAATCCCAGCACTGCCAAGCTATTGTTGGTGAGCCCTTGAGCAAGGCCCTTAACCCTCAGCTGCTCAGTTGTATAAATGAGATGTATGCATGTCGCTCTGGATAAGGGTGTCTGCCAAATGATGTAAATGTAGTATTTTATTCAATATTTCATATGCAGATTTATCAGCTAAACATACTGAATTGTTGTAATTAATGTTTTATTTGGTTGTCCTATTTTTTAGGACCTATTCCTATTATTTTAGTTGTCCTATTGGGCTACTGAATTTCTGAACATTTATCATCATCCAGTGAATCTGTTTTTTCCCCTTATTTTCCTTGCTGTCTGTTGTGTTTCAAAACAAAGGATAAGGCTCTGCTTTTAGAGCCTGAATTCAAACTTTTTCTTTTCTGTCTCTGCAGAGCCTTCCAGTACGCAGTCTGACAGTGCAGAGAGGGAAGTTCCTTCTGGCTCCGCCCAGGAACCCAGTGACATGGACCAGTCAGAGCAGACAGCTCCCGCTTCCAGCCCCGAGAGGCAGGAGGTGGAGGAGTCTAGTGAGCCGGACAGTAGCAGCAGTAGCTGCAGCAGTAACAAGCTTGCCGCTGGCCCTGCCGCCTCTTCTGACTCCACCCCCAGTGGTGCAGACTCGCCCACAGAGGGCAGCGAGGAGTTGGGGGATCTAGACTTAGAAAACACAGAGGAGCCTATGGAGCAGGATTAAGAAGCCTCCCAAACACAGACCTTGTAGCATAAACAACAACAACCAGCGTGTGGAGATTTGAGAACACACTAACAGTAACAGGACGGGCTCTTTAACTGGGGCCACCAGCAGCCTTTTGTTCCAGCGTCGCCTACTTTCTCCAGCTTTCTTACCTGTTATGGGTGGACACACTATGCTGGTGTACATATGTGATTTTTGTTTTGTTTTGTTTTGTTCATTTCCTCTTTAGTTTTGTATTGAAGGTTTTAAACTGGAAGTTTATTTTCATTTTTTTCAGTTATACCCCTGTCACCTTGGTTACCACTGAATGCAGTTGGTCTTCAAAGGCATTTCCCCTTTTGTTATAGTATAGCAGAGGGATGATGGTCTCTCACATTGGTTGGTATCTTCTGTACGAGTTGTAGATGTGAGGGTTTGGAGTGTTTCTTTTTCCCTCAGTTTTTTGTAGTTCAACTACACAGACTTTATTTTGAAAACAATACAATTTTTTTTGCTAGTGCAGTTTCTCCAAAGCCACATCACTTGGAGTTTAAAGCAAGGGCCATGATTATTGGTTCATATTAAGGGTTTCTTTTTTTCTCCCACAGTTTGGATCGTCAGTTAAGGGTTGTGTTGCATGTCTGCATATGGACCCATATAGAAAGTGTGATTAAGTATGTATTGTTTCATCTGTTATACATCCCAACCCCCCCATGTTGTCCCGCTTTTCCCTTTTTAAACTCTTGCTGTTACACCCTACTGTAATGAAGGAAAGAGTTTCATATAAAAGGTACATACACTTAATGGAAAAGATTTCAAGTGAATGACCATTTTTGGTTCACAACAATAATTTATATGAACATTTCAATAAATCACTCTATTTTTGAGAAATTTAGATTTTGATTTTTTTTTTTGGAAGCCTGTCTGAGCACTAGTCAGGTGAGCTAAAGCTGTGTGTTTGTGAAAGTGAGAGACACTCATGTCTATACCATGCTGTCTCACCAGTTACAACTGACTGCCTCCACTGCACCTGTACTGTTTTGATATTTAGAATTTTTAAATTTCTGTAGTTTTGTAGAGCATCGTGTTCACTGCTGTTTGTGGATCCATATTGTTGTAAGATCTTTCTGTGTATACTGAATGCGTGTGCTTTCAATGCAGTATTCAGGTGAAGCAATAAATGTTCTTATTTTAAATGTGCAAATGAGGTGTTTTTCTGTTTGTTTGTTTTTTTCTTTTTTCTGATTAAGATTTTCTAACTTTTAATGTACTTATAACTTGTGTTATCTTTGTAAGAAGTGAATATGCACTTCATCTGCTGCAGTGCGCAAACATGGAGTAAATCAGTAATGATGTCCTGCAACTTGGTCAAAATGTTACCGCGTAATTACTCTTCTGTACAAATATGATCTTGTTCATAAACTATTACTAATATTGCGTTCGAGTTCATTTTGTATAAATTTAACATTGTACATTAAAAAGACAGCCGTCTAAGATGTTTGTCCTGTTCAGTCATGATTCGATCTCTTCCTGACTGAAAATGAGCTACATCGGTGTCTTGTTCTCTGTCTGTGTGTGTGAACATACTCACTGAACATTTGTATACCTATTCATGCAGTGCAATTGTCTAATTAGCTGAAAATGTGGCTGCAGTGCAAAAATCATGCAGATGTGGGCCAGCAACTTCAGGTAATGTTCACATTAGCCATCAGAACAGGTTCATCAGTTCAGTGATTTTGACCATGGTGTGATTGTTGGTGCCAGATCGACTGGTTTGAGTATTTCTGTAACTGTTGATCTAGACTTTTCACCGCACAACAGCATCTAGTGTTTACTCAGAATAGTACAATAAAGAAAAAAACATGCAGTGACCAGCAGATCTGCAGATGGATAAAGCCTTGATGACTGAGGGCAACAAAGAATGGCCAGACTGGTTCGAGCTGACTGAAAGGCTACAGTAACTCCGATAACCACTCTACAGTTGTGGTGAGCAGCAAAGCTTCTCGGACTGCTCATCAAACCTTAGGGCAGGCACAGGCTCACCAAAACTGAACAGTTGAAGACTAGATACAGTCTAGACATTGATAGTTTTGTAAAAGATCATTATAGCTTGAAACTGATAATGGAATATCTACAATGGCATAAAGAGGGTTATTTTCAGCAACCATCAACTCCTATGTTCCACTAGCACATTGCGATATTTAATCCAGGTTTATCATGTTATAAGGCTAATTGAGCATTAGAAAAACCTTTTTAAATGATCTTAACATAGCTGAACACCATTGTGCTGATTAAAGAAGCAACAAAAGTGGCCTTCTTTAGGCTAGTTGAGTATCTGGAGCATCAGCATTTGTGGCTTGGCTTATGGACTCAAAATGGTCAGAAAAAAATGAAATCTTCTGAAACCCATTGGTCTATTCTTGTTCTAAGAAAGGAAGGCTATTCCAATGCAACAAATTGCCAAGAAATTGAAGATTTTATTTGATGGTGTGCGTTGCTCTCTTCAAAATAACAGCGCAAACTGACTTTAATTAGGATTGAATTCATTGAATGATATCCACAAAACACCATCACACAGTCTCAACATCAACAGTCCAGAGGTGACTCCAGGTTGCTGGCCTTCTAGGCAGAGTTGCAAAGAAAAGCCATGTCTGAGACTGGCCAATAATAGGAACGATTAAGATGGGCCACAGACACTGGACAGAGGATGATGGAAAAAAGTATTATGGACAAGTTTGAGGTGAACACAAAAAAGAACATTTATTAGATGCAGAAGAAATGAAAAGATGCTGGAGGAGTGATGATCCATCCTGATGTCCTACTTCTGGTTGGAGTCATCACTTGAAACCACTTGCTCCTGTTGAGAATGGTCCCTTATGAGCTGCCTCAACATACACATAGAACTGTGAAGATGGCGTTGGACTGCTGTTGACATGAGCAGTTTTGCTTAAATTAAATTTAAATTACTTAAATTACTACAAACAGTCTTGCGCTCAAATCTCCCTCAGTAAATCAGCTGAGACAGAACAGACTTTATGTTAAAACTCTATTGAATTATGGACCACACATCTATATATTTTTTGACCATATAACAGTTACAGAAGTGAGTTTGTTGTAATTGCATTATCCAGTGCCACCCAAATGAGGATGGGTTCTCTCAAGGTTTCTTCCTCTTGTCGTGTCCACAGGCTTGTTCATTAGGGATATATATAGATAAATTTATCGATTCTTAAGTTTCTATTCAGAATTTATATACTTCTGTAAAGAAGCTTTGTGATGTCTGTTGTTTAAAGCGCTATACCAATAAAAAATTAAAATTGAATTGAGTGCTTGATGCCATCTGTCAAGCATGGTGGAGGAAAGGTCTGCGGTTTCTTTGGTGGTGCTAAAGTGGGAGATTTATACATGAAAAAAGGGATCTTGAAGAAGGACAGCTATCACTTTATTTTTCAACGGCATACTGTACTCTGTGGACAGTACTTGATTAGAACCAGTCACCTCCTACAACAAGGCAATGACCCAAAGCACAGCTACAAACTATGGAAGAACTATTTAGAGAAGAAACAATCAGCTGGTATTCTTTCAGTAATGGACTGGTTAGCACCGTCACCATATCTTAAACCTACTTGAGCTGTTGTGGGAGGCGCTTGACCATATGGTTTGTAATACCTGCCCATCAACACAATCCAACTTTTGTGGCCAGTGCTTCAAAAAATATGGAGAGAAATTCCTTAGATTCCCTCAACAAACTGACAGTTGGAATGCCAAAGGTCTGCAATGTTGTAATTGCTGCAAATTGAGGATTCTTGGATGAAACCTTTGAAGGACGATTTTTTTTATTTCACGCATAAATCATTATTTCTGTCAATGTCTTGTCTTTCTGTTTATTTTGCAGCTCTTTTGATGAATTCAAGTATCTAATTTGATGACTTTTACTGAAAATGTGAAATTTTCAGGGTGACCCAAAACTATACAGTTAGGTCCATAGTCTTCATTTCAAATTCATTGTGGTGGTGTATAGAGAGAAAATAACAGCAATTGCATCAATGTAAGTGTAAGTAATAAGTGTAATCAGTATAAGTCTAAGTAATAAAAGTGCTACAATTAAAATTGTATTTGATTATTTCCAAATAATTCTGAGTTTTGGTTAGAAATCTGTCCCTAAAAGTAATTTTGCTTAATCTGAGCCTGCATTCATGTTAGAGCTACATTAGGCTTTATCCACTTTAATGAACAGCGGTGCCATAGCTCTGTAGCTTACAGCATGATTTTAGTGTCATGAGAGTGTCTGCAACCCCTGTGCCTCACACCAAGTGAAATTTACCCTTCCTCTCAGAGGAAATAAGAAGTGGATTGTCCAAATCCAACCATGGTGCTTAGCAGCCTGCTGTGTTTAACTGTAGACTTTGAACGCCAGTCTCTGGGGAAATAAACCATATCACTTGGGTAATAGACACAGCTCTTAAATCAAAAGAGGTGTCATTTAATTCACAGATCTTCCAATGGCTGTCCTCATTAAACTTGTACCTTTGTGACTTGGTAGAGTTTGCTTGGTAGAGGAGCTTCTTAAAATCAAACACAAAGCAGCAGTGTCAATATTGCAGGAATTGTAGGTAGGTATGAATGCATTGTGTGATATGTACACACTCTTCTGCTGTCTACCAGCTGCAACCCACCATATGTTATTGAAGACCTTTATTAGCTCTAGTTATATTATCTTTAAAGTTAAAGAAAACTTAAAACCATGAATCCCTGTCTTTGTCCAGAGAATATCACTGTGTATCAAAATGTCTACTTCAGGCAGATGACTCTGAAATCCTAACTCAATAAACTGAACAAAATTTTGGAAGCCTTTGCATTCTTTTTAATTATTTCTCTTTTCTTAATTGTCTTTTAGACACATTATGAAAATCAGTGTTATAGCAATAGCATCTAATAAGCCTACTAGTTCACCTCAAAGTGAAGCCATGGCTCCACTTGTAGCTGATTAAAAATTGTGATATGTGAAGGGAAAAGTCTCAAAATATGACAATACCACAAAATTAGAGATGCAAACATGATTCTGCAATCTCTTCATTAGGTAAATGTTGTTAAAAAAAAATGGCTTTTTGTGGACTCTTATTGAATGCTATCCTTATTGGAAGTATATTGAAATTCTGGAGAAAGTATGTAATGACATCCAGACAGCAGCAGTGCAGGCTTCCTGGAGCATCAAGCCTTTCAGTGATGCCTATGAGGATATACTATCCATAAAATAGTATAGAGTAGGCATGTCAAAGTAAAAACTTGGTCATCAGCCAAACTATAGGCCATTTAGACAGGGAGGCATCCTGATTTTTTTTTCTCTGTGACTGAACAATTAACCTGAGGATTGAATAGCAACCTTTTGGTCCAAATAACACCATGGGGCACATGCTGGATATGCCAAGCAATACGCTGCAGGTTCACTTTCATGGAATGCTGGGATATCAATCAATTGGCTACAAATTTGGTTGGCATGACCTTTGATGGAAACCCCAGGTTTAGCCACAAAGTCATGGCTGAATTACCTAACCACCAATGCATGCAAAGTAAGTCTATCGCTATGGCATTCACTCTTTTTGCTGTGGTGATTGCTACTAAAAATACTATTTTGAGGAAACCTTATGGGACTTAACCACAAGGGTGAAGGGATGATACCACATCAAGCTATTGATACATGAAGTGACCTTTGGCATATGTGCTGTGTTGACCTAGTGTGGCCCTTGTGAACTTTAGGGCCAGATAGACCACCCTCATTACCAGCTGATTGATGTGTTCTGAGCTCATCCCTGAGGAGACCTCTTTCAAGAGAAAATCCTTGCATCTCTGGATTTTTTGTGAGTATTGAAAGATAACCAAACTGCAGTGAACTACACTGCCAGGCTGGTCCAGTTGGGTGTGTTGCTTTTACAATTCTGAAAGCTGTGCCCTCCAGGGCTTCTTTGGCAACAGGCCTAAAGAGCAACACTGCCACACAGGGTAGATTTTGCAGGGTTGATTTGCACAGTTTTAGATTTAACTCAGTGGTGCGGTGGTTAGCACTGTCGCCTCACACCAAGAAGGTCCTGGGTTCGATCCCCGCATCACCCAGGGTGCCTTTCTATGTGGAGTTTGCATGTTCTCCCCGTGCCTGCGTGGGTTTCCTCCCACAGTCCAAAGACATGCAGATTAGTTCAACTGGCTACTCTAAATTGCCCATAGGTGTGAATGCGAG
>JAQMYM010000036.1:20645748-20658650 GCA_030014255.1 Parauchenoglanis ngamensis
ATTGCAATGTACTAGGATTTCATATGAACAAAGTGTGACATTTAATGGCATTATAAAGCTCTCAACATAAGTGAACACAATTGCACACAGTTTTTTTCTGTGAGACACTGAACACGATGTAATGCAGTCATAATGAATAATTATGGGTTCAATTTATTGTTTTTTTAAATGTGTAATTATTTTATAAAAAATTATTTTATGAAAATGAGAGTATGAAAAATGGAAGAGTTTATCTTTGTCACTGTAGTGGGAAAAAATAAATGGTCTCAAGGTTTCAAGTCCAACCAATGCCGCTCTAGTCCGAGACTGATTCGAGATTGAGAAGAATTGATTTCAATTCTGAAATGAGACTGAGTAATGAAAAGACCACTACTATAGTGTACTATAACACTAACTCTATTTGTTCCAGGGGTTGTGTCATGGCTGCCCATGCACATATATTATGCCATTATAATTATTGTTTGAGCATTTGTTTTTCTGTCCTTTCATTCATTCATTCTGTCCTTTCTGTCCTTGCATTCCACTTTTATTTTTTTTATATATCTAAAGATATATAGAGACATTATATATCTCTTTATCATGAACTCACTGGTTTCTGCTTCCTCCTGAACAGCTGATAAGCAAAACAGAGTTTTCTCAACCGCTCAACATGCCAAATGCTTTTTAAAATCCCTCTCAGCCGTTCCACCTACTGAGCCCAAACCGTTATGGTCCACAAGTAATATTTCCAGTCTCAGCTTTAGGTAGGCAGCTCCAGTTATAATGCTTTCTCTTAGCATTAACTCATTGTTAATATGATAGTATAGGTAAAGGCATATATCGTTTTACATTATTTGACTAAGCATCTCGACTAAGATTGTAGAGTTACACTGATGTTGCCAGCTGCTATTATATTAAACTGTATTAAGGATAGGCTTTGTTTGAAACTTTCCGCAGTATCCTGTATTCCCCTGACCTTTAGAGGACAACAGAACACAATCTGAACTAAACCATTTCACAAGTTGTACATTTTAAAAGCCTGATGATATTTTCCAGAGTGTTCTATAAATGCCCGAATACACTTCTTGGAATACAGACTAATATCTAAGTGGTACATGCTGCCGCAAAATGTTTTACAGAGTTCTTCTCCATGGTCTACTGAAACGCAGAATCAGAGATGTCCTTTATAAAGAGAACAAAACCTAATATTTCTTAAGCATTCCATTTTAAAGCCAAGAAGAATAAATTACGGTTGTTCCTAAAAAATGGGATAAAATTCTGAAAGCAGTAGAAAAGAAGGAAACCAATATTATCCATTTACAGAGGACACTAATTCAAAATGTCAGTGTAAATCATGATTCAAAAGTCTCTTGAAATTAAGGGAACACTTAATATTCGAGGACATGGCCATTCATGCATTGAGCACTTAGTCAAATATTTAAAAGTGCTCAGTAAAATAAGCCTGCAGATATTGCAGTCCTACTCTTACGATGATTTGTGTTTCACTACATGCCTACCCACAAAAAAAACCCTCATAAAATCCACTCTTGTAAGTACATTGAAGTGTCACCATTCAGAAGTGATGGACAGCTGAGAAGTTGAGAGTTTTAAATGGAATAAAGACACTAACTCATACTAAAAGACTGGAGGTTCTGTGATTTTATGGTGTCTAATGAAAACAACCCACATATATTTGTACATTGTTATTTCTTGTATTTTTTGAAAACACATTTTGACTAATACTGACCAAGAACATGCATGTGATTGATGTGATCTCACAGCATTTAATTGTACAGCCATCGCTCTGATTAAACACTGATTTTTGATTGGCTCATGGTCTAGCAGCATTACAGCATTACAGCAATAGTCTCTAACATGCAGCCTGGAAAGAAACATTCTGGTTTACTGAATAACTCTAAGCTTGTGCCAAAGGAATAATGAATACGCATGAATATGTATGCCATCAACCAAATCATGTCTGACTGATGTGAATTGTACACATGCTTCTTTTAAAGGCTTGCGTCCTCAGTATAGCATCAGACTTTTTAAAGGCATGTCGATTAAACCAATTGAATTTTCTCCTCTGGCAATAGCTGTCTGATGTGATATCAACTATATTTTCCATGATTTCCATGATTAAAGACCTCTTCACAGAAAAAATTGATTCCGACATGCAAATGTGATTATACTTTCTTGCTGTCTTTTTTTGGCAACTATAATCAGTGTGGCAGACAAGTTAAAGCCACATTCAGTGTGCTACAGAACACCACAAGTACTCATCTCTTGACATTTGACTATTGACTATTGATCGGAAGGCCATGAGTTCAATTCCCAGGATTGACAAGCTGCATACTATCAAGGGCTCTTGAGCAAGGCTCTTAACCCCCTCAGTCACTCTGGATATGGGTGACTGTCAAGTGCTGTAAATGTGAATACACATAATGTAAAAAAATGTAAATATTCTGCATAATAATTAAGGAATAAAAGGCAACAGGGTGTGCTGTTAGAGGAAGATAATAGATGATGTGTGATGTAACAACACAAAGCTACTAGAGTTACTGTTACTACTTTGATTATGGATGAAGTTGATTATTTTTCTATAAAGCATGTCCCTAAGTGTTGTAATGTGTATTCCTACTGTAGTACAACTACAATTGGCCAATTAGTTAAATTATGATTTTATTCATTATCGTTCTTTCATCATACTTTTTATATGTACATTAAAAATGGCATTTTTTTTAATGTATAAAAAAGTGTTTTTGATGACTATGAGAGAGATCTTGAAACTGAACACAAATATAAATTTTGCTTGTCTTATCTTGTAAAGTGTTCAATAAAATAATAGTGCTAGCACGTTGAAATAGTTTCACTGACCCGATATGTTTCGGTACTGCTTGAGACAGGGTTGAGTTCTCCCTCACTGCACCAACAGTTCCATAGAAAAAGTCTGAGTGCAGAAAATTAATCTTTAGTGATATGTTGAACAGCGTGGTTTTGTATGCTTAAGGCATATGTCTGGTTACAACCAGCTGGATGTACTTTGGGGCTCTATAGTTCAGAAGAAAATTTTCACAAACATTCTTGTTTGACTTGCAGTCAATTGTCTCCAGCCCCACCAGAAGATCTTCAAACTGCCTGTCATTGGTGACCTGTTTAATTTCTGGATCAAAAAGATCCTTCCTTCATCTTGGCATCAGTTATTTCGGAAAATCTGTCTCAAGTATTGAGAAATTTTAATTTCCTTGTATATTGTTTTCATAAAATTTTTTCCTCATCCCAAGCTTTATAAGAAAAGGAGGCAAAAATATCTTTGTTGGGTTGACAAGTGCTTTATGTGCCACATTTTTCCACCCTGGAACCATATGTTTACAGCATGGCCAGTTGTTTTTAATGTAATGAGACCCTTCAGTATGGCTGTTCTATTCACCAATGAAACAATAGTATTTGGTGTATTTACCCTGCATCCTTAGCATATGTCATGTGATTTATATGCCATGCATTGTGGGCATCATTGAAATGAATGAATGAAAACAGAAAATAAGAAAATTGAAAAAAAGGTATGTGACAGGAAAATTTCTAGATGATTTTTAAGCCCAAATTCCATAAGATAAGCCCCAAAACTTTTCAGGTAGCAAAATATTTGTTGTCCAGTAATATAAAAGTATATATTACTTTGTTGTACAAAGTAAAAATCTGTTTAGTAATATAGTAAGCTCCACCATACAAGTCCCTGTGAATTACCTGTTACTGTAGAAACTGCAATGCATTAACATGAAAGTGTGCAGGTGGTACTACAGCCAGAGCCATGTGTTTACTGAAAATTAGTCATCTTCTTCTAACCAATCAGATTAAAGAAATCAACAATACTGTGGTAATGATGGACAGCTACACCGTAATGTATGACATCTTACATCAGAAGTATTTCAACATTGTCATTACAATTCTTCCAGTTCTGGCTACTGGAGTTGTGTTTACTTTTGAATCTGATTAAACATAACAGTCATTATACCAGCCAGGTTTGGAGATCTTTAGATATTCATACACCCACTGAGGTACAATTATCCAAACAACTAAAAAGTCTTATTATTCTATTGTGCATATTTAAGTTATATTTACTCATTTGCCAGATGCTTTAGATAAGCAGTTGAAGGTGAAGTGTCTTAGTCAAGAGGCCAATAGTGTCTCAGTCTGAACCAGCACTGTTGTGCCTGTTGAGAAAAGAATTAGACTTGCAGGATGGCAAATATTACATAGATATTATCAATAGCACCATACTGAATTCATTCATGTTTGACAAAAAAAAGCTGTGATAGTATCTGTTCAGGCAATAAACGGGAAGCATAAAAATCAGAAGCCAGTCCTCTGTGGTCAAGAGTCAAGAGTATTAAGAGATGAATTATCAGCTGCAGTGATGCTTCATCAGAAACCAGTAATTACTTTTACTCTTCATTTTCCAGAAGACATCAGTTTCTTCAAGCGACACAGACTTCCTGTGTTTACCTTGAGCTTAATATTAATATGTCCACAGTAATTAATTCAGTCTGGGCCACAGTTTTCTCATAGAAGACCTTGGCTGGGTTGAAGCCAGCTAAAAAAAAAATTAAACGCTGCAGGGTATTATCTAATTTATACAATATAAGAAGCTGCTTATAAGCAGCTTAATAAGAAAACCTAATGTGAAGGGCTTTCCCATAAATCCAGCATCACAGGATTAATGAGTACACAAAATGCACACACACGCACACAACACCCACTTTATCAGGAACACCTGTACACTCGGGCAGTTATCTAATCATTTGGCAGCAGTGCAATGCATACAATCATACATCAGATACAGGCCATACATCAGATCATGGTTAATGTTCAAATCAAACAACAGAATGAAGAAGAAGTGTGATCTCTGTAACTTTGATCATGGCATGGATGTTGGTACCAGATGAGTTGGTTTGAGTATTTCAGAAACTGCTGATCTCCTAGGATTTTCACTCACAACAGTCTCAAGAGTTTATACAGAATGGTGCGAAAAACAAAAAACAGTTCTGTGGGTGGATGGAAAATGGCCAGATTGGTTCGAGCTGGCAGGAAGGATGTAGTAACTCAAAAAATAACTCTTTACAACTGTGGTGAGCAGAAAAGCATCTCAGCATACACAAAACAACAAAACTTGAGGTGGATGAGCTACAACAGCAGAAGACCAGTTGGAATTCCTCTCCTGTCAGCCAAGAACAAGAAACTGAGGCTATCATGGGCACAGACTCACTGAAACTGGACAGTTGAAGATAAGGGGGGAAAGTCACCTTGCATTTTTCTAGTCTTGAACTGGTGTGGTCCTAGGCTGTTGTAGCCTATCCACGTCAAGGTTAAAGTGCATTCTGAGTTTCTTGCTCTATAGATTTTTATAAGCAGTGGGAATGTTTGTGGAACTGTTCAAGTACTTGTTACGTATATTATCTACATATGGAAGATTTAAGTGAAATTCACTAGATGGCACGTAGAAGCCCAAACATCCCTGTCCATCAGGTTGTCAGGCCAACCTGTAAAATGTTGAACAGTTTTATGCAGTATCCTGTTAAACACACTGACAAGCTCTGTTTTTTTTAAAACATCCAACTGTCGTCATGATTGTTGCTATGAGCTGTGTCTCAAATCAAAAAGCCTGACATTACATTCAAAGGTTTTTGCTTAGCAGGAAAATCCAGAATGCTGGTATGCAAAACATAACTTTTCGTAGGTTTGAAGGCGCTTGAGGTTTTTAAAATTCAAATCCTAATTGTAATAGGAAAGCTGTTTAGTGTTAGTAATCAACAACAGTCTTCGAGACAAACTGCTAGAAACTGCTATGCTTGTGTAGCATGTCAAGACAATAAAAAAGCCTAAAATAGAATGCATTACTTTAAATGTGGCTTGACTGATTGTGACTCCCAATAACCTTTCATAATATTAGCACACAAAATCTGCCTTTTATCATTTTTAATATTCATTTATAAAAACAATTTAATGAAGCAAAAGAGGAGATTATGAGTTTCTCTCATTTGAGTTTTACTCCATTTGTAAATCAAGTAACAACCATGTGAGGTCATGACCCCTAGTTTTAGGAACTTCTGGTTTAATGTCAGATTCTGGCTTCTATGAAGAAGAATAAAAAATCAAGAATTCGTAAAAAACAAGAAATAAGGTCCAATAGTGTGTTTGCTAAAATAGTTATCATACACTACAACTGAATGAATGTCTCAGTGTTTTATCAGTTGATATCATTTAGGCCTATGAACGTTTAATTGCAGTGTTTTTACTTTTAATGTTGTTGCCATGGTAGAACATAAGCAGACATGTATATTACAAAGAAGGCATGGAATATTTACAAATGAAATGCCGGTCCTCTCAATACTGTAACCTCCTGCATTTTCTCAGTAAACCAGGCCCTTAACCTCGTCA
Organism: Parauchenoglanis ngamensis; assembly: GCA_030014255.1. Taxonomy (NCBI): domain Eukaryota; kingdom Metazoa; phylum Chordata; class Actinopteri; order Siluriformes; family Auchenoglanididae; genus Parauchenoglanis; species Parauchenoglanis ngamensis. Next base: position 20,652,160 of record JAQMYM010000036.1, read on the forward strand.
CTTCAGGAAAGGCTGAGAGTGAGCCAAGAAACCCAAGCACTGGCTCTTATCATTCAACAGCTGCTTCACTCTTGCAGTCTTCTGGTGTGGCATTTAAACAAACGAGATGAGGATGGCCTTCCCGGACTGCCTGGTTTAATTCAATACCAATATGAAAACATGCCAGGGGCGACAAACTGCAGAGAGCGATCAAAGTAATCTCAGTCTGCATCAAGAGAATGAGCCATTTTGGAATTGAATGCAAGCAGCTCTTTGTTTGGCTTGCATGGCATATTGTTATCTCCTATTAAAGAATGTGTGCGCCTGTGTGTGTGTGTGTGTGTGTGTGAGTCATTCTCTCGGGAAATAAATCACACACAGTGGTCTGCATCCAGCCTGGGGAAGAACCATCAATTACATTCCAAAAGACACAGAAGAGGGTGAGACTGAAGCTACCTTACCGCTTCTATTAGCATAATTATTCCTCTAAACTCATGTAGATCCAAATGCATGTGCCAGCTGACTGAAAGGCTCTAAAGCAGGCCTCTCACAACTTTTTATTTGTGTAATGTTCCTAATGTACCATGACTTACATGTTTGAGGACTGGCTTTGCTGTGTGGATGTACCATTTTTAAGGTTTAAAACAAGCAGCAAGGATTTGTTGAGCTCATTCACTGAGTTTTTCTGCTCACAGCTGGATAAGAAGTTAAACAGTGCAGCTCCATTTGGGCCTTTTTTAGATTATGGTGTTATGGTTCTCAAGTCAAATGCACAACTGTTTAATGCTTGAGCAGAAATTCTTCTTCGTGAGAATTCAAGTAAACACCCGCACGGAAATCTGTCCTGCTTGCACAAGGATTTGTCTTGCTCACATCCAAGATTGCATCCCAATTGTTTTTGGGTGAATTTTTCTCTCATTGCATTTGGAAAGCCTGTATGAAACTTTATTTTCTTGCACAATAATTTCTTTCTGCACACTTTTGATTGTTTTAACCATTTTACCATTTTTCGTGGCATAATTCAGTCTTATTGAATTGCTACTTTATATACGATCTTTAAACAATGAACACAGTCAAGCATGAGCTGACAGGGTGCTGTTAGCTATAGCTGCTGTCTACACTTTAATAGCAAAAAAGCTAACATTAGGAGAAAGTAGGCTTTTGAATATAGCAAAGTCGTCGTAGGGTATTTAATATAGTGACACTTAAAAAATATATAAAAGTATAAATTATCAATTATAAAAAGTACAATACAATTGGATGGCTTACGCAGTCCGGTAGCCCTATTCAGATCTGACTAGTTTAATTATCAATCTAATTATTCCTTGAGTAATTATTACTATCTCTGGGAAGTGTTTTAACAGAATGCATCTGTGTGCATGTCCACTTTATTAGGAACACCTGTACATCAGCACATTCAAGCAGTTTTCTAATCAGCCAATCATGTGTCAGCTGAACACATGCATAAAATCATGCAGATACATGCCAAGAGCTTCAGGTAATATCCAGATCAAACATGAGAATGAAGAAGTGTCATCTCTGTGATTTTGATTAGCATTACTGATGTTCTCTGGGAATATTACTTTACTACATACAGACATGTTTGTAAAAGTTGCTAAAAAATTACACTTATTTTTGCTAATTAGTTGATTTGATACAAAACCATAATTACTTGATTAATATGGTCGGTGGCTGGAGAGTAAGGTGATGTCAAATATATCTGAAACACAAGTTAGATTGAGGTTATAGAATTATATTAATCTATAGGTCTTACAATTTTTAAAAAGGATTCTTTCCGTATTCATTTTCAGGTTTAACCCACGTTCGTCATAAAACATTTGTGCCACAAATAACGCAACATGTAACAAAGCTTATCAAATATAAAACAATAATTTATTATTTCTCCCATTTTACAAGACATCAAATTGAGTTGGTAAGTAAGAATTTGTTAGGTTGTGTTATTTTGATTTGATACACGGAGTCCAATACAAAAAACCATAAAACATTTTGTAAAGGGCAAAGCCTGACACTGAATTTGTTTAAGACCAATTTGTTTACATCCTTTATGGTATGCTATATACATACAAAATAAATCATATTAAATGTCTTTTGCATAATGATAATGCACACGAAGCGATTAAAACTTTGAAAGGTATTTTTGCAACGCTGCTTCCTGTATCTTGAGATTTTGACAACTGTACTTAAAATTGATTATTTCAGCAGATTTGTGACTAGGTCTTCATTATGTTCAAGAAAAAAAAAACAATGCAAACTGATTTACAGTTGATCAAATTAACAAACGCACCTTAAGTTATCATGACCTATTTAACAGAGGTAACACACCGTTACCCACTGTTTATAATGCACTTGCTTTAAACAGCACCTTTAAAATATTTAAATCATTGTTGTTCGTAGTGTTGTTGGAAAAAAAATGTAACAATGTCCTCCCAGGGTATTGTATTGGCCATGAAGCTAAATACTTTGTATTACTTTAAATAAGCAAAATGTATGCATGATGAGTAAAATACTGATAGAAATGACTTGTAAAACACGTCGCTGGTGGTTGTTTTATGACAAGTGGTCTTTAAACTGTTCAGAAATCTTTCAGAAAGGCCCAAATATTAAGAAACAGTTCCTTTATAGTTACTCAAAAAGCAAGCATGACGTAGAAAGTATTATGCAAAACCATTCGTGTCATTGTTCTCTCCTCCTAGTCCACTCTCTGAAACTCTCCTCGTACCTTCTCTTAACTGCTGATCACAAAACCCCTTCAAACAAAGATGCTACTTCCTTATTTACAAACATTGCCACATTGAACGAGGCAGGATACTCTACCCCAATCGGTAGTGTCCTATGTACAGCAGCCACAGCCACCAGTTCACACTGTGGTCACCGACAGCAGCGAGTTGTACACTCGCGTCCCGTCTGGAGACCTTGCACCGTGCGTGAGCAGTTCCTGGATGGTCATCCAGTTGTCGAAGATCTTCTTGTTGCGCTTCTTCATCATTTTTTTATGACTTAGTTCAATGATGTTGAGCTCCTTTTTGTCATCAGCGCCACTCCCGCTCTGTTCCTTCAGCCAGTCTGTGCGACTCTGCTTCATGAACTCGCGCCGCTGACGCTGTTCCTTGGCACGTACGGCGTGTTGCTTACGCTCCTCCTTGCTCCAGTAGCGGCCCATCTTCAGCTCACTGGCTGCATCATCGTCCGTCGTCATGCCTCCACTGCGTTCCTCTCGGATGCGCAGGGCACGCTCCTTCAACAGGCGGTCGCGTGCTGGCCTCTTGGTGATGTACCGAGTACCGTCGCTGCGGATCTTCACCTTCCACTCTGCTTTGGGCTCGGTGGACACTGGATCCCGGCAAATGCTGGCGAGACTCATCTGGCTCTGTGCGTACTCTACAGCTGACTTTTGCTGAATCAATTGCATGTAGCTTTGATAATGCTGAGCATGTGCTGGGATGTGGGCATGTTTGTAGGGCGAGTGTGGATGGCCGAGGCGACTCGGTTTGCGTTCCTTGGCCTCAGAATGGTGGTCAGCATCAGGCTCTTTGGGAGGAGCAGCGTGGCTTCTGCTTGAGCCAGAAGCCTCTTGGACAGGTGATAGCAGGGGCCTTGAAGCTCTGGTGTTGGGACCTGTTACAGTACCTCCTGCACTGGCTTCTGCAAGCCCTTCATTGGCTCGGCGTAAAGAGTTGTCTGGTGAGAGCTCGAGGGTAAGCGGTGTGCTGCGGCAGCTCTCTCCTGTATTATACGCACTTGAGCTGTCCTTGTCTGACTTCTCGGGCAGTTCACTGATATCGGCCAGCTCGTGGCGCCGTGCGTCCACACTTGTGTTGTAGTTGCGGAAGCCACTGTTGTGTAACATCCATGGATGCTCACGTAACTGCTGTGTACGGTGTGCCCGCACAATGCTCAGGCATTCTAGTTCGATGTTACGCAGCTCTGCATTAAGAAGCTCCAGCTCCTTGTCCACAACATCATCCCCTGCACCGCTGAATCCTTGTCCGCTGTCTACCCCAAAGCTGGGCCAGCTTATGCCCAAGCCACCCCCACTTCTCACCTGGCATTTGAGCTCCAACAGCTCCCTGAAGCGCTCACACTCATCAGCCGGGAAGTCACCCAGAAAGTCCGCATCGGTGTAGTCGGCCGAGATGAAGGACTCATTGCTGAAGGGCAGGTCACTGCTTCCCAGCGTGTCCTGACTGTATGCCAGGCGCCTGTGACTGCCCAGAGTGGTAGAGGCACTGGTCTGGTCATCGCAGAGGTTCTCCTGCTCTGAGCTCTCATCATTGCGGGTGCTTTCATCTGTTCGGCCCACGCCACTGTCCTTCTCATGCCGCTGCGAGAGCAGCGTTCCTGTGTCCATCATACCGCCGTCCTCAGTAGGCTTCTTCTGGGAGGAAAACAGAAATGACCAAGAAATAAGACCTTGGAACTGTTAGAGTCTACTTGACAGATTTGTCAAAAAATTGTTATCTACATGCATTATTTACAGACCACTAAATATATGTTTCGGAGTTTTACACCAAGATGCTGAAGCAGTAGAAGCAGTAAGCAGTAAAAAAAATCATTCACATTTATGGCATTTGGCAGACGCCCTTATCCAGAGCGACTTACATACATCTTATTTTATACAAGCGAGCAGTGAAGGTTAAGGGCCTTGCTCAAGGGCCCAGCAGAGGCAGCTTGGCAGTGCTGGGATTTGAACTCATGACCTTCCAATCACTAGTCCAACGTCTTAACCACTGAGCTACCACAGACCCATGAGATGAATTAGAAGATTGTCCTGTGTTCGTTTGTTGCCTTTTGGAGAAAAACAATGACTTTGATCACAAATCATATCACATAATAGCGTTCACTTCATAATTACCGTTTTCTCGGTAATGTTTCTCAAGCCTCTCGTCCAGGATCTTACAGATTCCGTCCCCAAAGTTCTGCAGGATTTTGGCCTCTTTGCCGTTTTTCAGTGGAAGGGGGTACTTTTTTAAAGAATTGATGGCCTTCAGAAAAAACACACAACACGACGCATTGTATAAGCAACGGCAACTTTATTAATGAAATGCTAGAAACCTGCCACATTGCTGTTTACCTTCTGATAGACGTACTGGGTCTTGAGGCCTTTCTCTTTGGCGTGATCACGCATCTCAGTGAGCCACTGGAGGAAGAGCGGGTTGGGGCAGGCGGGCACAGGCCGCTTCCGTCCCAGGCGCACCGCTTCCGACGGCATGTGGAGGAGGCACAGCGACTTCAGCACGTAATCGGTTAAAACTAAGCAACAAAAAAACTCAAACCAACACCGCACCTGTAGTTAAACGTGCCGGTAACTTTATACGCAAGTTAATTATGCGAGTAAGTAACAAAGTGTTTCTTCATAGCCTAAAGAAGTTGCCCTTCATCGGGCCGCTTGTATGTACGGTTTTGTTTTGTTTGCTGGAATACCGCTAGCTAATCTATAACGTTTTGCTCACATTGTCTAAGCGCTGAAGTTAGCAAAACATTAGCCAGAGGTTGCTAACAACATAAGCGTAATAGTACACTATTTCCTAACTTTTGCTCAGTTTAGTTCCTATTTTGCTAAAGACAAATATTAACTTCGGCATAACTATAGGAAACTCATCATGTCTTTTAATTACAACGTACAAACTTAACATGTCTACAGCTAGCCGGTACAGTGGTTACTTGTCCTGAACTCCGCGCCAGTGTTTTCGAAAACAGTAAACGTAGCAGGGTTGCCAGATCCTCACGACAAAATCATCAATAAACTTCCTTTTTTCCCCAACCAGCTTGATTACGACTATCATAACTGCTATGGTGGAAAGATTAAATTCAGTAGAATATTAAATGCAACGTTATATAGTGCGTTTATACAAATCAGTATTAAAAAGTACTGTTTTCGTAAATGAAGCTTTAAATGAACTCGTAGCCTATATTACACATTTTGTAATTAATTCAGTAACACGCAGAGGTAGAATGAGATCCAGAATAGGATTGCTGCATATTTGGTCATATACCTAATCTAAAGCAGACATGCTTTGGCAGGCGGTTAAAATCATGTATAATTTCCGCGTTAAAACCGCGGACTTGGCAAGTGATGTTTGGCGTAGTGACGTTTTTGTTTCGCGACGCGGTCCTCTGTGCGTTACACAATAATCGCAGAGCGTTGCTTGTTGAAGTAAAGAGGCTGGTCGTTTTGTACAATCTTTCATGCTAATGAAAAGTAAAAGTAGCCGTAATCTTTCGACTGTTAAGAAATGTGGCTTATTGTGCATATTAGTATTATTAGTTTTAGTCTAGATTATATTACTATTAACAATACTAATACTTACTAATAATTTAATAGGCTATATAGGCTCTTTTAATTGTGTATTTTTAAAATTTTACTTACTACGTGTGCCCTTCTTATCTTGTATTGTGGAATTAGTGTACAAAGTCATTTTTTTGTTTAACTGCTGTCGTTTTTGATCATATATTTCTTTATATGTTTACCTTATTTATTAAAAACAAACAAA
>JAQMYM010000036.1:20665751-20690127 GCA_030014255.1 Parauchenoglanis ngamensis
GTGACCAAATACTTATTTTCCACCATAATTTGCAAATAAATTATTTAAAAATCAGACAATGTGATTTTCTGGATTTTGTTCTCACTTTGTCTCTCATAGCTGAGGTATACCTTTGATGAAAATTACAGGCCTCGCTCATCTTTCTAAGTGGGAGAACTTGCACAATTGTGGGCTGACTAAATACTTTTTTGCCTCACTGTAGCTAACATGAAAGAAACCAGTGTTTGCTCAACTAAATAAAACTGGATATTATGACAGCTCAGACAATCCTGAGTTTTATAGTTCTTTCTGAGATCATTCTCTTTTTTTCTTGCAAATTTAAGCTGGATTAAAGAGATCCTTTTCCTCGTTGTTCATTGCGTTGCTGTCCATATACTTATGGACCTGGCTGTAGATCCTGTCGTTGTTTATTGCTCATGCTGTTCTGGGTTTTTTACTCTTGTTTTTTCCTGATTTCTAAAGTTTGGATTTTTGCCCAGCTGCTGCTGTTCGCTGATCCCCCGACTTTATGTCTGTTTCTTGAGCACATTTTCTGAATCATGGTTTGGATTTGGATTTATTCTGCCTTTCCATCTGCTTATTGTTATTATGGGTTATCTATGGTTTCAAAATGATATATCTTTATTGAAACACTTCATCATTATTATATTAATACGCTATGGAAAAGGTGACATACTACTTCTCCAGATATGTTAAGGGAATAGCATTCACGCCTCTTTCAAAGAGTTTTGTCTACAGATTTCCCAGCTTGTTCATCTGTCATCTGAAAAACCAGGTATCCAAGATGGCGATGTGACGATCCTATCGTTCCCCACAGTGTGTCAAGTAACATTTATGGAAGGAGTCTCCAGTAGCCCCATTTGTGTCATTTAACGGTTGCAGGAAATTCCATTAGCACTGCTAAAGTTGATAAGGATTAAAATAAATAGTAGACCATGTGAATTCCTAAAAACAAGAATTACAAATTCTATAGATTAAATGTGTCTATAAATAAACCATGAGCACGAATAATGATTACTTACATACTGTACATGCTGTATGTTTTGGCACCTTGAAAGTTTGAACATATGACCTTGACCTTTATGTCCATGAAACAAGAAAAAAAAACAAACATTCAAAACGGTTAAAAAACACTTCAGAGGCGAATTCAAGCTCCAAATCCACCCAGCTGAGCTACACCTCTGCCCTACACCTTTCCCTCCTCTCCCCCTTGTTTATTAAATCCCTTTCGTGTTACGAGAGCACTCCATAATTGCCGTCTCTCTCTGTCGGTCTGTGATTTAAACCCCTGCTGTGTGCTCTGATGCTGAGTCTTCGATTTTCTCTTGTTTCCTACCGCCTCTGCGATCTGACTGCTCACACACTTCACTTCATTGTCTTTGTTTATTTCCCACATTGTTAATGAGGACGAATGAATGGTGACTAATATGATATAATAATAGTAGGGCTGTTACTGGCATTCTACATGAGAGTGAGGAGAAAACTTCAATATGAAATGACAAACATGCGATATTGGATAGTTTGAGCTGAAACCATTTGCAAAACCAAACTGCATTCCTTAAATCCATACGAGGGTAAATGAGTGAAAAACCCTGAAAGTGTGACAAATTAAAATGCAATCTTTTTTAAAGGAAGCCAGACTCCGGTAAGTGCTGAACCCCTTGCATTAAACTAAATGGAAATGATGTAGGAAAATTGTACCGGTATGTGACACCTATTTGCAATAAACAATGGAAAATTAAAAAAAAAAAAAGGTTTTCATATGAATCATCCTCATATATATCAGCGGTTCAACAAATGTTAATCTTCATTACGTCCTCGTTTACCTTTCCATGCATTTTAAATTCTGTTGAGATGCTAATTTCTCTTTTGAGTGATTAACAATTTTTAAAAATGTCCTATTGAACTGTAACTTTTCTAGATGCGGTGCAGTCGTGGTACAGCGTGCTCACTGCCCCACTAGAGTTATTATTGCACCAAGTGGTCAAAAACAGGAACTGCAGCAAATGTTAAAAGAGGCCCTTTGGGGCAGGATTCGTGCTGCCCAATGATCTCCCTATAAACAGTTAATCAAAGGGATGCCAGGTTTTCCCTTCATGAAATTTGGGATATTTTAAAAAGTTTCAGCAACCACCATGATCTCGCTTTATAGGAAATAAAAAAAAAACAGATTTAAATCTAGTGAATTACTCCAAACAAAGGCAAAGTGTAAGTGCAGACAGTGTGTCTATGACATACAGAACAATTTCTATTACAAAGACTGATAGATGGAAAAAAGGGGATTATGGATTAGTACGGGTTACATCCGTACATCAGATGTGCGTGCTCCCCACGCTGAGGGTTCCCAATGCAAAGTCTGGGAAAGAGAAGAAAAATGTGTTTCCCATTTTCAATAGCTGGATTTTTCTTTTTTCATATGTGGTTTTTGAGATCTAGTCTGACTGGAAATTTTACCAGAACCTGGCAACCCTGGTTTAAGACAATTGCCAAAAATAAATAAATAAATAAATAAATAAATAAATAAATAAATAAATAAAGTCAAGCTGGGTTTTCTTGAACTGTCAACTGCTTATTACTCAAAATGCAAGGTTTAAAATTATTGGCACCCGCTTAATTGATATTGAAGGCTCTGTTCCTTCCCCATCTAGGTCAGACCAAGGTGGCGTTCCTTTGTATTTTAATTCAGCATTTCTCTTTTTTTCATTTTGCAAGTGGTTAAAATCTTCAGAAGTCGGCCAGGCCGAAACAATAAGCGACAACCTGTTTCTACCTGTTTACCAAAAAACTAAATGACCTACCCAAAAGAAAGAAAATATAATACTGCTTCTTCCCTCACCCCTTGTCTAGCCCAAAACCAGGAGAAAAGTGAGCAACATAACGTCCTACTAAGTCATGCAGTGCAAACTGTGTCGGAACATTTCTCCAGCTTGAAGAAAGCTTTATTTTCAATAAAACACAATTTTTGTCTGGAGAAGAGACCGAAACGCACGTTTTGAAAAATACCCATATAGACGTTGATGGGTTCTGAGTGTATGTACTTAAACCCATTGTAAGGTAAAGACAGTTGAGTGAACGTCCTGTCAGCACACTGCGTACCTGAGACTGAAGATTTATGTAAGTGAGCCTCAGCACGCTGACTCCAGCAAAGGTGTTCAGATTTAATACGGCTGTCTGTGGGCTGCTAAATGATTTTAAGCTTGATGAAGCCTTTTCTCTCAAAGGAAATGAGAATATGCAGTTTAGCCTGACAGCTCCGAGGTCTTCTTAATTGCCTGGTTTTAAATATTAAAGGTGTTATCAGCATCCAGGATGCCAACTCAGCCAAAGGGATATATACGTTTCTAAGCACGTCCTATTGTGCTATAGTGTTTTTCATAACGCTTTATGATATGACAAAACTTTTTCACTGTGACCTTTACCATGTCCTCTGGGATGCCGGTTTATTAGTGAGCACATCGGAGTGTGTAACAAACCTACAGTAGATTAGCTGGATGTGTCAGTACTGAAATTATAACACACGTCACTGAAATGGTAAAATGACATTTTAAAGTGTTGGTGTCTGCTAAATAACGCAAAGAGATGACGGATAGTGAGGGAAATGTGCGGTGTCATGTCGGGTAGTCATGAGATGAGTAATGTGGGGCAAAGTCAGTGCACAATGATGCAAGAAGTGTAAATATAGGGGCTGGAAGAGAAATCGGAGAAATTCTAGAGCTGGAATTCATGAAAACGTTTATAGCTTTGTGTGTATATATACACACACATACAGAGCTATATAAAGCTCCTGGATTCTGATTGGCTAGAAAGTGTTGATTAATTATCTATAACAGCAGCTGTGAATGTGCTCATTTTGTTATGTTATCGTTTCTATGGTAACAGCTTCATTCATTCACAGAGACTTGTATGTAATGGTTGATTAGGGTGAAGTTTTCTGTAAGGAGATGTTAAAATAAGAACTTATATTTAAGCTTTAACTTGAAGTTTCAACTTTTAATCTTCAGGAGATGCCGCTTTTGCGGTTTCTCAGCACCATTTCCCGTTCATCTCTCATACGTCTCTGTTTATCTTTGCAATTTGGAAAAGAAACAGTCCATAAGAACAAATCAGCAAAAAAACAGTTCTTTCTGCATGGAAGAAGAAGCTACCGCGTTATTGTGAGTGTTGCTCGAGTCAAGGAAATCCCAGGACCAGTTTGTCTCCAGGTGAATGTGGGAAAATAGACCATTATGGAATGTTGATGAAGACGATGATGAGATTGTGTAATAAAGGAAGCTGAGCATGTTTAGGATTAGCTATAAGGAGACCCGTGATCATTTATGTTGATTTGTAGCCAATCATGTATCTCATGCTTTGTTTAACTCTGTATGCATTATTCATGCACTAACTTTTACATGCTCATGTAAAGGCAGAAGTCTTTTTATAGCACTCTGAGGTATTCTTGGTGTGTATGTAGGAGTGACTACCCACACTCCTGATTTTACTCGGAGAAAATACATATTTGCTTGAGCATTATTCAGCGCTTATTAGTTACGATGCAGATTTGTTTGTTTACTTGTTTATATTTGATCTTTTTCCTGTACGCAAATACAAACAAATCTGCATCATTATCGCGACTGATCATCTTTGCATAGGGACGATTCGTATATTAGGCCTGGTCTACACGTACACGGGTGTTAAAAACAGGAGTTTTCCTCCATTCTTAATAAAAATCCCGTCCACATAAGCACTGTTTCTGGAAAACATCTGTGTCCACAAACAAAGGAGATAAGGGCCTGTGTCAACCAAACGTTTTTGGGTTTTTTTTTTGCACCAAACTGTCTATTTTCTAAACAATCCTATGAAGTTCAGCGCTGAAAACTGAGCTTAGGGTCGCTTAGCTTCCTTAAGCATGCCTGTACGGATTGTTAATATTTTTACATGTGATAGGAAATTGGCCATGGTCTATGGGGTGACCAGTTCAATCAAGCACATCCTACGGTGGTTAGCACTGTCGCCTCACAGCAAGAAGGTCCTGGGTTTGATCCCCGGGTTCTGCATACTTTAGATCCCCTAAAATTCTGCATATTTTGCACCTTAAAAACTTTTTCTGTACATCCACATCTACCTCTGCCATTTTGCACACTACTGTTTATTAGCGCTGTACTGTCTTGTCTCCTGATGTCTGCACTGTCTTGTGGCAGTGTTTTTGTCTCTTTGTCTGTCTTATGTCTGCACTGTTTGCACATGTTTGCACACATGCACTTTATGTTGTCTTCGGTTGCACACGTGCACCTTTTGTACTTCTGTTGTCTCATATGTAGCACCTTGATCCTTGAGAAACGTTGTCTCATTTCACTTTACACTGTACCACATGTATACATTGAAATGACAATAAAAGCCACTTGAACTTGAACTTGAACTTGAACTTGAAGTAAAAATCAGGGTAGTTAAAATAAGAAAATGCATTGAACAGAGCTTAAATACCAGTGTTATTAGTACTTGTTACCTGAGGTGACACAAAATCATTGCTGCAAGTAAATATAGAAGGTGTAAATCAACTAGAGCTATTAGATGAAGAGGGCTCCCAGGAAGAGCCCAGAGTGGGCAATAACCTTAAAGATAAAAAGTGTCCAAATAAAGTTTCTGAAAATGTACATCTTCTCTTGAAAAAATGCCATTTCAGAGGACAGTGTAACATGCTTCATTACTTCTTACCAAAGTATGCTGTGAAAAGAGAAACAAGAAAACATAGAGTTTTTAAGTTTAGCTACAGGTATGATAAAAGGATACAGACAGATCAGTCACATTAACATTTTTTCAGTCAATAATTGTGTTAAATGTCTATTTTATTTTAAAGGTTTTTAATTATATAATGGAAGGAAAAGGGTAGAATAGCTTCTAAAATACTGTATGCATAATGTACAGTCAATATAAGACTAAAGCAGTCAAATTTCTCTTCGTGCAAAATGTAAACAATTCTGAACATTTTATTATTTTTAAAAAATGCAACAGCTAAACCAAAAGTGCTTCATTTTTATTAATTTGCACATTTTCAGGAGTAAGACATTAGTCATTAGGTTAAGATTTCCAAAAATGTCCTTAAGCTGATGCATTACAAAATAAAAACAAATTATGTTCATCACAAATACAAACTATTTGACACTGTCAATAAGTTATAATATTTTTCCATGATTATTGATTAACTAGCAAACTATCTATTATGATTTATAACACATAAACAGCAGGCTGTAAATTAAATTTGATGCATATAAATTAAATATCAAGTTTCTAAATGTATACCATAATAGCAATACAAACTGTAAACATGGTAAAATAACATTGCAGTCACAGTCTATTGATATTAAGTACTCAGTGCCGCTCTGAGCAAAGTAAAAAAAAAAAATAGCTTGACATGCTGTATACTGGAGGTTGGAATCTAAAATGATTGAACCTAATCCTAACTTCTGTGATGATGTTTTATTTGTTTATTTATTAGATATTCCTGAAAGACACTCAGCTTGAGGAAAAAAAGTCAAAGAACCCTTACATTAAGAATGTCTCAGTTTAATTTTTAATATCAGTTTAGTGTAATAAGCATGTCGCACAATGTATTTACAAACACACTAAATTAATTAATTTAAAAAAGATGAGTTGCTTTTAAATAAATTTGGTCACAAAGTACACAAAGTACAACTTCATTAAGCATACATAAAAAGTATGACTCTGTGTAATGAAAGACTAAGAAAACTATCAAACTGGTTTTATTATACTAACTGTACTAATATAATGTTAAATAATACTGTTTATAAGTTAACATCATTCATTTACATGTCTAAGGGCTCTCTTTTTCATCCAAGCACAAGAACAACTAATTGTTTTCCCCCTATTTTCATACAATGTTACTTTATTAAGTTTTTTTGTTTTTTATAAACATACAATGTTTATTTATTACGCTAATGCTATTTAAGTGTTGAAAACCTAACAAAAAATTTTATGTGCCTGCAGGGACATGGGTGAAGAAATGCAACAGAGGATGTGACAGTTGAAATCTGTCAACACGATGAGATTTTAGCTCAGACTCATTGCAAAATGGTATTTTCCTGAGTTCAGCCACAGTTCTTATAGATTTCTTAGAACCTATTTTTGTGAATGTGTTGTTAATGTTGTCTTTAATAATTCATCCAGCTATTAACTAATTATATCTGACTGAATCATTTTACCCAGATAGCTGACATGTAATTACACACAGAAATATTGCCAACATAGAGAATTAGCAAAAATAAGCATAAAAGTGCACACACATGTGAGCAAAGGCCCACAAAAGAGCATGGGTAGGGAAAAAAAATTAATTTAATTGTACGTCATTAGTGGATATCGCAGCCACACCTCTTGATAATGTATTAATATTAACCCTTTTGCACCAGGTTGCTGCCTGCACCCATAGTCATAAAAATATCTCTGGCACACTCTAGGAATCTCAATCCTATACCTTATTTTTCCTTAGTGTGATGAAAACAAGAATAGTGGTATAATAGTATAAAGTCAAGGCAACTTATATATATATATATATTTTTTTTTTAAACATTTCACTACTTATAAAATAAGTTTTAAATGACCTGGTTGACTGAGTGCATTTAGAGACTTGTAATAAACACTACAGGAAGTAAGTACTGTACTGGTTATGTATGCCTTATGCAGTTGCACATAGTGCCCAATGTGACAGTAAACCTCCCATGTAACTGATCAGAGCCTGTTCTACTCATTCTATCTCCCTGCTGTAAACTGGCAGGCCATGAACTGGGGGTCTAAAAATAGTGCAAAGGAAAGTGAGGCCCCAAGTCAAATCAGGGACTAGTTACAGCAGCTCTAGGGTGAAGGATGAGGAAATACATTTAGTGAAAAAGCCTCTAAGAACTTTCATGTTAATACCAGGAAGTGGACAACCTCAAGTGGTGAACATGAGCACACAAAAATACTGCAAATTTTGGGGAAATGGAAAGCAATAGGCTGACGAATCTAAAGTTTGCCACTGGACTGGTGTTTCACTTTTGAGCATAGAACAGGTTGATCAACAAAACAAATCAGATGCAAAAAAAAATAAATCACTACTGGACGCCAATAAACATCACCTCAATAACTCTATAAAAATGATGTGTGTTTTAGAGCATCTGTATGGTTTCATATTGTGCAGATGATGACTCCAGTTTAACACACCACTGTATGCATAAAAAAGACAAAATACTGAACATTGTCTCTCCACTATATTATTGAGTCTTTTGCTGCTGCCACCTCTGAACTTGAAGAGTTCTGCATAGTTGTTTGTGCAGAACGGAGAACAATATCATTCGTGACTTCTACTGGCACTACTCTATGTCGGCCTTGGGCCCGTAGGTATGTTACTGGCACTGAGAGGCCACGTGAAGTGGGTTTGACTGACATAGGCCTATTCTTAAGCTCCAGAGCCATAGCTAGCTCTGCATTGCTGCCATAGAGAGAATTCATCTTGCGTGCTATCAGCCCCTCTGTTTCTGGCGGTTCCTCATCACCCTGGCGCCTCACTTTTCTTTTCTTGGAGCGATACATGAAGGAGGCATGGCGAATGGATCGTTTGAGGAGATGTTTGCGGTATGAATTTTGAATCAGAATGGCTGCCTTCTCCTCCTCTTTTCTCCTCAGAGTGGTGATGATGGGCTCAAAGGATGCAGAGCTTGGGTTGTTCATCTTGAACTTTTCCTCCATGCTCTCCTTCATGGCTGCCATCTCAGTAGTGTCTCCCAGCACTTGTTGGGTGACAGCTAGCATAATATCTAGACAGTGGATTTTGTCGCCTATTACAACTGGCAGATCCATGTTGACCAGTGTGATTCTGTTAGGTTTGTGAATACGCAATGGTGCTTGCAGAGCATCAACAAATTCAAACACACGTTCATAGTCCAAATATTGTGTGCCTTCTATGTCAAACCTTTCCCAAGTCTCATTAAACATCTCAAAGTCATCCTCACATAGCAAGTCACTGCTCTCCTCCTGGGCAACATTGAAGTTCTCTAGGATGATGGCAATATACATGTTCACCACCACTAAGAACGACATGATGATGTAACTGCAGAAGAACATTATTCCCATGCCTGGGTTGCCACAGTTGCCCCTCACATCTGTTCCAGGGTTTTCAATATCAGGATCACAGTCAGGAGGACCACTGTTTAGCATGGGGAGCAGTAGCCCATCCCAACCGGCTGAAGTTGTAATTTCAAAAAGGCAGAGGATGCTGTTCCCAAAGGTCTCAAAGTTAAAAATGTCATCAACGCCAGCCTCCTTTTTCACATAGGCAAAGTTAGACATGCCAAAGATGGAAAAGATGAACATGATAAGGAAGAGAAGCAGGCCAATGTTGAACAGGGCAGGAAGTGACATCATCAAAGCAAATAAAAGCGTCCTGATGCCCTTAGCCCCTCTGATAAGACGCAGCACACGGCCAATTCTAGCCAAGCGGATGACTCGGAACAGGGTTGGGGACACAAAGTACTTCTCAATTATGTCTGACAGCATAAGTCCTTGGGGAAAACAGACAAAAACAGTATGAGAATCCATCCAAATAATCTCAGCAGCAATAAGAACAGTACCGTGTATATGGGGCTGTTGGACAATAACTTAGTAGTTAAGTACAATTTTCATCAATGTTGAACTCAATTATTCAGCTAATTTAAGTGAACATATTTTTATTACACCTTAACTCACACTCCAGCTCATGACTAACTGCACCAAAGTCAGTAAAAACTGTCATTTATAAATGATTCACTGCCACTGGTTGCTCAGGACTTACCAGCTATTGAAAGGATGACAACGATGAAATCAAACACATTCCATCCCACAGTGAAGAAATATTGTCTCAGTGCAAACATTTTGAGGGTGCACTCCCCAGAGAAGACAACAATGAAGATAAGATTGATCTGGTACAGAACATTTTCTTTCTCTGCACTTTGGTCATCTGTCTCAACCATCATGGTAACCATGTTGAGGCAAATTAGCACCATGATGAAGATGTCAAAGAACTGCTGAGAGATGAGGTCAAACACCATGCCCTGGATCATATTCTGGAAGGTGATGAACATAATGGATGTCTATTAGTAAATACAGTGCAGAAAACGTCCTGGCAAGACTTAGATGACTAGTGTCTAAAAATAGTCAAGTCTCAGAATGCAAACAGCAAAATATGCAGTGTTCTGCTTATTCATGTTGATTTCCGCAATACCGCAGGGCGAGGTATGGGTTTGACAGGCTTCTTGGAACCCAGCTTTTTCATGGCATTGTAGTACTTTTTCTGCTCCTCTGTCATGAAGAGATCTTCTCCACCTAAGTACAGAATAAATAATAAATACACAATTATTTTTTCTATCTATGGTAAAGCAACCTTTTTAAGATGAAAATAACTGGCACTCATCTTTTGCTTCTGCTGATTAAAGTTGTCAATGATGACACCAATGAAGAGGTTGAGGGTGAAGAAAGCGCCAAATATGATGAAGATGACAAAATACAGATACATATATAGGTTAGTCTCATATGATGGCTGATCCTCCACCTGCAATGAAATAGAAATAAGTATTTTAAATGAAATTGTCACACAGATCAGATATATACACACACATATATATATATATATATACAGTGGGGCAAAAAAGAAATCTTGCTTGTTTGCAGGTGACCAAATACTTATTTTCCACCATAATTTGCGAATAAATTCTTTAAAAATCAGACAATGTGATTTTCTGGATTTTTTTTTCTCATTTTCTCTCTCATAGTTGAGGTATACCTTTGATGAAAATTACAGGCCTCTCTCATCTTTTTAAATAGGAGAGCTTGCACAATTGGTGGCTGACTAAATACTTTTTTGCCCCACTGTATATATATATATATATATATACACACACACACACCAATATACATACTGAAGTGTTTTAACAGCACACGTCTTAAAAAAATAAATAAAAAATTAAAAATCCAAGGGCAATGCCAGGAAGGCTATACACGTAATGAATATTATTCAGAGACACAGCATAAATAATATAGTAGTAGGCTAGTAGGCTTAGTAGGTTACAACAGCTGCCTGCTGTTTCTACAGATCACAGCTTGATAATCTGACTACTACAGATGCATTTATCTGAGAAGTAAGTAGCACTAAGTGAAACTGGAAACAATCTCTACCAGTCTAATTTGGATGAATTTTGATGAATATTCTGAACTTGCCTCTCAGAATAAAGTCTACAGTGCTACGCATCGGCCCAGTCCCAGAAAAAATACACATTTCTGGGCTGTGATTTCCTACAAGCTGGAAGAGTACCTTAGCTAACTTAATCAAGGTACTAAGGAGCCAGAGGCTATTTTAACGCTACTGTTAACTGGATATTAAACCCAGGGTCAGCCGCCTCTCTTATCACAGCACTAACAGAGCTTCTCCCTCGGCGCTTCACCATCCACTGCAATCCCAACGTGTTCATTTGAGATTCCTGAATGAGAGACAGCTTTGATAGGATTTGCGCCTGGGGAATTTATATATCCACGCACTACGCAAAGTTTTACAGCTGAGCAGAGCACA
Source organism: Parauchenoglanis ngamensis (assembly GCA_030014255.1). NCBI lineage: Eukaryota > Metazoa > Chordata > Actinopteri > Siluriformes > Auchenoglanididae > Parauchenoglanis > Parauchenoglanis ngamensis. Next base: position 20,677,321 of record JAQMYM010000036.1, read on the forward strand.
AATTCACATTCCAGGGATGATGAAACTGATGTGAATTCATATGAAACTGACACGCAACAAACCGTTTCTGTAACTTATCTTGACATTAATATAATATGGTGGCATTCAGTGTTTCTTGAATGCACAACATAAATTTTCTGATGAGCATAAATGCACATTTTATCTGATACCTGTCAAAACAAAGATTTCTGCATGAAAGCAATAAAATCAATCCCTCTCTCAAGGCATCCAAGCACTGTCCACTGCAATCATTAAAAATGAGATGTATTCTTGCCCTTGCCTACTTAAAACTCTCGGTAAGGAGATGTCTAAAGACATTATTACAGGGATAAGGAAATGTGACTTTTAAAGAGGCAGAGAAGATGAAGCTCACTGAGGAGTCATGCATTTTTAACTTTGAAGCGGTTATGTGAGCACTTGTAACTAGAAAGGATTAACTCTAACCCTATCTCGAAGACAAACTGGATCATCTGAAATGAACTCGATGTCAAATTATGAAATGTCAGAAGTCAGAAAAGACCATTCATTTTAAAATAAGTACCAACCATCAGAGCAATTCGCTAAACTAATGAGCTAAAAAAGCAAGCCGATTAACCTTTTGAAAAGTTGGGGAAGTTAAGTTACCTATAAACAATAAGCTAGAAGAATTTGAAGTGATTCACCCCTTTGCTAAATTCTAAAACATATTGCCACAGGACAAATTCTACTCGTGAAGACTGACTCGTTCATTCTTTAAGAATTACTCTGTATATTCCCTTTCTCCTTCTATCCACTTTTCAATGTCTTGCTTTGTGCTTTTATTCGATCTGAGACTCTCCCTTTTTTCTGAGCTAAAAAAAACAATCACTCCTCTTGCTGTGCTCAGCTCTCTGCAACACCTCCCCAGGAATCTCTTTCCTCTCTAGAACCCATGACCCTTGAGACAAAGCACTGGCCATGCAGCCGTAGCTCAACACCCAGCATCCTCCCTTATCCAGCTCCCCACCACTGAATACACTCTATACCAGAGGCCCCATTCAACAACCTCACCTTTGACACAGCCTACAATGGCTGGGAGCTCTAGCCTCCAGTCACTAGCAACTCTGTGAACCAATACTCTTCACCCTGCTGAACTCCAGAGATGGTCACCCCTGGAGGACACTCGTAATGACATTGCTGCTCAAACAGCCTTTCATTAACACCATGCCAGTGAACATGAATGTTACATTGACAAGCTGTTCAAAATTGGTTATGGATCAACCTTTTTTTTTTTTTATGTCTTGATGCTCTGCTCAATCTTACATGTCTTAGGCTATTAATGCCTCAGAGGATTTTGTATGTTAAATCAGGCAGCTGTGTAAATGTTAATATTCAGCAGAGTCCTTGGTAATGGCAGAGCGTGCACTCTTTGGCTGGAATAATAATGAGCAATAATGATGAGCAATAATAATGTGCAATAAAACACTGCTTTGCATTTCCAGTGCTGCAGTTAGCGAGGGGCTGACGTTGGATGAACAGTCAAACTGAATCAGCAGTGAGATTCTTCATGCTACGAAGCCTTTTGTGTAACTAGTCTGAGCAATAGGCTATAAGTATTGATATATAGTGCACTGATTCATTCTGGACACGCTGTGATTCAAGCTAAGCCTTGGGAAAATGTAGCCACCTTTCTAATCTACTATGCTGCCTAATCAAATTCTTCAAGATTGTTGATCCATATGAGGAAAAGCGAAGGCAAAGATGTCTAAGATAAGGGTAAAAGTCGGCGCTGGGTGACTCAGGAAGAGCCTGGAGAAATGGATTGGCAAAGATTCTCATTATAGGGGGAGTCTGTCTAACGTTGTGTTTAATCCTCCTTTTCTTACATGTTTAGCAGCCTGGTCACAAGAATAAATCCAGCAGAACTGGTACTGGTGTTTCACTCCTTTTAGAGTTGTCAGGGGATGCCTAATGGTGGCAAGGGGAGCTTCTTTGGATGGCATGAGACCAAGCAACTTTTCTTCTCCAATGGCATGCATTCTTGATGTGGATTAGGCAGCAAAGACAGGCTGCATGTGATAGGCATAAGCTGCTTGGAAAAATACAGCATTATTTATTTCCGCTTAATCTTGTTTAAGCGTGAGACATTGTATTTTCCAGAGCAGAACGATAAAAGGAAAACGGTCACTTCCTCCAAGCTTTCCTTGGCCTTTCTGCATGGCTTAGTAAGTACTGCTTCAGGTGTTTGTAGAAAACAAACTTTCCCACGCTCAGATGAGACAAAATTAGTTCATTATTTAAAACTCACAGAGGACTTGCTGCATCAAGATACAAATCTCCACACGGAAATGGTGCAACATATATTAATGCAAATTGACCAAGAGGCATTGAGCATTCTCAATGATCTTTGATTTATAACTAAAGATGACTTCTTGGACTGAAAGTGGTTTAATCCATGTCATTTGTTTTACCTGTTATTCACAGAGTCTAAGGTGCCCTACAGACCGGACATAAACTGTGACTAGATGTTTTGTTCAAGCTGTTAGAAGGAAATAATAAAGTGTTGACATTAATGATATTGTATTATAGTTAAACAGCACTAGTTAGACTAGATCTCTGCAATTTGCCTTAATCTGCATTCACACTAGCTACAAATACATACAAGCGTTCATGTGCTAATTACAATTCTGTGACAAATTTGTGGACAGCACACACCCATATCACACCTATATGTGGACCTTCACCAATCCGTTGCCATAAAGATGTCTCTGTATGCTTCAGCACTACAATTTACTTTCACTTTAACTAAGGGGCCATAACACATTCCAGCATGACATTGTCCATGTGCACAAAGCGAGCTCCGTGAAGAAATCGTTTGCCAAGTTTGGTCTGGAAGAACCCAAGTGGCCTGCACAGAGCCCTGACCTCAACCCCACTGAACACCTCAGTGTCAGATTAACTGGAATGCAGACTGCACCCCCGACCTCTCGCCCAACATCAGTTCCTGACCCCACTCATGATCTTGTGGCTGAATGAGCACAAATGCCCACAGCCAGGCTCCAATGTCTAGTGGAAAGCCTTCCGAGAAAAGTGAAGGGTATGATAGCAGAAAAGGGGACTAAATCTAAAATGGGATGTTCAAAAAGCATATATGGGTATAGTGTATTAAAAGTAAAACACGATAGGGTTTGCTGTTAAACAACAATGTGGAGTGAAGCAAAATGCAAAACCTAGGACAATTTACCGACTGTTACAAAGCAATGACACCAAAGCATCCTTCCATAAATGTTAAACAAGGTTTCACCATAAGACATTTTTTCCTTAGTAAATAACAGTCTGGTCTATTATTAGGTCTAAGATTAACATGTAACAACCGACATACCAGTTCACGTGAAGTTGTTACAATAGAAACAAAAAGAGACATATTATGATCAGTTCATTAATATAGACCTGTGATTTGAATGAACAGCTGCAGTAATGTCAGAACGGCTGCTATCAAAATTTAATCAACACCTTCTGACCAGGTCAGGATTGAGAAGTCAGCAGCACTGTGGTCAAGTCATTATAAAGTGACAAATCTGAATGATTGTTCTGAGTAGTTTCTGGGAGCTGGTGATATCCTGCACACTGTCCACTGCCTCCCCAATTCTCTGCTCAAGTCTCACTTCCTCCCTGGTTTTAGCTGCAAATCAAAAATACCCGGTGTTCAAAAAGGAAAAAAGACTTAGGACTGTAGTTAAATGATTTCCTGCATTATATTACTGAATTAGAACACATTTTAAACAGAAGGAACATGATATGTATGAATTGAAGAGTTTTCCGGCTTTAATTTGGCTACTATGGTTTACAGGCAATTTTTCTAGCTTTTGAAGCACCATTTTGTTTGCACTGAGCTCAATCACAATCCAGAATGTCTAAAGACACAATATTTTGCAATGGCTAACATTTTTAAATGCCTAACTATTTGATATAGACACAAGCATTTGTCTTTAAGAAGCATGTACTTTTTGAATATTCTTTTACTTACTCTACTACGCATAGAGGTCAGGAATAATGCACCAACATGGAGGTGTTATAAAAATAAACGAAGAAGAATTACCGGATTGGATTTCATCCTATCAACAGACCACAGTTCTATCCTTTATCAAAATGACTATTAAAATTGGGTTAACAAAATGTGTTATTTTAAAAGATTTTCAAATACTGTCTTAGCTGGGATCTTCACTGCCTCCAACGTGTGTCCTAAATATCAGCTGTCCAGCGCAGAGGGTTAGCAATGATTAGACACTGAGGGAGTACTCAGGCTGACGAGGAATAATGAGAAGTAATGGCTCTCCATCATCTGCATTTAAAAGGGGCGCACAGCTCTAACAAGAGATTAGACCTCTCTGTCAGCATGTTTTATTCATCACTCGGCATGGACACCAAGGATACATCCCGCTTCTCACCCCCAAAACATGTGTTCACACATGCAATTTATGTCGTTAATCATGTCCCATCATTTACCCGTGAGTAACAAGCCTCCGGAGCAAAGAATTGGTGGTGTTAATACAAAGGAGTCTGCAAATCAACTCATCTATCCATAGACGGCAGTCAGAATACTGATTAACTGTTAATTTAAAAAAAAGTATCCAAAGCATGGCACACTGCAATCATGGTATTTCTGATCACACAACTGGAAGAACAAAGACATGCCATCAAAAGACTTAACAGCATACACTGGGAAAAGGAGACAGCACGTTCAATCTGCCCTGATGTCTTTGTTATTTTTGAGGATAACGCAAAGCACTTGTGAGCATCTGCTCAAACACATCACTCATAAAAAAAGACCCGATCCCACCTGCTCCTGTATGTCCTCACACTCCACCACATCTGTACCACGTTGCAGTCTAAAATATAACGGCTTAAAATATTATTACAATTATATATTATTATTATAATAATATTGCTGTAATGTTATATTATTCCTCTCATATACTGCACCAGTACTCCTATTTGATATTCTACATTCATATTACATATATACAGTACATACAAAGCTGCTACTGTTCAATTTATTGACTTATCAATTTCCAACACTGCTATTGTCTGCTATATTTCCATTTGTCTTATTCTTCCCTGTTATGGTACAAGATGTATTTGCTTGTAATATCAATTACAAAGACAATGTACACTCTGACTGTTTTTTGAACTGCTCTTTATGTTTCATTATACATGTTAAGCCTGCATGTACTGTTCGTGTTACATTTTTTTGTTTCATTAGTCTCAAAATCTCAACACTATGTCTGTGACCTCCCTGAATAATGTCCTGTTATATCTTGCTTAATCCTGTTATGATGAATCTTAGTTTCTTTCTTAAGTACAAAGTGTTTCTTTTGCCTGTTTATCATGCAGTACCCTTGTGTAGTCTACACCTCATGTCCGTAGCCAACACAGTATATCTGCGCCTCGTCCGTGTCACTTGTGTATCTTGTCATGCGAGAGAGATTGTTATGTCTTGGCTGGGCCAGAGTGTACTGATCTGTCCCCAGTGACCGCTGGCCACCTGCTCCAGTGTGAAACAGCTGTGGAGGCGCTGTGGCCTCAATCTGTCTCTGATTAAGCTTAGTGTCCGTCTCGCTCCTGATTTTCTTCAACTCATTCAACACAAGCTAACCATTGCTTCACCATAGCTCTGTCAAGCTTCATTTACACAGTGACTCCAGAGTGAGGATATTCTTGACTGTCAGATCCCTATCTTATTAGGGGCATTAACCAAATCTTAGTTTAATGTTCCTTAATGAATGATACACAAAACGCAGTTTCCATAGAAAAGCTCATGTCAGTCTTAACAAGTAATTAGATTTCCTAAACAAGCAGCATCCTAAATCTATTTCCCACTCTCCTCTATCTTGCTCAAGATATGGTCCTTATCGCTATGTGAAATTTAATTAGATTTCTGTTCATTTCCAACCAAAATGACCTTTTTCTATTCTTCCTTAAGGCAATTTGTTCTAATCACATTGAAAACACTCTAGGGCAGAGAAAACATCATGAAGCCAAGAGCTTCACAGACCCTTACTAGCTAAACACTGTGGAAGCTATGTATAAGGAAAACAAAATACAGGCGCCATGGCGATTACTGGCTGCTTTTGGGTGCTTTTAGGAGTCTCCATACCGTCAGACACAGTTTTATCCATGCAGCCAGATTAAGCGCGAACACCAATGGAGGAACTTGCATCTCCACATGGTGCATACCTTTCTAGCTTTGAAGCTGTCAACAGGGGGTTGTGGTGCACTTAGTGAGGTCAACTTTTTGCAGGGACAAAATCACACTGTGCCGAGTCTGGGCTTTAATTATCTTAACTGAAGGAGAAATGGCTTTTCTCTCCGCTTGTATGCTTTCAGGGACTCCAGTGCTAATACGCTTTTCCTAACAGTGGCTTTTTCAAATAGGATCCTTTCTCTGGAATCAATGGGTAGAATGAAGTGCTATTTTCAAACACTAGAGCAAGCATTGTTTAAGCTTTGCCTAAGCATATCACAAAGGCACTGAGGAGGTTAAGCTGTCCTTTAATGATGAATGTTTGAGCTTAGGGAGCTGTACTGGAGGATAGAATTATGCCCTTCTACCTCAGTGATGCCATGGCATCATGACAACTCACATACTGTATGTTTCTGGGATAATGAAAGTATTAAGTGAGACCTATGTGTTATGTGTGAACCTAGAAGAGGAACCGACATCTGGGAGTACCTTTGTTCTCCTCGCTCTGGTTTACTGTGGCACTGAAGAGACAGAGATGTAATTCTGGACCAGAGTAGATGGAGAAAGAAAGTGATAGAGGGAAATGCTGGGGGGTGAGCGAGATGCCAGACACCCAAATGAATTGGATCTGTGTGTATTATCTGAGGATGAGGCCAGTCTGGAGCTTGAACCTCCATGTAACCCATCCATTCTCCCACAAACACACCCAATCCACCCATACCAGATACGTCCTGGCTGACACTGAAATATCTAGCAAAAGACACTCGAGTTCATGTATTTCCATCCAGGTCTATGAGTACCAGAAGCACACGTGGAATATATCGTAGGAAATAAGGCTGACAAGAAAGAGTGAGACTTTCACATTTCAATCAAACTTTGGGCTCTGTTCATTAAATCGCCAGTGCCGGGCTCCTATCCGTGAAACAGAAAACTTTCACTATATTGATGGGAGATCACGAGTTTGAATCTTGATGATGCAACAGCCATCCATAGCTGTGCTTGCTGGGTGGAAGGGATGATGTTACTCTCCCCTGTCAATCATGAGCAACACTATCCAGTTGTAGGCGTCTATGAGCTCATGTTTCCAGAGGATGGCAATAAGTGCTTTTCTCAGAGTATGTTTAACAGTTCAAAAAGATGCAGACAGATGTGTCTTGGAGGAAGCACATGCTAGTTGTGTGAAAGAAAATTGGGTGGAATTGGCAAAGAACCAAAATTTGGTTAAAAAATTATATCCACCATTGTCACCGTGCTACTCTTTCCTGGGATTACTTGGGTCTGACTGACACACTGGCTGTAAACTGAATCTCTCAGAAGCCATATCCAGACTAGACAGCTCGCTACATGTGCGAGAAAATTTTTTTACAACATGATCTGATTAAGGAGTTTCATATCACGGGGACAAGAACCATAAATTACCCCTCCCATAAGCAGACTTACACAAAAATGCAAGCAGACGCCCAGGCCTCTCTGTTGTCCTCATGTATCGCTGGGTAACATTTATTGGTGAAATTTAATCATGCTGCTTGTCACTTGCTTTGACAATGTCACACTGAGATAATGCTTATGCTTTACATGTCAATAGAGGTAAAACATCACTCTTCTGACTTATCATATGGTGAGAAAGCTGGAGGGGAGAATACAAGGCATACTGTATGCCTTATCTGAGTAATGATAAAGACAGTTTGATGGTAAACATGAGCAACTGCTTTTGTGTGCTGAAGCTCAGTCCACCTCAGGTGGTAGCCCTGCTACAAGTAATTTGGCAAGATAAGGGGGCCATAAGACTAACAGCATGGTGCCCCTAACTAACAGTCTGCCAATCAAACCTAATTGACAGCTCGCATAACACAGTCTCAGCAGAGAATGAGAAGAGTAGGACAAAGGATTGTGATCTATTCTGGTGGCCCTACATTTCATTTTTCTCTGTAAAGAAAAAGCTGGACTGAAAACACAATTTACTATTAGAGCACACACACACACACACACACACAGACACACACAAAGACACACACACACACACACTCTCCACTCAATAGGAGACAAGGCTTTTAGTCCCACTCTCACATGGGTTTGATCAAAGCAGAGCTCGTCTGCAGACACAATAGAGAAAGAATGTCATCAGCAGAGGAAAATACAAATCAGAAATACACATAGTGGGTACCTCTTAGCTTTCCATTTGCACACACTTGTGCTCATACACTCACTCGCTTAAAGCAGCTAATACAGTGCTCTTTCTGGAGTTCCCTGAGTTTGTCACTTGAAACATACTCTATGCTCTCAAACGTACAGCAATATTTGACAGGGCTGACCTTTTTGGGACATTTGGCTGGGGAAACAGCATCCATCCATCCATCCATCTATCTATTATTTTTTAAAACAACAGTTTTATTACTTAAAAAAATCCAAATGTTTATCTTTTGTTACTGGGGTTAAGGTTATGGCTAGATTAAGGTATAGGAATAGCATTAATTAACTGCATTAATAATTATGTTAACTGTAAGTCACAATAAGTGTGTGTGTGTGTGTGTGTGTGTGTGTGTGTGTGTGAGAGAGAGAGAGAAACTGAACAAATGAACAGACTCTACACAGCCCCCTGCTGCCTGCTGGCTCAATAACCGCTCCATCGACCATTTGCAACAGTAGGTCTCAGCATCCCAAGACACAACAGAACTAAAACCCAACATCACAGACCATGAGACATTATTATAAGTCACACAGTACTAACATTTCCAAACTTCCTATATGTGCAAACATGTTGTCTGAAAACAAAATAAAACCACATGTCTTCTTGAATTATATTTGATCTACATTGTACATTCAATAAAACCTTCTAATCTTACTTAAGAGCAAACATCAAAATCCATGCAAATGAGGACGGCAACCTAAGAACAATCTGAGATGCTTAACAGAAAATGAACGGGAGCACTCACAAACATGACGGCAATGAAAAAATAAGTAAAGAAAAAAGATGGGACAGCAAGCAAAGTAAGCAGAAATAAGCCCAAGTTATAAAGTGCTTAGATATTAACTATAAACACAGACTAAGGTGAAATAGACATTACATGGTGACATTGCATTATTCTCTTGGACCTACACACATTACAACACGAGCAGTGGCTAAAACTGGGTTCACAAACTTCTGCCTTTAACACCCACACAACCACAACAAGGCAATATCTGAATCTGAAAATGACATGTAATATCAAGTGCCCCATGCCAGCAGAGGAGATCAGCAGACCATGAAATGAGAGATGAGAAATGATTATAGATTATCATCATAAAAATCAGATATTAGTCCATGCAAGGAACAACAAGACTCTTTTAAAGATTTCAATGTTTACATTCCCCCAATAATCTATCCAAAATGTTTGCAACAAATGCACAAGTGAATGAAAGTCAGTTACCCGACACACTTCATACAGTAGTTTGTATCGCTCTGTTGGCTTCTGTAAAGTACAGAGGCTGCATCCCATGATGGAGAGTTCACACCATCCAGCCTTTCTTCTGGAAGAGAGCTGTAACTCTGTATGCTCTCTCCCTCCTTCCTCTAAGCTTCTCTCTCACGCCCTCCCGCACTAGTGAAGATTTACACACACTCTACAATGCACTGTTCTCTGTGTGTGAACACATCCAAGTGTGCAAGTGCAGTCATTTCCTGCCCCCTCTCTCTGCCTTTCATGCTTTTATACCACTAACACACTTCTGCGTATACACACCCACTCATGCATATTAAGCACCGGGTGCACTGAATATTCATGAGAGGGATGAGCCATAATGACGGGGGAAGGAAATGTTGAGTCTGAATGCTATTATAAGCAACAAAAAAAACTAATTAGTAATCTCTTTTCAACACCACCACAAAACCCTCGTATTGTTTTGCCTCTGCTAGGACGGCTCAGCCTTGAGATCAGATCATTAAGAACACGGATCGTTCTCTATGTGAGGCAGATCAGGAAAAGATGTTAGATGCTGTTTTAGCTGCATTCTGGAAAAAAAACAACCAAACTATTTCTACTTATTATATATGCAAACATTATACTATGACATCTCTGATTTAAGAAATATGTGTCAACAAAACAACATGGAAATAATTTATTTAGGCTACTTTCTAACGTTGCATTCATTGAGATACACGAGAAGGAAACATTTCAGTTCAGAAAGTTTTTAGGACTATACAGAGAATATATACTGTATATACACATATACACACGTATATATATATATTTACAGCTATTCTGAGAAATAAGCCAGCGTCAGAAAGGCAAAAAAAATTGGCTAAATGTCCTACAAGTGAAACAAATGAGGCAGAAATGGACAACACGCAGTGAACCATTGAGTAAGTCATGTTTTCAGTGACCTTTATTGCATTTTCACACAAAAGAGAAACAAAGACAATCCAGCAGCCGACTGCACCACCACTTGCACCCGCTAATGGTTTGGCCTATAACCAAACAAACCGACAGACTGAACCACTCTCTGCCTCATCAACAGGGCATGTAGTACATTGCGAAACAGGGCTGATTGATGTTAAACAACGTAGCCTTTTCAGTAGCGTTTGCTCATTCAGTGCCCACTCTTTCCGACGCCGCGTTAAACAAAAGGACAGTGTAGACCTGGCGCCCTCCTGGCACTTCACACTGGTGCCACTCAGCGAACCAACTCCAATTAGAGACCAGCAGCATCAAGCCAGACAGCTTTACTTGCACGCACGCACGCGCACACACACACACACACACACACACACACAAACTACAGGTTCTTTTCTGTGGTGTCACACAATCACCATCAGTACCTTCTCCTTTTGAACCGGCAATTTGAAGACTGTGTGTAAAATCATTTTAAATGTCAACGTGCAATTATTATAGCAACTCCGTGCCATCTGTTGCCTGTTTATTAATTGCAAATTACCTTAAAATTACCTATGTGAACAGGTGCATCACTTCCACCTATAAAACCAAATATTGTTAAAAAAAACTTTAATGGGAAACCACAATCCATACTAATGGCTGGTTAATTACTTAATAGTTCTCTTAAAATTATCCAAAATGATGGCCCTTAGTGACTGGTATCTATTCGTGCTGGGAGAAAAATCTACTTAATGTAGATGCATAATGCACCATTGTCAAAGGCCTCCAAGAGAGCTACAGTAGCCCAGAATGGACAAACCTCTAGAGAGCACCTTCCATGCGCTGCGTTTTTCACAGGCGGCAGCGTGAATCTGGAAGGAAGCACCAGAAGGACAACAAAGAAGAAGAAAGGAAGAAAAAGAAGAAGAAATAAGATGAATCGGTGTTTGGTGGTGCTGCCTAACAAGTTTGAGAACCCATATTTTGAAAAATGGAGAATTATACTTATTATTTAGCATGGAAACAGCAAGGGAGTGTAAATGTAAGTATTTGAAAGTACAATACAGGCACCTGATGGCCACCGTACGTTCTAATACATGCTTTGAAAGGGACGGCCATTGTACGTGAGGGGCTTTCAGATTGACGAATCCTTCAGAGTGGATCTTTAAATACGGACTGATAACATAAGACCAGTGAAGTGACAGCATCTCAATGTAGTTATTATTAATAACAAAGATTAATAAATTCAAAGATTTCTTTATTTGCTAACCTATTTTATTGGTTATAATTTAACATTCAGTACAGGCATTTTGTTCCTTAATAAATTGATTCGTTAGAGAATCACTAATAGTTACTTTTAATGTCTGCAGTGTATTCATTACTTAAATAAATAAGTCATGTGACTAAGTATACCATCAGTAATAATGTGAGAATGTTATATTACTATTTAATGGGCAAAAAGAAAGGATAATAAATGTTTTATGATGATGTTTGCCAACATTTTCACATTTCTGGTTTCCTAAATTTCACTGTGCACATCAGTTCAAACTTAACATCAATATGCATGTTTTCAGTGAGAAGAAACTGGAGAACCAAGAAGAAACCCATGCAGTGACCTGAGCTCAGGATCAAACTGGGGACACAGGAACTGTGAGGCGGCACCAATAACCACTGCCCTACAGGAAATTTAAGCTTATTCATAAAACAATATCACACAGATTATTGCATTAGTGTGTCATAAAAGCAACAGAAGAAAACTCTTAACTGGAATTCAACCTCAGTTTAAAGTTAACCATTTCCCTTTGATCCCTGTATGATCTAAAGGGAAATGGCCTTATACAGATGAAGTGTAAATGAACTGTTCCTAAAAATATGGAAAAATGTTTTCAATAAAAAGGCAAGATATCAAGCTAGACTGGAACACAGATACTGCCAGGCAGATTAAGACCTCTTACAGTGAACATCAGCCATGTGGATGGGCACTTAATGAAGGAACAGTTAATGTTCCCAGTAATGCCTCATCTGCACAAATGCCTAAAGCTACAGAAGTGTGCAAAATATATAACCACTACAAGAAACAGTAAAAGAAAGATATACAGTGTGCTTGAAAGTTTGTGAACCCTTTAGAATTTTCTATATTTCTGCATAAATATGACCTAAACCATCATCAGATTTTCATACAAGTCCTAAAAGTAGATAAAGAGAACCCAGTCAAACAAATGAGATGAAAATATTATACTTGGTCATTTATTTATT
>JAQMYM010000036.1:20700690-20720768 GCA_030014255.1 Parauchenoglanis ngamensis
CTGTCTCTGTGTGTGTGTGTGAGGGAGTGCTTGTCTGTCTCTGTGTGTGTGTGTGAGGGAGTGCGTGTCTGTGTGTGGGTCTGTGTAAGTGTGCATATGTGTATGAGAGATGAGGTAGGGTGAAAGGGCTCTTGACCAAGGCCCCTTCCCTGCAGGACATACCCTTAAAACAGATCTTCAGAAAAAACATTAGCCAGATGGTGTTCTCTTTTCTTCGTTAGCAAATTCTTCACTACCAAGACCACACTATACACATTGCAACTAATATGGTAGTATATTTAAATGTCTATTAGAACCAAAAGAAACATAAATTGAATGAATGGAAATAGTAATTGGGCCACAGACTCATACTATTTTCAGAACTATTAAATTTCAAATGTCGACACTATGTTTATTTACGCTTTCTAATACATAAATATGATATTTTATAATAAGTCAGTTTCTATTGACATGCACAGCTTGAGCGACTTAATCTACAGGGGCACTACTACACAGAGTGAGTTAGGTCTTGGAAGAAGAAGAATTACAGATCCCAGGGAATCAACGGTCCATGACTGCTGGTAATACAAGCAAATGTTTTGAACGTTCTCAATATTCACCAATCAATACAGCAAACACAGGGCCTGTGCACAATATTGAGCACTGAGATCATGCCAAACACTTGAACGTGGGTCGATCAGGATTTACTGTCAGCTAGAATGCTCATTACAGTGGGACATCATTTGGATAGCAGATCTATTATTATTATGTCATTTGTGATATTTGGGATCATTATTCTATGGTTTGTGCGCAGTGCAGTTTGGACAGTGACGTGCTTTTGTGCTGACGAAACCAGTTGGTAACTTTGGCAACACTGGGTTAAAGGGCAGCATTTTAGATTTAATCAAGCATACTTGTGTCCACATCATGCTGGCACTACAGACCACATTCAGAGTTGGTGAATTGAGTCCAAAGAATTAGAGAGATATTTACTTATAGTTACTCATATTCAGGGATGGGTTGATTGTCTAGGTTCTCCATTGTGATTATGCAAATTACCTGCTGCTTGTTTGTACCCTTGCCATTGAACCCAAAAAAATTAGGGACAGTAAATGAGGACTGAAAAAAATGATCACGCTTTTTTCCCCTTGCGCTGTCAAATGTGGAATCAAAGCAAGAGACAATTTAAAAGACTAATACGATGTATGTGAAACGATGGTAAACACCCAAATAAACACCTAATAGGAGTCTAGTGTATCGCCAATATTCTGCTGCATGAACTGTCCTAGATTAGTTTAAGCAACATGGCTTCCACTCATTATCAGGCAGCTCATAAAATAGCACTTGCTCCAGCATCACCCATTATGTTATATGTTTCTTTTATATCATGTTCTGACTGTAACTCGGGCACACCACTTCACAAAGCCATGAGATGTCATGTAATGTGTGTGGGGAGTAAGCTATTTTATAATGCTTTTAATTTGCTATTTTGAGTTGTGTAAATTATGTCGATCTTTTAGTAATTCAATGCGCTTTCCTGTGTAGAAAACATGCCCCTGGTATGAAGGTCAAGCTGATTGAGTGCTCTTCAGCTACACCTACAGCTCATTAAGCTAATTCCTAATTTTATCCATAAATTACGCAGCCTTCAAGACGACTGGTCCACAAGGGTTTGTCCTAGAAAGCTAACCACATTTTATATATGTTTTAATAAACTAATCTGGCATTTTGCTCTGTGTTTTCTTTTAAACATTAGGCCTATATCCTGGATCTCATCTGATGGAACACAGTGCTGTGCTATGTACACACAAATTGCTGTGCCCCTGATAGGACAGGGAAAGCTAGTCGTTTGCATTTTTACTGTGAATCCAAGCAAGTTAAAACAACGAAAGTTGTCACTCTCAAATAATTACACAGCACACAGCAGGTCTGCAAGCCATGCTCATTATTTGTGCCCAATCTTCTCTACCCCTTTCTCACTATTTCTAACCTCTCCCTTTGACTCTGGGTATCAGTGAGAATTGAAGCAGTCTTCACATTCAAAAGCGACAGTTGCTTGTTTTGTTTATAATGTCTTAAGCTGCCTTTGATGCATTTTTCCACATGGTTAATCCATTTAAATTAAGATTTCATTCACAACTGCAGCTCAGGTGGTAATCTGCCTTACGCTGTGATTCTAATTGGCTGTTCAAACTTCAGTTACAATTATTAGCATTGCAATGTAACAGCAGCTGTGTGTATGTTTGCGTTCCCTCTCCCTTTCAGTCCGTCTGCCTCTCAGTGGGGATTTGTAGTGCTCAGTGGTAGTGGGACAGGGAGTGATGGATGCTCATTACTCCAAACTCCCTTCGCTTTCATGCTCCGTCACGCTTCACCACACACCAGCCGATAATGAGGCAAACAGGTGAGAGGGATTACAACACCCAAACACACACACACACACAAGGAAGAGTGAACATGAGAACCATAACATCTGAACCAGATAAAAGCTCTTTGAAAACTACATGAGAAAAAAAAGGGAACAGCTTACATCTTCCCTGCAGAGAAGAGCCATAGACACAAAACTAATAGCTACTGTCCAAAACACACAAAAAGAGCACGAAATGAAAACAGCCACACTTCGCATCTTCTTTAAGTAGCAGCCAGGGCAGTTGGTTGTTATTGTGTGCTGCTATAGCATCATCATCAAAACACGCACCACATCAAACTAATCAGCTATGAAGAATGCGAATTCAAACGAAAACCGAAAGGGTTAGTAAAGCAGGCTGATGCTGTGATGCCCGATTTGAAGAGAGAGAAGAGGGCGCTTGGCAGGGTTGCAAGGTCTCAGCAAAAGTTTCAGCCCAACTACAATTCGAAAACCACACAAAAGACCTGCAACTAGCCAGAACTAGAGTGTTTGGGTACTGGAAAAGCCAGATGCATTGTTCTTATTTTTCCCCCTCAGACTCTGCATGGGAAACAAGTTCACTGTGGTGAATATTATTATTGGAATTTTTGATTTGGAATATCTGCACTATGCCTTTTTAATTATCACCTGTTATGCACAGGATCCACCCCATAATCCCACTTTCCCCAGTCTTAGCAATATATCTGGGAATGGAAATGCTTCTGTGCATCATACACACGCTGTCCGCACTTACAGGTTCCCTTTGTTAGCAGGAAATTTGCTACACTTAATTGCACATATTTGCTATAAAAGTTGATCTTGGTAGCCATGGACTATTTTTAAACCACCTCCCCAAAAAAAATGCCATCTGTGGACTTGTTATTCTTTCCCTCACCAACTGGCTCCGAAACCAGTCCAATTTGGTGTTTTAAAAAAAAAAAAATAAATAAAAAAAATCCTGGCAACTCTGGTGCTTGGTGAAAAAGAAAAAAATGACTCATTTTACTTGATCTTTATATACCTCTGTCTTTTTACATGACTACGAGACCCTAAAAGGCCTCTAATTTAAACAAATTGCATTCAAACAGAGGTAATACTATAAATATATAAAATATATATTATATTATAGGCAATGCCTATTTTCTATTCAAATTCAATTCAAAATCCCTATGAAGTTCAAAGTTGACAGCGCTGAGCGTCCTTGGCGCAAAAACTCCCTCAGTGTTCGGCTTTTTGTCAACTGCACTCAGAGAGCTTTCAGTTGAAAATAGTTCAAATTTGGAACATGGTCAAGCTCTCAGTGTCACTTCTCTCTCACCGGCCAATTAAAATTAAGAAGGGGTGGGACTTATGATAACAACACTGTCAACAATGGTGGAGAAACTGATCCAGGCTGTCGCTGCCAACCCAGTATTTACGATCCAACCATGATCAATATATGAAATCAACACGATTTCTTTCCATCACTTTAGCTAAGTTTTCTATAGTATACAGAGAATTGATGTTCACAACAATGATGTCTTTTGTAACCTAGCAACAAATAAAAGTTTCTGCACTAATAATGTGGAACCTTTTTGAATATTATATGTGTTTATTTGAACATTGATCATTTTAGATGTACGCTGTAAAAAGTTTGTCTTTACTCCAATTATGTGTCTTTCATAATTGGTATTTATTAAACAACATACTTTAGGTGTTAAGGATAATGACTATTCAGGTACATGCACAGTGTTGGCAGAGGTGCCGTTTACTCTCCACAGCCCTGAACCAGTCTGTTAGAGTGAGATTTAAAGAGAGATAGAGTGGTGTAGAGAGTTCTCTCAGGTGAAGAGGTACTTTTGATGGATGTTAGCAGTTTCATCATGTGCAGTGGGTGAGACCTGCGCTGCAGAATGTCAGAAATGGAGTAAAGCAGAGCAGCAGTGCAATGCAATACACTTCCAGAAACGTGCAGAATCAATAACAAGGTGTGCTGAAGCTCTGGCAGCACATGGCATACTGAAGTCCAAATATATATATGTGTGCATGTGTGTGTGTGTATGTGAAAGAGTTCATTCAGCAGTGAGCAAATGGAAAAACAGATGGAACACATTAGCTCATCTGAAGAGGAGCCATTAGGATCATGTTATTGGTGGGGTTATATTTCCCCCCACAGGCAGAAAGTGGTACTACAATACAGTATATTACAGAAGTCATTAAGTCAGGTGTTATACCGGACAAGCATATGGACAAACGCATGACTTCCTAAATAGTATGTGTCTATATATATATATATATATATATAGGAAGAGACATGAGTAATTTTCAGGAAAACTGATTATCTGTGAAAACAGAATCACAGAGAGAGAGAGAGAGAGAGAGAGAGAGAGAAGAGGCAGTCTACTGTTTATTCACTACATTCAACAGCACCATATAAATCTTCTCTGAACTAACCTCCATGCACTCAGACACACTTTACTTCACTTCTTCAGCTCCTGCTCCTTCTCTATCGACTGCTCACGTCATTCTGTGCTATCTATATACTCTGTGTCAAATGTTTGGGGATCATATGTAATGTTCGATTTTCGCTGATGCCTCCAGCCGTGCTAGAGATATATTGTGCTGTCTGTAATGAAATGGCCTGTCTAGGCACCTGACCTTAACCCAATCGAACCGCTCTGGGAAAAGTTGGATCGAAAGGTTCAGGACAGGCAGCCATTCAATCAGCGCCACAAAGCTCTGTCAAGTCCGCCAAGATTCACTGCAGTGAGGCTTGAAGAAATGTCATGGAAAAAAAATGTTAACGTGAACAAAGTATTTGCAGCAGTTATAGCTGCTAAGAACTTTTTTTTTTTTGGTGGAAAAATCTATATGTATTGATTTATCCTGTGTGTATGTGTGCACACACACTTAACGCTCCACTCCTCCAGTGTTATGAATCAGTACATCTCTGGGGAGAAACACTCCACCACTCCAAAGCTGCTGCCTTTCTTTACTCAACTCTTTCAAAAACACCACCAACACCACCACCAAAAAAAGAATTGCTGACAATGTGCGCGTCTTGCTCTACTTAAAACAAAGAAGGCTCATGACATATTCTACTTATCCTTTGAATATTGACCTTCAGAAAGGTTCTGTAGAAATCATGGAAAAAAAAAATTCAGCATGTTTCATTTTGAGTGCTCATCTTCTTAACCGATGCTCAAAATATTTCAAAGCATGTACGATACACAGGTAGAGATCCTGAGCCTTTTGGACCATGGTAAGTCCAAGTTAGGGTCTCTCTCTCTCTCTTTAGTTCTCTATAGGAAGCCAAGTGTGTTCATTCGTTCAATCGTTCAAGCAATCAGTCAGTCAGTCAATCAATGTGCAGAGGAAATTAAAATCTCCACCTCAACCCTTCACAGTCAGCCAAAAGACCCTGCGTCTGATCTTGGAGGGTAACACAGGCTGTCCAAAAGTAGCATCTTCGACCAAGATCTGCTTTGATTCATTCAACAACTAACACCTAACATCCATTGTTCTTCATTATTTATTGAAAGCAGTTGTGATGAACTTCCTCTTGAACCGATCTACTTACTGGCATAATTTTGGAAAGCAGGAAGAAACCAGAGAGAATGAAGGAAAAAAAAAGATTTTATTTTAGTTTTATTTCCTCATGCCCCTCAAGTAAAATTCCTGGCCACACCACTGCTATCGGAGTAAAATAGTCTTCTTGGCATATTCTTCTTATTTTACAATTAGTTGATTAGGATATAAAGTAAGATGAAGGCAAAAACTGATTTTGATCAAAAGTCTTTATTCCTTAACAATGTCTGATGACGAAACGTCAGATTATATAACCAGAAATAAGACAGTACAAGCTGGACGGTGAGTGTGTAAAGGCTGGTTTATACTTCTGAATAAAATCTACACCATGCTAGAAACACCTGATGTGCACCTCTCCAGAAACGTAACTACACATCATGGTGACCACAACAATTGTGACTGGTCCATTTGGTAGCATCGCATTTCCTTTTACGCACTTCCAGCTGCTCCTTCTTCAACATCATTTTCGAATTCAGTTGCACGTGAGTTCAAGTCATCGAGCTCAATGCTCGTACTGAATTAAACAAATCGAGTTCAGTGCTTGTACACGACATCTTTTCCGACGCCTTTTCTCTTTTCTTTCTTGCAGTAATTTCAGTAACACTGACTGTTGGTAAACATTTATTAGCTCCACCTCCGAAACAATCCACTCAGTTTCAGTCACCACTGTTAGCCTACGTACAACTATAAATCAACCTTAAGTATCTCTAATGGAAAGGTGAGATAAGTGTTTAAGGTGAAATTGTGATATTTGAGTCCAAATTATGGCCTGAAGTACTGAGAAGTAGGTGTGGTGTTGAACTAAGCACGACACTCTAAATCACCAGGTAAACAATCCTGTATAGTTTTACTACTCAAAACCAGAATGTATTAGACATACCTATGAAAGGATTTGCATTCAACTGAAAGCAGCACATGTCTACAGATCAGCAGGATTCATATATAAATAACGTAGTCTTGCTAAACACACAGGCAGCAGCTGAAGTGACATGAGGTGATGAACGATGCTAAGTGGTTCTATGTTGCAGATGAGCACATCTGTACTTTTTTTCTGATTGCACCATTATACTGCCTGCCTGGAATATACTCTAGGAAGCCATTTACAGCCAAACTAGCTAAGGTTTCCTAAACAGAAAATAACAGCCTGTTTTGTCAGATGCTACACCTGGTGTTTACCCAGCATGCTGCAACTTGCTATGTTCAGCTCAAGACAGACGCGACGACAGACTTTACTTTCTCAAAACATCCTTCAAGCCGTGGTCAGAGCGAACGCTATCTCAGGAGGGAGAAAGAGAAGCGTTTAAAACGGCATGAGGAAGAAAGGCTCGTTTCACACACTTCTGATTGAGACGATTTCTTTACAGCAGGTCCACTAGGGGACACTGCTCTCCTCTGTTCTTGTGCTTTTTTCCATCCTTCATCAGTCCTGGCCGAACTTGAGGAAGGAGTTGAAATTCTCTGGGCCTCTCTGAAAACAAGATCCACTCGAGAGTTAACGGAGGCCTGCTGAAACACTTCTCTTACGACATAAAAAACCTGCAGGTTTCAATGAGCATGTAAATATTTTACGATGACATGCCACGAGGGTGTGTAATTCATCTCTCTATAAAAAACAAAACCCTCTTTCAACTCGAGTGCAGTATCCCCATATAGAACACTGAAATATGTGAACTACATACATGCATATGTATAGTAAGCATTGCAAAGGCTTGAATGGATTGTGCCATAAAAAGTCCAGGGAGTCTAATGATGGCGAGCTTGGGTGTATGCACTGAGCAGTCACAGATTATATGGTTCACCGCTGACAAACCATAAACAAATAATGCTTAGCTTTCAACCCACTAACCTAAATGTGGCCAATGAGTTCAGTGTTTAAATGTAAGAGAGGGGCAGAAAAGGGGGCTTTAAGGGAAGAGAGACACGGGAAAAGACTGGATTAAAACACTAAAGGTTAAAAAAAATCACTCGTGTCTACTAAACAGAACGGAAACACTTGAATTCTGCTGCAAACAACATACGAGCAGCGATCCAAACAGAATTAAAACTGTGTGCGTGTGTGTGTGTGCTTGTGAACTTTCATGAGCCAGTTGCTCAACACCCGGCCACACAGTTTACATAAACACTCTGCCCTTCCAGCAGTACAACAACCACTCGGCTTTGTCTCGAGCTCTGAATTCTGAGAACGCGAAGCTGTTAATAGATTCTGTGGCCACCATTTTAAACACACCTACCTTCTAAATACAATGATTGACCATTTCATCAGGTAAACCTCTCATATAGGTGCATTTTATCCTATAATATGTGGCTATCTACAATTTGTCTTACCTTTACCCAGTCCATGAGTAGAAAGGGAGCACTGCTGAGCTGATGTTTGAGAAGGATCTCAGCACAGAAGTGACACGGACATGATACTGGCCTGATAGTGTGTGTGGGTGGGTGTATGTGGGGGCTGTTTTTGGGTGGTTTGCTGACATTGTGACACCTGAATGACACATCTGTGTTGAGGCGCAGTCGACTGACCAAAAACATCCAGCCAACAGTGGTGTCATTGTCCAAAAGTTACACTGGGGATGAAGTGATATAATATAATTAACAAAAAAATGAGAAAGTGCTAGTATAAAGACAAAACTTGCTTCAGCTTGTTCACCTACAACCTTAATTTGTTTCTCTTATGTTTTAGCTTCTGGCTGAAAAGGGTGACGGTGAGCTTTTTTCCCCCATTCACACTCGCACTGAAAGCTGTTGATTTACTGCTATTATGCTCTAATGGTGTCGTGTGAGAATGGGGAAAAACAGTAAAGTTGAAAAGTTAATCTATCCCCTGGCAACCTTGTAACATTAACAGTAATCTTTTGGCTCCAAGTGGGAATTGGATCCACGGGACTAACGTGTTGTGACTGGTCATGACATTGCTGGGGGTAATGTAAATGATGATTCAGTGATATTGATGGAACTACTGACACCTACATAATCTGAATACTCATACTACTGCCTCACCAGCTGGGTTTCCATTACAGGTTTGTGCAAAATACAAGCAATATTTTTTTTAAATTTGACAAAACACTTTTGCAATTGCTGGGTTTTCGGCTTTTTAGCATTTCCATTTGCTCTTCATGACATCAGTTAAATGCAAATAAATGTTTTCCATTACTATTTTGTACTAAAATATTGCTTATCAATATGTCTGAAAAACCTCATGGAAGTGTATAAACATTTTTATTTTTTTATTTACTTTTTAAAAAATTTTGTAAACTTCCATTACTCATGTTTTAGTTCACAATTTCAAATTGCACATTAAGCAGGGTAATGGAAACTCTGCTACTGTAAAGTGACTAACGGCAAATTGAAAACAATAAGAAAACATCGGCAGGAAATTGGAATGAATTACGCGTCATGCCCAGTCTTGCATGTTTTGCACGTCTCGTAGAGGTTCCATAGCGTCTCATTAAAAACAGTCAGGTGGGAATACATGACACCTATTACTTAACTGCTATTGGAGACAGAGTGGGAATTAAAATTTGTTTTCTGTCCCATGTTGTTTGTACCTGTACATTAACAGGTTTCATATGTGAAAGGGTCTATACACTCATGTCAGTGACAAATCATGTTAATGTCACTGCTGTACTGAAAATGATGCTCCAAATCATATCTTGTCAGTGATGGTCTTATTGTGGTTAGGAACAAGGCAGATAGTACTTACATTGCTGGTCTGTGTGCCTGCATACACTCAACAAAGCACACTTAGTCAGTGTGTGGTACTAGAAGATTGTCCAGGCCTTTGTTAGCTGTTGTTGTGGTTTTTTAATGTTTGTCGCAGCAGTGCTGGTACAATGGTGTGTGTGTGTGGCATGTGGCTGAACCCATGCTGAGATTCGCTCGTGGCTGCAGCAGACAGAGGCTGGTGACCCAAAGTAAACAAGCTTCTTATCCACTTGCACAAAGGGGCCTTCTGCCACAAATGACAGCCTCCAAGAAAACTTCCACCCCCAAAGCTCTGTGTGCACGTTTGTGTGAATGTGTGTGTATGTGTGTGTTGGCAATGGAGGTCTCTTGATTTTGATTTTCCAAAGCCATCTTTCACGAATGTGCACAAGTTCAGGCAAAAAGTGTCATCAGATGCTATATGTTTGGATTAAGCCCAGCTAAATGATGATATGAAACAATATAATAATGTTTGCTAAGGTACTGCTGTTTCCTTTAATTAGACCAAGGCTTTGAGTTCTGATAATTCGTAAACTACATCATGTTCAGTTCAATGCTACATCCAGACAGTTTAATGTGCTACAAAACCATCACACTGTAATCCTGGGACAAGCTGTAGTACACATACTTTACTATATTTCAAAATGCTATGTCTGATGCAGTCTATGATTCAACCTGGCTTTGGACTTGAGGTTATTATTTAACACCATATAAGAGTCCTCTGCAGTAGTGAAGCCTCTGATGTTAACCAGTTCACACAGCCGTGGCAGTTAATGATATACGACACTTGTGAAACAGGCCGCAGGTTAAAATGGCATGCTTCACACTCAACTTCCACATCCTTAAAAGCAACCGCTCTAGCAGCAGAATGAAAGGTTACTACTATAATTGACAGTAATCTTCTCTAAGAAAATGCTTGAGGAAAAAAAAAAAGTAATCTATAATCACCAGGAGACAACTGACAGTGCACATGCCTATACTACTGTTCTCTGTGTAAAGATTTACTTTTGGTAAAGATAGGCTTGAAAATGTCTAAGCAAACATTACAGGAAAAGGGCAAATATGCTTTTAAAGCATATATGTACTTGTCATTGAGCTCCTTCATTTACCGATCCATCAAATGTTAAAGTCCACAGACTAACATTAGTCAAAGACCCACGAGAGCTTGTCAGTGTTGGTCAGGGGTCATTGGCTGGAACGCAACAAGCAAAATGACTCAAATGGTCATGGCTTAAAGGTATATTTCCCCCAAATGTGCCAAACTTATTAAAGGCTAGTGAGATTAGTTAGCGCTAGCTCTTTAAAAAAATTTGATCACCTCCTGTTGTTTTACTCATTATTGGCAATGTAAGAATTTCATTTAGACTGAAGTGAAGGGAACTTTTCTCCGGGGTGAAAATGGACTCAGGCCATCCATGTTCTATAAACTATAAAACATTATCTAATTTGTGCTTTTTGGTCTAAAACGCTAAAGCTGAAGGATGTACCATTTTGGAAATTTCTCTCACTCTTGAATTCTCTCTCTATTGTATTTCCATGATTATTCATCTGCAAACTGCAGCCCAGTACGGGCTACAAACCACCTTCTGCACACTACATTTGATGGCTAAAGAGCAAATGAAAAACACAGAGCTGTAGAAAACATTTTAAATACATAAAGTACCAAAAACAAACACACCGAAGTGACAGACACAGATTTGTCAAAATTACAAACATCGAGAGTAAAGAGAAATATCGGTTGACTTCTTGTTCTTGCCCAATTTGTTTGAAATGCAAAAATACACAACACATCCAGCACCCACCATTAGCCTAAGCCAGCTAGTTAAAACAGCTTAACAACTGGCTAATGACATAAATGCCCAAAGAGAATAAATCAGCTGTCATACACCAACTTCCCACCAAAATGTCAGAACAAATAAATGCTTTACGTGTTCAGAAAGGAAAAAAGCCAAAAGTCAATAACCCTAGAATCCAATTTACACTTATAACATCAGACTTCTGTTTGGTTTATTGTCACTCCCACATGCTCACTCTTTAGTCTGACTGCCCGTGGCTCCTGTCAGTCACCGTGAAACCATTAGCATTTTTTTCCCTTTACATTCACGGAGGTTATATATAGGTTCCTTTACTTTTCATGGGGGCCCATAATACGGCAGTTAACTGTACCTATTAACGCATCATAATTCCACTGAAGCTGACTACACCCCCTCTGTCTGTCTGCACCTAATTACCAAATTAACAGATCAGGTTTACTCCAGGACTTCAGCCCTCCTCCACTCAAAGAGACTTGAGAGGCTCAGTTTTGAGGCGAGGGGGCAGTTGAACGTGAGGTGCGCTGGTACAGATTAACGCTAATCTCTTGGAAAATGAAAACAGGGGTGTGTGCAATGGAGCCTGTAGGGCCTTTGAAGATGGCTCAGCAGGGTGGAATAAAAAGAAATCCCCCAGAGCAGGGGGTCTCCAGGGGCAAAACTATAGCCTGAGTATCAAGTCTAGCTTTAGCAAGTCCCTGCACCTAATTCTGATGGCTTGCTCACACACTCATTTGAAATTGAATAAAAGTCAGTTGTCTCCTGACAGAGTTACAGTGAGGTAGGTTTTCTTTGCCTAATGGAAGGCACTTACTTGGGCAAGATCCAGCTCATTTCACAGAGAAAATGTGTTGTAGTAAAGGGAAAAATAGAGAGATAAAGAAACTGAATGAAAGACAGTATGTCAGTGGAGTAGCTTGTATATACACATTGCCACGGGCAGCAGGCAGACGGAGGCTCTGCTTCTCAGACTTGGCACAGGCTAAAGGTCGTAACATCAAAGAAGCAGCAAGAGGCTCGGAGGCTCATTGAGTCCACTTCAACAAAGCCGCCAGAGCCCATAACCAGAGCCCACTTGATTAGAAATGTAAATGCAGCACTGCTCAGCCAAGCTAAATGGCCTCAAGCACCCTAACAGGGCTGCTGAACTGAAGAGACCTATGGTGTGCTCAGCAATTTCAGCTCTCTGCTGCTTGTCTTGGCTACAGTCAGTAAAGTCTCTGACCAATACGTCCAACACTGAGCTAACAACAGGTCTTTGAGTTTGCTGCTGACATTGCCAGTCTTTATTAAGGCTACACCTCAACTTCCAAAACCAAACTGTTTCTTTGATTTTTGGACACTGATACTCCTAATGCAAGTTTTTGTTAAATTATTATTTGACATAACATAATCAAGGCAAAAATCACTACCACTGTGGTAAATCTCACCCATTTTCTTTTACTCCAAATCCCTTCTGGTATCGCGATATCAAAATCCCTCACTCTTAACATGTCCCTAAGCGTTATCTCCCAACAGCACACACCAAAGCGAAAGAAATAGTACAACCAAACACCTCAACAAACGCAGACTTCTTGTTCCATGGGTTACCGTATTTACATGTAGTCTCGGTCAGCCTCCAGTCCATATACTCATATGCTCCATGCTAAATTACCGTCTTTGAACCAGAAATAGAGCTTGATGGAGGTTTTGGATGTCTGATTCGTGGAAATCAAAAGTGCTAGTCTGTCCAGAGAGCCAGTTAAAAAAAAAAAAAAAAACCCAGCAACCTCTGGGTGCTGTCAGTCAGAACTGAAACCGAATGAGGATGCAAGCAAAGGCCAGATATGAGTAAAAGCGGTTAAAAATATTGCTGGTCGGAGAGAAATACATTGGCTTGACCCTCTGACCACACTGATCTTTCCAAACCTTCCAAGATCCGAGTGGTGAAAAAACATGGACGGGAGGAGAACATAAAAGTGAGAACGTTTGAGTGTGTCTCAGAGAAGGAGAACTAGACGGAGAGATGGAGGAGGGAGGGAGAGAGAAAAAGAGAGCGAGAGATCGATCAGGATTAACCACGAGGTCAGCAGAGTTATTTATCCCCTATGTGACTGCTTGTCTTATTAAACAGCTCTTCCTTACTGCTCACACACACACACACACACACACACACACTTTACTCTCTGTGAATCATCATGCATTTAGGCCATTTACTTCAAGCTCCTCTGTTCTGATTCGTCGTCTTATTTGCCACAGCTGTGGATGAGTCCTTCCTTCTAAACTTATCTTACTGCCAAATAGAGCTTGCCAGACTTCTGCTTGTCCAAGTTCAGATACTATATAAAGACAACTGAACAGGCATGCAGAATGAGCTAGATCCCGACATGAGCATTAACCATGGCTTCACCTATCATCCACTGGCTTGAAAACAAGTACGCCTAGATGTTCTTGCATTTGTGAAATTGTATCCAGAACTCTCTGCTTCGCTAGCACTTTGCTCTTTATTCCCTCCATTTTACCCAGAGTTCTCTCCACCACAGGCCAGCCCAAGTCCCATAAACACAATTAGATCAGGCGAAACCTCATAAATGCCGTTTTTGCGCTTGGTGTGGATCACAGTGCTGACCTGCAATACACTGGCTAATCTCGGAATGTTTAGTTGAGCGCTCATAATTGCGAACATTTATAAATAGTGCAAAATATAGTTTTGAGAATGATCTGGGTTGATAGTTCTAATTGGCTTCACTGATGTAAGAAACAACTTGCTGCATGAAGTGAACGGAGAGTGGAAAGAAAGAATCAGCAATAGCGGTCGCAGGACCGTTTGTGTGGTCTGGGCGAGGTGCGCAGAGGTTTGGAATTGAAACAAAGCGGAATGGGAGGTTTTACGCAGTGTTCCTGGACACATGGGCTGTGGTGTTATGGCTCCAATAAACATGCCAATGGCACTTCTAAATCCAGAGCCTAAATATAATACGCTATGGTCTCACTGGTGCAGCTAAAGGTTAGGGTCTTTTCTCAGTATATGATGTGAACGTTGCTCTTGCTAAAGGAGACAGAATCAACTTAAGAAGCTAGCAATACTAAAGATTTCTACTGGTGTTACTGAATGTAACAGAGAATGGAAGAACCATTTCATCTTTAGGCACCGAAGACGAAACTAGAGGCAGTAATGAATTAGCATCTGCAAAAGCAAAGCATTCAAATAAGCATTCGGAGAGATGATGTGCTCCACCTTTCTCCCTCCTATTCTCCAGAGTGAGGGTGTGGGTTTTTCCTTTTCCCTCCTTCTCCTGTAACCCTTTTCTCAGGCTCTCATTTCTAGCCAAGCATATCCTCCCAGGCCATTTTATTTGATTTATACTGAAATACAATTACAAAAACCTTAATCTGTCTTCATGTCAAATTCTAGTAGTTTTCACATGAAGACATACACACAATACCTTCAGTTGTATGGGGATCCTCCTGATATACGAGGTGTGTGTGTGTGTGTGTGCGCATGCAGATGTGAGAATACAATTGGAAATACAATCAAGAGAAGGGTGAGATGCGAAAAGTAAAAATTAATTCATTCATCTTTATTAAACTGTCCACACTAGTAAATTTTCAGATTTAAAACACATGACTTGTGCTATGTTTATGATTGGTGTCCATACTATGCCCATACTACTAAAATGGAGTGTTTTGGAAAC
Source organism: Parauchenoglanis ngamensis (assembly GCA_030014255.1). NCBI lineage: Eukaryota > Metazoa > Chordata > Actinopteri > Siluriformes > Auchenoglanididae > Parauchenoglanis > Parauchenoglanis ngamensis. Next base: position 20,715,813 of record JAQMYM010000036.1, read on the forward strand.
ACTGCTCGCCCTGTTTTAGCTTGAAAACACTGTGATATGTGTCTTCAACATGCAGATTATTTCTGATTCGGAGCTAAAGTGTTCGTCTGGACAGAGATCGTATTCGTTTTTTTTAAAAGCCTTTTTAAGGTGGACGTAGCCTTAGCCAGGGTCTCGGAGGATCTGGAACTTATCCTGGGAGCACTGGGCTTTAGGCAGGAATACACCCTGGAGGAACGCCAGTCCACCACAACGCACCATGCACTCACATTCACACATTACTTCACACCTAGGGGAGATCTGGAATAGTCAACGCACTTAATAGCATGCTTTTGGCAGGTGGGGCGAAACCACAGAAGGAAGAAACCTATACAGGGACGAAAAGAACATGTGAAAGCACATACAGACAGTACCCTGAGATGGAAGCAAACCGAGGACCCTGGAGCTGTAAGACAGCAATGCTCCTTACTGCACCATCATGCCACATAGTAAACTCCACATCTATACACTTACTCAAGGTAGTTAAGGCTCATTAGAAGTAATGAACTCGCCGAGTTTAAAGTTCAGGACAGCCAGGAAACACTGTTGAGCCCTTGAGCAAGAGCCTTTCTCTTGTATTGCATTCTATATCGCTTCCGATCAAATTCAAACCCGTCAAAAGAACATGTATTGTAAATCATCATGAGGGTTGAGTATTTGGCAGATGGTCTCACCTTGACGCTCTCACTGGGAACGTAATTACAGACACTCTAGGGAAGTTGCGTTCTGGCTGGGGATTATGCAAACAACACAGTCAATAAAAGTTAAGTATCCATTACAGCTGAGCCAATAGTGGCTGGGGGAAAATCACAGATGTTTGTGAAGTTAGTTGGATGGATCAATTTGACTCATGCTTGCCATCACCAGCTTTGTTTGATTGACAGTAGGATTACAGTAGGGTGGAGAGTGTGTGTTCTGTTCAATCTGCACACGCAGACACATTTTTGTGCAGGCAGGTTAGTCAAGTCTTTGTCAAAACGGTATTATTGTTGCAGTCAACACAAATCTTAAAGCTACTTACACAGAAGATCATGCACTGTACGGATGAGGAGTTTCAAAGCTTACCTGTAAACAGAAAGAGAGAAGGAATTACACCTTCACAGGATTTTACAGTAACACTCAGTATATACACGTTATACTGTTGATACTGAATGCAGGACACTCATTAATCATAGATGCTTAGGGAAACAAATCTAATTGCTGCTATTGACCATTACTTAGAATACAGGATCTATTTATTTATTTAAAAAATTGATGAAGCATTTGAAATTTATTGATATTCTAACTATCTGGCCAGAACGTGCATACTGAATTTGGATATTAACAAAACAGAAATAGCAAGTGATGGTGAAGAAGATAAAGACATGCATGAAGCAAAATGATATGCAAAATGTTTTTTGTTTTTTTTAAAGATTATCCTTCTTAACAAAGACTTCTAAAGTCTAGTCTAATGTCTTGGTATTAGATGGATCATCACATACTAATATTTGCAGACGGGAGAACCTGCTAACTGTTTGTGCAATTGTTGAGGAGAGGTTTCTCAGGCTGTTACTGCTGACATGCTGATACTTTAACAGTCTGTTCGGCTGTGTTGAGTGGTAAGGGTGCAGCGCTGGCCTTATTTGGTGAGATGGCTGGTTATGTTTAATGAAAGAGGCTTTCACAGAGCTGGTTTCACCACTGTGTGTGTGCACATATATTTGCTTGCATATTCCTAAAAATTATGCACCGCAGTTTCAAACATTCCATACATTTAAACACAGCACCATTGTTCAACTACTACTACTACAGTTTACTACATTCTACAGGTTCAATGGAATCTTGTTTCCACTGACTGGGCTGTAGAATATGCAGATCTTCCAAGTATGGCCGCATTGTGTCACCTAGAAAGTTTGTCTGAGACGATAATCTTTCTGTCTTAAAGGTCCATTTAGCAGAAAATTCCTGCGGCTCATTATCTACATAGCTAAACCCTCTAGATTCTCTTATTCCCTCTCAGTTTCTCTTAAAGGAAGACCTTGACTTAAATATATATCATGGCTACTATCCACTGCACCTGTGATCATGCTAACTGTTCCTTATCATTAACACTGTTGGTCAACTTAATGTGTAAAATGTCCCTGTTCACGTTCCTTTTCTATTCTCTGCGACTGCATGTCCCAATCCCAATTCCCCCCCCTTGGCCCTACCACTAGTTTTGGAGTGCCCTTGACTGGAGAGTGACCCATCAATTGACCCGCCATTGAAATCATTACCTAGCAAATGGGATGCCACTCGTTATGTCGTCAGTTTAAAAATCAGCTATTTCAATGTAGTCTTGGACATAGAAATTTCTGCTGTGAGTGGATATATAAATAACTGCACTGTCATTCACAAATCATCGTTTCACAAAGTTCTACTGAGAATAGCGAGTTTTCTGAAATATTTATTTTAACAGTCAAATTACATATTCCTTTGCACCTATATTAAACCCACACATTCCTACAGATTTAATCAATCATTTTTGTACGATTATTTGCGAAGATACTACATTTTTGAGCTTCTTTCCCCGCGCTGGTAGCCAAGCTCCATGTTGCACTGCCTCAGTTTGCAAAGCACTCTAGAAATGTTCTTGTACCACTTCATTTGGAGTCTGCGTCTGAAAAAACTCCATTTGGAAGGCCATCTGGAGGGCTAGATGACCATTACCCTTCCATCCCCAAATGAAACGGGTCACCCTGCCCTTCATGAAGGTGTAGGGCCAAGAGGTAGGGATAAGGGGGAATTGGGATTGGGCCCACATCTGATCCTCATCGAGTCGCAATGTAGATGACACAAGTTCAGGCACAGTAGCCTGTACGACCTTTCAGTATTTAGTCAATAAAGTTGGTCCTGCTCATATACTCTGTAAAATGCCCAAGTTCAGGTGAGAGTTCAGATCATACTGCTGTGCTGCATGAAGGAACAGTAAGTGGACTGAGGACATGGCTCTCTGGCACGCCTTGTCTGTCCACAGGTTTAAATTTAAACTCGATCAGTGCAAGCGATGCGCCCTACCATCAACAGGAGCATTATCATCGCTTACCCGGTCTGCCGCAAGAGATGCTACAAGACCAAAAGCACAGTAGAGTCGAACCAGCAACCGGAAAACATTGCACGCTGAACCAGACATTAAAACAAAGTGGCCTGGACGCCAAAGCAGCTTCTGACTTACAGAAGCCAAGAAAAACCAAATAGTACTCTAGTGACCTCGATGAATACAGTTTTATTTTGTTCTACATATTTGCAATCTTTTCCTCAATGTGATAAAAAAACTCTCTGTTAAACCAGATTAGTCTCAGATAAGTCTAGAGAAAAATACACAAACAACAGAAAAAAAAAAAACTACACACACTGCCTTCGGCTGAATTGTCTCTCTCTCTCTCTCTCTCTCTCTTTTTTTTTTTACATCAAAGATCAAAGTGTTTGGTTAGTAGCCATTATCCATTTCCTGGTCTTTTGTCAGTACGCTGCTGTCTCTTCTATAATTGTCCTTTATTATACAGGCCAGATAAGTATGCAGTATGAGTGATGTAGCAAGTGTGAGTGTGTATGTCTTTGTGTGTCTCTATGTGTGTGTTTTGGAGTGTAAAGGAAGCCTTGGCTCTAGTCTGGTCTTAACAGACTCCATGGAGTCAATGCAGCTGTTTCTGCACAGCCACAAAGGGGAGCTTTTAATTGCTAGTGAATGCAAGGTCCAAGGCTTTCAATTTGGTCAGCACTGTGGAGACATGCACTGCTCTGCCTAAGTGGTCATATGTGTGTAGATTCATCCTGTACTGATGCTTCTCGCCCACCCCGCCCAAATACTTGAAGTAGTTATGACAGAGTCGTACAGAATAAAGCACAACTGCCAACAACCACTGTTATTAATGACGGCATCCCAGACATTGAGGGTTGTGAAAAGGGGCGTACTGCAGGATAAGATTTATTTCTGTTTTTCCACTTGTCGGAAGACATCGCCGTCTGTCTGTCTCCCTCTTTTTCCCCCAAGGCATTAGGTCGTCTGACTGCGCTACGTGTCTGGGAAAGTGGTGGGCCAATCGAGCTGGTTTACAAGCCCTGTCTATTTATAAACAGCTGTAATTGTGTGATAACTTAACCACAGGGCTGAGCACACAATGTGACGCAAGGTTCGACCCCCAGACCAACCACCAATTCCCTCCCGCTCCCTTGACTAAAGCAAGGGCTTGAAAAACAATGGAAAACATTGCATGAGTAGTATGAAAGAGCATGCCAATTCTAGGGTGATTTTTTTTCGATTTGTTAACGTGCAGTCGTGACAGTCATATGGAGTTCATTTAAGCGCTGCTGTAGGTACGAGAGAAATAGGGGGGGGAGGAAGTGCAAAGAGTCGGCCAAAGATCCACAGATTACCAAATTTCTAAGTCTGATTCAATGCTTTTTGTTGTGCTAGGAACAGCTGGCAATATAAACACTTAAACAGTGTACTGACAATCAAATGCAGTCCAGGAGTAAAGTTTTTCCACCCTCCCCCACCAGAAAAAGTATGTGTGTATTGTGTGTATATATATGGCATAGCTGAATTTTCCTGATGAGCCATGTCTGTCCAGCTCCATCCCCCCTCCACTTGAGAACCACATACACATCATTTCAGTCAGTGTCAGTAAGACACACTCACTGTCCAATTCAGTAACTGGCCAAATGAGACAGTGCACCTTTTACAGCTCTTCAAATGTAAACATGGCCATTTTGCCACTCGGACCAATGGAGGGAGAAAAAGTCGTCTGGTATGTCAACACTAACTACAAACAGACCAACCAGCATATATGCATAGTTGGCACTGGTCTCAAGTTCTAGCACTGACTTCTTTCAGAGGTAGACTTCAATTCAATTCAATTCAATTTTATTTGTATAGCGCTTTTAACAACAGACATTGTCTCAAAGCAGCTTCACAAA
>JAQMYM010000036.1:20751563-20764787 GCA_030014255.1 Parauchenoglanis ngamensis
ATTGTCTTATAGGCAGTCATACACAACTGCTGCCTCTAGTGGTGGGAGTAATTCTCATTAATCACTTATCACTACAGTGTGTATGCAGGAAATTTTATGTAACTGGACCTTCAGTTAAATGCCACTGGTTTAATGTTACCAATGCTCTTGACACACAATTCACCTCAATGACTATTTACCAAGCCCTGTATAAGATGAAACAGGTGTGCGAAAGCAGGCAATAACACAAAATAAGCTATGCAAAAAGGGAACCCCTTGAAACCCCTTGTAAGAAGAGAAATTAAAAAAAAAAAATTTAAAGGCTGCTTAACTTGTTACCAGAGACCAAAAAATTTCCATTTCTTTTGGAGGTGCCTATGTTCATAATTGAATTTATATGGGATGTCACATTCCACAGTAGTGGTTAATGGCTCATATGTAAATAGACACTCAGGCCTTTTCACAAGTATTTCTTTTTTTATACCTGGCCTAGTACTTTTAAGTATTATAATTATATTGTAGCAGTTGTATGCAGTGTTTTGTATGCAGTTAGTCTTTTTACTCTGTATCAATTTCATTGTGGAAAGGTGTGAATTATTTGCCCAGTATGGGACTTACATCCCTCCATTTTCCATCACCCTGCTCACCAGCAGCTAAACAAGCTACAAACTGAAACCCAACAGTGTATTGACCAATCCTATAACAGACTTGCAGCAGTAAAATATTTAATTTGTTTATACTTTTTGAAAATATCTGATAAGCTGATTTCCATTCCACTGGTGGAATGGAACAACAGTTAATGTCCTGAGCATAAGTCACAGAAACACAGTATGATAAGGATAACATACTCTAAGTGTTAATCTAATAATCTAATATCTATTATATCTATAGCCCCAATTTAAATAAAGTAAGGATGCTGTGTAAAATGTAAATAAAAAGAGAATGCAATGATTTGCCTATCCTTTTTTACCTATTTTAAATGTAATACAATACAAAGACAAGATATTTAATATTCAAACTGATAAACCTTACTGTTTTTGGTAAATATGCACTCATTCAGAATTTGACGCCTGCAATACATTAGAAAAAAAGTTGGTACAGGAGCACGTTTACCACTGTGTTACATCACCTTTTCTTTTAACAACACTCTTTAAGCATTTGGGAACAGAGGACACAAATTTTTTGAAAGTTTTGAAAGTTAAATACTTTCCCACTCTTTCTTGATATACGACTTCAGTTGCTTAACAGGCTGGAATCTCCTTTGCCGTACTATGTGCTTCATAATGCAGCACACATTATGTAAACTAAGTAAACAGAAACGAGAGTCCATCATTAGTTTAAGACATGAAGTGTCTTTTAAGTAATAAAGAGAAACCATTGAATTAGAAGGTACTATAGGCTTAGAAGGTATTGTAATACTGTAATTCTAGGCTTGTGTCAATGTTATAATTAAAAGCTGTACAGAAGATGGTACTTTGCAAATATAAAGATGGAAACAAACATTAGTCAGTCCAGTTGTGTTTTGTGTTTTTAAAGCTTCCTGACAGGATATCCTAGGGAAATGTTGATTTCCTATATCCACTTCCTGTGGGGTTTGTCTTTGGTTGCATCACACATGCACCACATAGTATCATAGTGTTTAAAGTTCACAGTAGTGATTCATTTATAATTCAGTTTATGAAGAATCATTGTAACAGAAGTAATCTAATCACATTGCTGGTACAAAAACAAGCTAAAGATGATACAAATGGAAATATATGCTAAAGTAAAGGAAGAAAGGCAAATATAGCTGCAGATTTTTATATGGCAGCACAAACATGAAGCATAGTGACAAGCTTGATAAACACACAATTCAGGCTCAGAGGGCCAGATGATGAATGAAAAATGAGTGATGTAATTTCCTTCTTATATCACATTTTTATTACATGAGTGGTAATGGTGATCACAAACAAGGAGTTTCAAGAAGCCATACACAAAGTGTCAGCACTATAAGTCAGTATAAGTCGGATACCATGCTATTTCTGAATAACTTATTAGTGTCATAATGGATTTGGAAATACATTTAGAAATATAATTGGTTTCTAATTTATAGCAAAATCAATATTATTTTTTTATTAATTTATTAATATATCAAACAAAGTAAAGCCAGCCTGGAGTTTATAAGAGAAATTCATTCACTGATTTTCAGTAACTGCTTTATCCTGTTCAACATGTGATTCTGGGCACAAAGCAGGAATACTCAGTTTACGGGATACCAGTCCATAAGAGGGCACCTTGCTCACGCACATTTGCACACTCATTCACATCAATCCAGCTGTTTTAGGGAGGAGGGTGGAAACTGGAGAACCTGAAAGAAACCCATGCAGACACATAACCCATGCAAAACGCTGCACAACTGGCAGTAACTCACACCTCTGGAACAAACCGGGGACCCTGGCACTGTGAAGCAGCAGTGCTACCTAGTTGTATACTCAAGAGGTTGCATACAACTTAAATTACAAAGAAGTTGACCATGTTTACCCTTTCATAATAAACAGACTACTATGAAAAACCAAGCCACATATGAGCCATAAATATAAAGATGGACAGCTACCTACAGATAAACAGATAATTCTGTTTTGAGTTTGTTAGAAAGCTAGGCCACAATCAAAATAATCTTATTGGTGTTACTAGTAATTGCTTCTATAACCATGACAAAAACATAACAAACATGACAAATGCACACTGTTCTTAACCATTACATGAAAATGAGCTTACCTAACAATATGTGTCTCTCTCTGTCTGTCTGTCTGTCATGCTACACATGCTACTTGTGAGATACCAGTGATCCTGAAACCCCTTTTGCTCTCAGGACCAGCCTGATCCATCCTAATGCCTTATTTCTGGCTGGTGTTCTAATCACTTTGTGTATCTGTCCACAAGACGTTCTCCCAGAAGGATTTTGGCTTCCTCAAGTACTACATTTTGGCAAACTCCAGTCTGGATTTTTTATGTTTCTGTGTCAGCAGTGGGGTCCTCCTGGGTCTCCTGCCATAGCGTTTCATTTCGTTCAGATGTCGCGGGATAGTTCGAGCTGACACTGTTGCACCCTAAGTCTGCAGAACAGCTTGAATTTGTTTAGATGTTGATTGGGGCTGTTTATCCACCATTCGGACTATCTACTAACTGCGTTGTAGTCTTTTATCAATTTTTCTCTTCCGTCCACGTCCAGGGAGATTAGCTACAGTGCCATGCGTTGTAAACTTCTTGATTATGTTGTGCACAGTGGACAAAAGAACATGAAGATCTCTGGAGATGGACTTGTAGCCTTGAGATTATTGGTATTTTTCCACAATTTTTGTTATCAACTCCTCAGACAATTATCTGCTCTTCTTTCTGTTCTCCATGATTAGTGTGGCACACACAGACACACAACAGAAAGGTTGAGTCAATTTTTCTCCATTTTATCTGGCTTCAGGTGTGATTGCTATATTGCCAACACCTGTTTCTTGGCACACAAGAGTTTAAACAAGCATCATATGCTTGAAATAAAAACAATTTACCCACAATTTTGAAAAGGTGCCAATAATTTTGTCCGACCCAGTTTTTGTTTTTTGTGAAATGATGTCAAATCTGGCTTTTTTTCTCTGCAATTTTTTGTGTTGACTCTAAATTGCCCATAGGTGTGAATGCGAGCATGTGTGGCTGTTTGTCTGGGTTGGCCCTGTGGTGGACTGGCGACATGCCCAGGGTGTATCCTGCCTCTTGGCCGAAACGTCTGCTGAGATTGGCTCCAGCTTCCCCCGCGACCCAGATGGATAAAGCGTTATAGATAATGGATGGATGGATGGAACATGTGTGTACCAAAACATTTGTAACTGCAATAGTCTTCTGGGAGAAATGGTGCATTTTCTGGAAAAATTCCAGGGGTGCCGATAATTTCGGCCATGACTGTATGTCCTTAGATCTAGTGGCATTTTTAAATGAGAAAAGACCTGACTATCATCCATTATTCACACTTGAGGAGCTGTTATCTAAACACTACAGCAGCCATTCCAACAATCATATAAAGCGAGTAAAGCGACAATAGTATAAACTGACGCTCCAACTGACGCTATGTAGCATGATGTATAGTAATCTGTACTTCACCTGGGCCACTTACAATCAACATTATTATGCATTACAATATTTGATGATACCACTGAATCTGCACCCATACAACTTCGATTCATATGGTAATGATTTGATATTTGACAACAGTGTTGAATCGGCTATGATGCAATTGAATTCAATTCGATTTAATAACCACCAACTGACATGTGACAACTTTATTCAGAATCTGTGGTAAGCTTACTGTATATATAAAAAAATTACGTTTGACGAATTAAAAAAAAAAAATGACTCCTTTAACCCCTGAAACACCCATTTTAGGAAGATGAATTGTGTTTTGTCAAGGTAGAAATGTTGTTTTTTGCTTTTAGTTGAGCTTTGTCCCGTTAAGTTGGTATGCATTTTGTGGGGGTTGCTAACTGTTTAACATGCATTTGAGAGGTTGTTTAATGCACAACTTAAACTTGGACCCACCGGTGCCACCTCTCAGGCTCAAAGGGTGCCAGAGTTGTGGGAAAATCACCATGCTAGCCTTTTTTCGTATTAGTTTCAACTATTTAGTATTTATAATAATATTATAATAATAGTATTAATAATAATAATCATCATCATCATCAATTTATGATTGTCATCTCTATTAATTTCAATCTCCAGTTTTGAAATCTATTAAAATCTTAATTAAATAGCTTTATCTAACAGTAACGTCAAAAACCCTTCTCGTGTATTAGAAACGTTTATTTGTCAAATATACCTTACAGTGAGGTGAAATGATTTTCTACGCATATCCAAGCTTGTTAAAAACTGGGGTCAGAGTTCAGTGTCAGCAATGATACAGAACACCTGGAGCCCAGGGGGTTAAGAGCCCTACTCAAGGGCCCAACAGAGGCAGTTAGGCTGTGCTGGGGCCTGAATCCCTGACCTTCTGTTCTGATCAGTAATCCACAGCCTTGAGCATTGAGCCACCACCGCCCTACTATTGAAAGCTGCGGCGGAATATACCCAGACGTGCCAACAGAATTTACCACAAACCCCTAGGACATGTCGGTGGATGAGGTTAACAGATTAACAGTGCTGTTATACATGGTTGAAGTGATATTTAATGCAATCTGCTCAAATTTATTATTATTTTTTTATTTGATTTCTTTTATTTGATTTGACTGCTCAACTAAACTTTTATTTGATTTATTTATTTATTTTTATTACCAGCTTACAATGGCTGCTTATAAATCCACACAAAACATACTTTATGCAAAACTGACATAAGTATACATCCAAAAATTCATGCAAAAAAGAAAAAAAGCACAATTCGGGTTGATAGTCACAATTCACATGATATCGTCAATTTACAGAAAATCAGCAGTATGTAAGTTCTACCAGATTTGGAGTTAATATTAGCTAGCTAATGGGTTTGGCCATTTTTCCCCTCGATGTCTGCTAAATACCAGTAAGAAAACAGCGAAGCAAAAGTCCTATGTGTTCGCAATTTAAAAATTAATGGCAACTTTGTTATTTTACTCATCAAACAGACCACAGTTCCACCTTATTTTTTTCTCAGTCCCACCTACTTTGATTTCTACTCGCTCACAAACCTGAGGATCGGAAATTAACAGCTCGAAATTCACCAGGATAAAATATGACCAAAAAAGTAACCACTACTACAAGCAAACATGCTTTCCATGTTACACACCCTTCCGCTTCAGTGAATTAGCTTTTGTGTCGCGTAAATTTTACGCCTAGTTTTCAAGTGCCTTTTGTACCGCTGTAGCATGGTGTGAAAAAGCACAAATGCTACAGCGAAAACATTGATATTACAGATAACTTACACTTGGCCCAATGCTGCGTCTGCATATAGTCAAAATATTTACATTGACCTAGTTAAACACTCACAGGGGCCTGGGCCATCAACCCCCTTACCACAGAATATCATGTTTAAAACATGCAGGATCTGAAGTCAGTGCAAACTATCTCTGCTCAGTTACACAGCACAACCAAAAGGTATGACTGTAATGTTCATAGTGTGGCTTATTTTATGGTTAAGGATCTGAACATGAAATGAAAATCATGCACTATGTATTTCTAAGCTATAATTACAAATAGCTATATATATATATATATATACAGTAATATATATGTATATATATACATAACTATTACTACAAAATTTCTTTCACTAACTGTTAATGGCTAAGTAATCTGTACATACCGTATATATTGGTTCATTTTTGACATGTAACTGTCATGTAAATGTCAATTTTGACATTTTGACATATCAAGAGTGAAAAAAAAAAATAGCAATGCCAACACACACCTCCATTATTCTGTCATGAATCTGAAGTCCCCCTTCTTTATCCACTGGTCCATGCTCCACAATCTTTGATACAAAGATGCCTTCATTTGAAGTCCCGTCTTCATTATCCTGAAAATTTAACAATAAAATGGAACCATCTCAGACACATTAGAAGTTCTTGATCAGACTGGCTATGTAAGCGCACGTCTTACTTACACTCCAGTAACAACATTCTGACAAACTGCTGACATATGACCATTTTGATTTCTCTCTGTAAACAGAAACTGATGTGACCTACTGGCAAGTTCCTGCGGTATAAATATGACTTAAAACACATGTAAAATCTTGTCACCCATTATTAAAGCGAAAACTACAGTTTCAACCCCAAAAGACAGATTTATTCAGATAGAAAAGAACACAATGTCACAGATTCCATTAATTATAATTATGGCTATAATTAATAACTTTTCTGAAACCTATATGATCTGCACAGTGAGGAGGAAGACGTTTATTATTTTTTTTAAAGGTGTCAATCTTCAAACTGAACGATTAGACAACAAGCATTTTTGGATGGATTGAAGAAAAGTTTGTTCTGAGAAGGACAAAAATGTCTCCATGATCTGCCATTTATGCAAAGGGTGCCAATGTTTCTGTAAATAACTGAAATTGGCTTTCTTGAGTTGCTGGCTTTTAATCAGGCCATTACACTTGTGCGACATTCCTCAGCTGTAGCTTTACAAAACTGTTGGGAAATATTAAGACTAGCATACAGAAAAAAAATCAAAGCTTCTGTGACCATTTTATGTGCACATTATAAATTAAGCATGTTAAAATTAAACCTTAACAGTTCTTACACTGTCAATGAAAAGTTTGGGGATGGCTTGCCTTTTTTAAAAGTAGGTCTGGCTTTCAATGCGGCTCCAAACACACCTCAAAGCTGCAGTAGAGAGATTTTATAAGCAGGCATGTTATCTGGACAGCTTGTTCCATTACAATCACTCAAGCTTAACCCATTTGATTGGCTCCAGAGGGTGTTGGATTGAGAGGGTTGAGAGAGAAATTTATCCAAGCAGACGCTCTGCAGAGAAGTACCGAGAAGTCTGGAAAAACTGACTTCAAGTGTTTAGCAGATACAGCTGCTTTATGTAGTTTGAAGTTTGAAGCCACAAATATTTACATGAGAAACTGTTTTCCTTCAAATAATCCATCTATCGTTAACATGACATAGCAAAAAAAGTTACGATTTCTTTAAAGTTACTTCAACAATGTTCAGTATCTTCAACTCGCATGGCATAAAGGTCATATGTAGCCAAGAGTCCAACACAGATAACCAGCATGGCAGCAATCCACACACCCTAATCTAGTCACTCACTGCTAGGCTCCCGAGCTACTAAAATGACATGCAATTGGTTGCAGGTGCTCACAGCAAATTGCAAAGTTGTGCTTTGCTAAGCTAACTCATGGAATATAACTGACACTTGAAATACTTCCCAAGCCTGAAGTAGTATCATGATCCTCAGAGATCATGCTAAGTAATTCAGTATGGTTGAAAAGGATAAAGGCAGCCATTCAAGTGTCCAGCACAGAGCTATAAACTGATAGCACGGGCTTGAGGCTTTAAACATTTTATACAACCACATCAAACCCAATGCCCGCTGCATGCCAAGTCGTACAACACTGCTGAGTAATTTTTAATGGAATACTTAAGAAACCACAGGAAATCTAGCTGTGAATGCTGCAGCTAATTACTGCAAGGATTACTTCCTCTCCTTTTTTCCTTTCTCATCGCTACAACAACAAAAACAAGGCAGTTGTTTACTTGAGAATACGCTACACATACTGGTTAAAGATGCATTTTAAAAATCTGAAAGCCAATCCTTTGTTTTAGTGATCAGCATGTATAAACAGAGGTAGTTATGGTGTGTATAGAAAAAAATATCAATGACAGAGTGGTGTGATGACATAAAAGCATGGACAGAAGTGTTTTGTGTTCCTTTTACATAATAACAATTTGCCAAAGTTTACAATTTTTAATATATTAAGGGCCCACTATGGAGGATTTTGAAGGTTTCTATTAGAAGAAACAGAGCATAATACATAATGTACTTATGGAATTCCTAAGTATGTTTTCATTTGTGTATAATTACCTGTACCTAAAAATTGTTGGGTATCTGTAAGCTTAGAATAAGCCCTTTATATTTACATAGGACGTGGGTCCACTTCTACGGAGCTGCCATGTTGCACTGCTACAGGAGCCCAGAATGGGCAAACCTCTAGAATGTGGTTTCCGTGTTGTGCGTTTTTACAATGGCCATGTGACTCCAAAAGAAGCACCAGAAAGACGACAAAGAAGAAGAATGGAAGACAAGGAAGAAGAAATAAGAGGAATCAGTAATTTTGAAAACCCAAATTTCTCATACTCATACTTATACTTATTATTTAAGCATGGAAAAAAAAGGGAGTGTGAATGTAAGTACTTGTTAGTACACTACAGGCACCTGATGGCCACCATGGGAGAGGTAAGGGAGGGGCATTCAGATGTTTGAGACCTACATAGTGCGTACTAATAATCATGCGTTATATTTTTACTCATTTATAGTTACATTTGCTTCAACTACATCGGACTGACACTAGAGAGTACTTCCAAAAATGCTAAATACCTAAAGGTATTATTATAATCATTGCAGCCAGAACTACAGCATGCAAGCAGCACCTTTAAAGAAAGTCAAACACCCAACAGTGCTGTGGTTCATCAAAAACAAGGGTGCCCCAGAGGGCCAAAGCATTGCAGAGCTTAACATTCTTCCTCATTCCTGATTCGACACAAATGGAGTGGAATCTGACAACCAAGGACTAGAATGATGAAGAAGCTTCAGGACCACAAAGTTGATCCCTCAGATACAGACTGAGGTAAGTCCAGGCTTAAAAAGAGCTCAAGTCAGGCACCTCCTCTAACTCTACAGCCCAACACCACATAATCTAGATCAAATATATTTTGTTTGAATTCTGAATATATTTCATAGTTTCCTGTATTACAAAAAAACTTTTGCTGCAATATGCGTCAAACTTCTATTCTGGACATGCCTCACACAAACTCATAAAAGCTTCGGCACCTATTCTTGCTGATACAGATACCGCAACTACTAGTTCATAAAGAACCACAAGGCCACTGCAGAGTTCTGGATAGGGTTAGTCGCAAGCTTTCAAGTACCCTGACAAAATCTTAGAACACTTTGCCAGTGCTTGCAAGAAGAAAAGCACTTTTGTCTGAGATCAGCATTGATGGAATCAGATTGTTCAGTTGGTCATATTGATTGGTTACTAGTTTATTAAGTAGTTATGTGACATTTCCTAGGGTAGGGGATGAAAATATGACTATTTCAAGATGAAGTAATTGCAATATGTTAACCTGTTTTGAGACTTACCGCACAAGGTCGTCCTCCAACAATATTAAAGCCCAAAGATCCAGACTCTCTATGAAGTATAACTGTGACACTTTTGCTCTCACCACCCTGAAAAAACAGCAAATGATACAAATCAGGAAGAAAGGCACATCTTCATCTTTATCCCCAATACATGTACATAACCTCAAACAATGGAGCGTAAACTGAATTGTTTAGCGTGTAAGTCTTAAACAAAAGAGCTGTCAAGTAACCATTAACTTTCAGGGTTAAAAGCTTTGGTATTTCCTGATATGTTAAGCTTATTAATAAACCTATAGCCAATTCCAAAAGAGGGATGACAAGAGGGATTGGAAACCAGACTTGTCTAATCCCTCTGTCTGTTACGGTGGTGGTAGTGGGCAGTCAGCTGTCCGTTCTATACACCATAGGATACGGAGTCTAAATAGAACACATATTTTAATGGTATGTACAGTGTCAGCCATTTATAGCTGTCTGCAGGCAGTGCAGGGTCTCAGTTTGGAATGCAACAAGCCAAAACAGATGCCTAAATCCCAGAATTCCATGGGAAACCATGAGTGTACTAAAATGAGTACAGGGTGCATGCTCTACTCTTTAATGACAAGAACACAAGTATGTGGCGGTTTCACACCCAATGACTTATAGAATATATAAAAATCACTGGCTTCCACTATCTATTAAAAAATAAAAGCCAAGAATAGTCACATACCAACAACTTACAGTGCCAATGGCCGATCATAAATTGGTAGATTTAACCACAGGGATGACAGCCAATCATCACACAACTTTCTCCAGCTGCTCGTTGTCATGATTGGCATTCCTGACTGATGGAGCATTCAGTGCGACAACAACGTGACAATACATTACCCAGCTACCGCTCACCGATTGTTTCTTCGTCTTTGCTCATATCACTTATTGCTGCATGTCCACTCACTGGACGTGATGCCTTTATTATTGCAAGTGTTCATTTTTCCCCCCATAAATATCATTGCCTGATGACACAGTCCTTGTTTTGTCAGTAGACTGATATGATGATTCAATTGTCATTGTTTATGGAACTTCATTAATCAAACTCAAATAACAATGCACAATTGTCCCTGCTTCGATCTGTTTATCTGGTTTGAGGCTTATTACTGATCCAGGTTCGACCTTCACGCTACTGTTTCTGAAGTAAGGAAAGGAATTCAACATTTACTTTATAAAATCCTGGCTTAGTGTACACAGCCTAGTGAGAATGTTACGACTCCATACAGGTTTTCCTATATTCAGCAATCTCCATGCCATAGCTCTACTCCATTCAACTGGGTGCAAGCTATAGTAATTCTCTTCAGTGAATATTCACATCGCAAACACAGGGCTCTTTTACCATAACTTAGAATATTACAAGTCATAAGAACTTCATTGTCGCTTCAAAAAGCAGATAGCCATGTAGTCTGCTCTTCAGACAATCCATACACTGTAGGTTAGCAAAGAAGCTAACTTGTGTGCTTGTGAAAACTGCAGATTCATAAACATTCCCTTCCCCCTCTCAGCAGGCTAATATCTGTAGCTGACAGTAATGACTCAGGGCTAGACAAGGGGAAGAAACCCCCCACAGCCCACTGACACTACTTTGTCAGAGTTAATAAAAAAAAAAAAAGAAAGAAAGAAAGAAAAAAAAATGTGTTAAAGCTGGCAGGAGACTGAACACCAAAGTGAGTCAACTTTAAAAAAGCCACAACTCTTCAGTGAGGTTAATTCTGAAATACTGCCTACATTTGTCTGAACAAACAAACAATATTACAACAAACAAACAGGATCCCTATCCACAGAACTTGTAAGAAAAAAAATGAGCACAAATTACTGTTGAGCGCTGTGTCAAGATTTGGTTCAGTTTTAAAATAACTGAAGCAAAATGTCATTGGTGGCCTGTGGACTATTCTAGAAAGCTTACACAAGCCTTACACTTCCAACTGACCTCAGAGTCAAGTGAACAAAACATGACAAATCTAGACATTGAAGATATTTATGATGAGAGCAGGATACAAAAGAAAAGCATACATCACTATTGTCTGAATATGACAACTATGAATTTATTATTATATTTTGAAGATTTTTCTCATAACGCCAGGGGGAAAAAAAAAAACTAGACGAGTTGGCATTGTAAACAAATGCTGCGAGTGCACATGCAAGTTATAATGTTTGTTAAAATCTAATTTACTAGATTAGATGGCCTAAATTAATGTTTAGTAGTTTGGTAATAATATTTGGCCTGAATTCAGCACTTATTAGTTTGAGCTGTCAGGGTTTCCAAAATAAACGTTAGATTAATTTAATGATAGAAAAAAGATTTACCAGCAAAAACAAAACAGTAGACAAGAACACATTACAGATATTTTTGCTTATAGCTACATTTCCTTAATTGGAGCCTAATTTCAGGGCTAGGCTTATTTTAGTTTCACTCTGTAGCCAACAGCAAGAAGGCTACGGCTCTTAAAATGTGTGTGGCCACCATAGCTCACACAAGCAGAGGAGCTGGAACTGTCACAGAGCAGTGAACGTCCTTTAATTTATACCATTTCCATTCATAATTATCTTAGGTACCTCAACATAATCAACACTAATTTTTTGCTAGCTGTTGAAATGAAGGGGTCTGAGGTGAGACTGCCAGTGGGCTGCTGGTAAAACAACTGGAACACCATCTTTTACATGGATAAAATCTAACCACCACCTTAACACACTGACTAACAAACTGACTGCTACAGCAGACCTTTCCCACGTGTCGCATTTTTGTCTTGATTTTGGCCAGCGACTTCAAGTACCCCACACTGACAGTGATGGATTTTCAGTAGAAGATGAAGGTGAGGAGACTATAATGAAAATGCTGCCTGTGTTTGCTCTTTCGGCTGCTTCAAAGAATAACGGGCTACTGTAGAACTTTTTAACTAATACTTAAATAGGCTTAGTTAAATAAGTTACTATCTACAATACAACATTTCTGACATTTAATCAGTCCGTCACAGCAACAGTATGTTATTGCCATGTGGTTAGTATGAGTTCAGTGCTTAAATGTCAAACGAATGAGACACGCAAACTAATATACAATAACGACATTCTGTACAGTATTCTGTCTTGCTAACAAACTCTCCAGTGCTAAATTCATTTTGCTGCCCATGCAAGGTGAATCATTTTCATTGTGGGGACATTACTCCAGAGTTTTGGGGGCGACTGTTAGTTTTCAATGCCTGGAATTAATCACTCAACCTTTTTTGAGATTGACTTCTATGCAAACCAAAAGCAGAATATTGAGTTGATAGATTGATACACAAGATATATTAAATTATATATATATATATACATATATATATATATATATATATATATATATATATATATATATAGACACACACACACACACACACACACACACACACACACACACACACACACACACACACACACACACAC
>JAQMYM010000036.1:20764887-20792551 GCA_030014255.1 Parauchenoglanis ngamensis
TATATATATATATACACACACACACACACACACACACACACACACACATACATTATATATATATATATCGTGTTTTCCAAGAAAATTAAACAGTGAGTGTTTATCAATGCTCTTGGATTGAAAAGAATTGTTTGCATAATTACAAGCTAACCACACAAAAACTACATAACGCACATCTCTCCTGGCTAATAAATCACTCGAATGACCATGTTCAGTTTTATCAAATTGTCATAAAAAACAATCGACTTTTATGTGCAAAATTGAGGCGAACAATGGATTTATCTGCGCACCAGTTGAGTGTCCCTCTGTTAAATGACTGTTAAATTATAAACGAGACAATAAAGCAGATTATTAGCAGATAAAGAGTCTAGATTTGTATTTCAGGAACTAAAGAATATGAAACAAGGGAAATGAAGAGTCTTTAGATTTTAATTGCCACATAAACAGGTTTTAGCCACTTTATTTCAGAAATGTTCATTGAAGATTGCATCTGTAACTTTGCCATTTCTATGGCCAGGATGTTGAGTGTATGTTGTGTAGGACCATACATACCATGCTAATATGACCTGTTCTCTTTAGGGTGATCCTGAACACTACACAGATACTGGAGCCTGGTCTTGTGGAAATCTCTAAGAGTGTAATCACACCAGGCACGACTGCCTTGTACCTGGCCTGCGCTCACACTGCGCTTAATGTTCCAGTCCCGAGTGCACTTACATCATTGTGAAACTTTCTGTGTAGAAGAAAAGCGCTTGGCATGATGGAGATTGTTTTTACATTGATTATTTGGTTTTTGGTGTGGTGACACAGTCCTCTTACATGACGTACAGATTTATTAATTATGCAATGCAGAGATTTTCAGTAGATCGCGCTGCCTACATAAGAACAGCATGATGCTGTCTCCACCATGCTTCACCATAGGGATGAGCAGTACCTGGTTTTTACAAGGAGTACCTTAAGTCCTTTAAGTGCCACATACCTTTTGCTCGAAAATAGCTTCTATCTAGCCACACTATCATAAAGGCCATAAGGGAGTATTTCTGAGGTGGTTTTCCATCTGCTATATTCTCCCATCTCTGCAGAGAACCTCTGAAACTCTGATAGAGTGGCTAATGAGCTCTTGCTCACCACCATGACCATGGCCCTTCCAGTCTAGTTACTGAGTTTAGCTGGTTCTAGGGAAAGTCCAGGTGGTTCCAAACTTCTTCCATTACACAATGACAATAACTGTGGTCCTGGCAAACATTCAAAGCTTTAGAACATTTAGAAAGTCAAAGATGTCTAGAATTATGCTACCTTACACACACACACACACACACACACACACACATTGTGTTGGAATTGATGGGATGCCAGTCCAACTCAAGGCTCCATGAACACACACATTCACAATTGCTTATCTTAGCCAATCCATCTATTGACATATTTTTGGGAAGTAGGAGGAAACCAGAGAACCCGGAGGAAATATCACAGAGACACAGGTAGAACATGCACAGAAACCTGAGTAATCTGAGTTTAGAATAGGGGGGAAAATACCACTTTCTGTAAAAGAGAGTCTACATAAATGGAATAAATATACAACTAAAGAAAAAGAATTTAGATGGTGTAATATACAGGGATCCCATCAAAGGTGTATCCTTGTTTGCCTCATGTTCCCAGGATAGACACTGGATTAAATCTGAAGCTTATAATCGGGGCTCTTACTTATCTTCATTGCACAGAAATGGTTCTAAATGGTTTCCTACTAAAAAAAATTAAATGTACAATAAAATCAGGATTCGACAACAGTGTCATTCACACAAGTGTAAGCAGTGATTACATAATTGTTTATAGCTGCCAGAAGTGTGCATGTTACTGGTGCCTAACATACAGACACACCTACAATTAACCATATATGATATATAGGTGTGGCTTCAAAAGGCCTAAAAAAGGACTCGGACACTTTGCTAGTGCCATGAAGCAATGCAAGCAACGTAAACTCTAAAACTGAGATTGAGTAAGCTGTGGTGCTTAGTTTCCATTTTTTCTGTGTTTGTCATTTTAACACATTTAACGGACATTAAATACATAGTATCTCAGCTGAATATTCACAGAATTGGAACAGTTGTGATTTATATAACAATTCATTTGCTGATGGTGCTTTAACTGCAACAATGGAGCAGTCAAGCTACTGACATCAGCAAATGGTGTACTGGGTGTGGCTTGCAGAAATTATGGCAACCAACACTGCCCAATCCTACTCAATAATTTAAAAACATACAATAACGTGCCTGTAGCCACAAATCATATGGTTGAAACGAAATGCATGTGTCACCTATCCTTTTTGTTTCCTTCTCCAACTTTCATCCCAGCTGATATCACAAAAATAGCAGTACTGGTTTAGATTAAGATATTTGGAGTTTTAAACCAACACGCCGATTCAGTCAGCATTTTATGGGATTTGAACAGAACCACAAACTTCTTTGTGTTTAACCCTAACAACTTTCAGAGGGAATTCAATGTAGAAGCAGCCCAGCCTCATGCTTTAGCACAGCCCTGCATGAAGCGCTCCTGAGAGACCTACATTACACTGCGGCTTTGTTTTCCACCGCTAGGTGTTTTGCACGCGCACAGCCCAAGCTGTGATTAAACACACACCCAAATCGAAGGACATCCTGCACTTTGTTTTGAAAAGTTGCTACACAAAATTTACGCACATTCTGGCCTGGTATAGTTCAAGTGAAACTGCCACTGAGCAGATTAGCGCCACAAGATACAGTGCTATAGCCTGGTAAGTGCCCACTGTGACCTCGGGTTAGACCTGAACTTTGTGGGATAGCAACAAACCGGGTGAGAAAAACACTAAACCCGCTTTCTGGAATATCAATCTGACCATTCTGGCTTTTCGACTGTTTAGTTATTGAAGGACAAGAAAGTTTATGTGAAGGAAAAATCGTCATAGTGCTACAATACTTCTCTCATTCATCACAAAACTGTTTTATCCGGACTACAATGCAACCAACCAAGAAAGTCAGCTTTCCAACAACTGCGCAGCTGCATGTGTTACGTGCACTGATTTGCCCCTTTCTAAGTCACGCCAATTTGGGTCAAAAGTGAAAACTTTGCCTACTGTCAAAAGAATTGAAATGAAATGAACCTGTGAGACTTAAAACTGTCAAGAAAAAAAAAAGCAGCAACCTTAGCTGGCGGCGCAAAGCTCTTGGTGAGCGAGTCGATGCGCGCGCTGTACTCTGTGAACTTTTTCTGGTAGCGGAGCGCCGTCATTTGCAGCTCGTTGTGCACGGATGAGAGTTGAGCCAGCAGTGACTTCTCCCGCTTGCTCGCGCGCATCGTCTGCTTTTTACACTCCTTCTCCAGGGTGGTGACTTTGGCCTGCAGCGCGCTGTTGTGCGCCTTGAGCGAGCGCACGCAGCAGTGGCCGTCCAGATAGCGCTCTCGGTGCGTGACGCCGAGCCCGCAACCCTGCTCGCAGACGCCGGCCGGTCGGAACTCGCAGGAGTCGCGCATATGCAAGTGCACGTCCTTGAGGTTGAGCACCTGGCTGCAGCCGTCGTTGCGGCAGCGCGCCGGGGCGAAGTCGCACGTCTCTGCGTGCTCGGCGAGCTGCTGGAGTTTGACGACTTGGCGGCAGCCGCGTGCGTGATGCTCGCAGCGGATGTCCAGCTTGAGCACGAGGCTCTTGAGCGGCGGCACGTGGTGCAGCTCCTGGGCCGACACGCGCCGCCGGCACTGCGCCGGACAGCTGCGCTGCTGCGCCACCCACGGCAACACACACGCCGCGCAGAAGACGTGGCCGCACGGCGTTGTGAGTGGCTCCTCCAGCACTTTGTGACAGAGGTTGCACTTCAGGTCCGGGTCCACGGCGCCGCTAAACCGCTCCAACTCGAAGCCCATGGTTTGGTTTCAAAATGTAAAAAGTTCAGAAAAAGCGCCACGGGATCAGCGCTTAGCTGCAGACTCAGGCATTGAAAGAAGTCGCACCGCTTGACTGCGAGCTGCTTTTCCCCGAACTAACTAACTGCCTCAAACTTACAGAGGAGGGGGCAGTGTGGAAACCTGCGCTACCGTAACGAGTCTATAAGCGGCGCGTGCGCGCTCACTCCATCACTGGCCTTGTCCAGAATAGGGTAAAGTAATCCGTGAATGTTACGATACTAATCAGTGGCTTCACCTAAAACAGCAAACTATAGTGAGTAGTAGCACACTTTTAGGGAAAAACGCTTTAGAAGGGCGCCATGTACTGTGTAGCGATGTGTTAAATTAGACAACAAAAGTCTTTAAAAGTTTATGGCTATGTACTTATATGTTATAACAGCATACCACTGTGCTAAAAGGTATAACAGAACATACTAGTACTATGATTATAGCCTTGAAAATAATAGCTCTACTATACTAACATGTTCTAATAAAATAGCACAAAGTAATCCATTAATAATATACTATTTAATGATAGTATACACTGTGTATATCATGTTTTATATGTTTACTATTTTGATGTACTAATGCTTCAGACAGACAGACAGATAAATAGATAGATAGATTGATTGATTGATTGATTTTATTCGCAATACCAGATTTGAGGACAGTGGTTAGGGGACTAATACAGTATGTAGGCTATCACTGAAATCGAGCATATGCATGCTATGTTAAATGAATAGCTTTTAACAAGGAAAATACGATTTTTATTGTTTATACAAACCAATTACGCGATTCATGCATTATCTATACCTCTTATCCGTCAGGGTTGTGGGGAAGCTGGAGCCAATCCCAGCTGACATTGGATGAGAGGAGGGGTCACCTTGAGCAGGTCGCCGAGTTAACAGAGTTAACACAGAGATGAACAATCTTTCACACTCACATTCTCACCTATGTGCTATTTAGAGTAGCCACTTAACCTAATCTGCATGTCTTTGGGCTGTGGGAGGAAACCTGCGCTCCTGGAGTAAACAGGGAGACCATGCAAACTCCTCACAGAAAGGCCGCAGTGGGCCTGGCCTTGGAAGTTTCGAACTCTTTTTGCTGTCAATTGACAGTGCTAACCATTGCACTATCATGCCGCCCCTTAAGCAATTAATTAAAACTTATATTTTTTTCCTATTAAACCTTGTCCCTTCAAGTACTCTGATAAAGAATGTGTGTGTACCGCTTGTACACATGTAGTATGCATGGAATAAACCTACTCGAAATATCTGACTCATCTGAATAAGGGCATTTTCCACCTCTGTGGAAATCAGTGGAGTCATAAAAGCATAAGGATCAGTGGAAAACTTCAGCACGAAGACCAACATGGCCTGGTTCATGGCCGCTTCTCTACCTTTCTAAAAAATTTTGCCTACAGATGGAAAGCGCTCTGTTCTCGTCAACATTCTGGGAAATCAAATTACTCATGATGGTATGCTTTAGCAATTCAAGCCACATGTGTGCTATTAAAATATAGGACTCCTGGCTCATCAGTTTCTCAGAGGAAAGAAAGCATAGACAAACGCATGCATGCAATCACTCCCAAATGAATTTGAAGTCTCTGCCTCTTCTCTTTTGCATGGAAAGAGATCTGGTCTTCAGAAAAAGGCATGTTACATAGGAGCTGTGCTGTAATTTAATAGGTGCTTAGACAGATGCTCTAAGTAATGCAATCAATGCTTCAAAAGTGGACACAGATACTGCATTAGTGTCCTGGAAGGAATATGAAGGAATATAAAGGATTTGTGGCATGCACAAGAGTCAGTCAGAGGTTTTTTTTGTTTGTTTGTTTGTTTTTTTGTTTTTTGGGTTGCCTTTTTTTTTTATACAGGCCACAAGACATGCAAACATGTCTGCTTTCTTTATTCATAAGTTAAAAGTTAAACACTATGAAGAGGTTTCCACTTCGGTGATCAATATGGCAATTATCATATCCTGATACTTTTTATGATACATTATATGAATCACAATATTTAGGTTTGGTAACCGAAAAATAGTAAACAGTAGTGTTCCATAAAAATCCTGCAATATTTACAAACATAATCTGACTTTAAAAGCAAAATGTAATACTTTTAATAAATTCTTTAAAAAAAAAAATTCTAAAAATATTTTAGTCATACTGCACAAAACAGCTTCGGTACAAAATCAGATCAGCTGCTTCCAATCCGTTTGTCATTGCTATTAAAGAATGCTCGAAAGAGATATTACAAAACCTACAATATCTGCAAAAAGTGAATTGTGACATGATTTATCACAATATCGATATTACATCCCCATATCTCCCAGCCGTAGTTTCCATCTCATATAGCCTCATGAAAGAAAGATTTTCATTTGGCACCCTGAAGGAGAGATTGAGTATTAGTAAAATTCTCTCTCTCTCTCTCTCTCTCTCTCTCTCTCTCTCTCGACGGTGAGTCAAATGAAAAACTATTTCTTTAATGTTTCATTGTTTATGGCAAACAAGAGTCTGGAAATGAGTGTCTGGACTCCTGGATTTGAAGGTTTATGTTCATCTCGTCCTCGTATATTACATTTACCTTTGTAAATCATCTCACAATTATGAGCTTATGTTAATTGTAATTCATGCCATGACATAGATCTGAAGTAGACAATAGCTTGCAGTAATAACAAAAATGAGTGTTATAATTGCGCCGAGGCTTTATCTAGGTGTGGTGTCATTAAAAACATACAGCTTTTCCAACAAAACTTTCAATTCCATTCCAGATTTCCAGAATCGCTTAGATATCCATTTTTCACTGACCACATAGATTATCACAACCTTGTATAATACAGATTTAGCCAAAAGACACTTGTATTAGTAATTGCTATACAAAACAGCTGCAAAATGAGAGCACTTTTCTAAATGCACTGCAATGGCACATGCCAGGTTTCATTAGTAATAAGATAGAATCCAGTGCTTGCACAACCTCCAGACTGCATCTAACCTCCCAAGAATTCCACCAGATCCTCAATCTTTGCCTTCCATCTTAGTGTAGATGCCAAGTGCACCCTTGGCCTGCCTTTATCCATCTACTTAGATAAACTTCTCTGCAATTTCACCCGATTTATGGTCAGAGAGAGCATTTATTAGTGGGTTATTGACCTTGAAATTTGTGAAGGTAGTCAAAAATGTGGCATCACGATCCAAGTTTTGTATGGTTACTGTGGTGTCCTTTACAAATAGTAAGAGTCATGGCTTATGCCTCCTCCCAAAAAAATGGTAGGTACATAACCCAGAGCTGTGCTAACGCTTTAGTGTTTTCAAGCACATATGTACAAGACCTGATGAATACTGCATGACGTTGTTAGACTGTTCATGGTACCATGAATATGTATGTGCATGAGCAGTACTTAAAAGCATATCATTATGTTCGTTCACCAAAATTAATTATCCTCATTCTTAAGGTGTTTTCTTGTTTTGAGGAATTTGTTTAGAAGACTCTATTCATTTGATATCAGATCTGAACATATACTATACAGTAGAAGCGGTTTAGTAACAGAGCAGAAATTTGCACAAACCTCAAAGCAAGGGGAAAAACACAAGAAAAAGGAAAATAAGTCTGAGAATTGGGCAGCAATCTTCTCCAACCTTTTACCTACCAGTATATCAAGAGCTTCTTGTGTACAGCAAGCTTTGATCATTGCTTCTTTGTTCTATAGACACTGTTGAAGTGATACAGATAGATCTACATTACACGCGTTTCACATGAGGGCAGAGTTTTTGGAGCCTGGCCATAAAGCAATCATCACCAGTCTCCTTTAGTTACGATATGTCAAGAACATGAGGGCAAGGTGGCACCTTGTAAAGATGAATAATTGCTCTTTTAGGATCTGTTTTCAGCCAGCGGTAGGTTACCTACCCATGCCAAATAAGTGGAATGACCAGTCACTAGTAAACATTGTCCCTATTTCTTAACCTTTTTTTTTTTTACTTAAATTGTATCTCATCATAAGTGATTTAAAGTGATAAGCTGAGAAGAAAACAAGGCTAAAGAGTAGGTCACAAATCCATTTACACATCTCCAAAGAGTTCCCACACTGACTGATTTTTTTTATATATCTATGCATAAGGACTTTTGAGCATATAGAGATTGTGTTTTGCTATGGAGTGGAACATGTCCGTACAAAGCTCATAGTGACCTTGTGATCTTTTTTCCTCTGAACTGGGGCGGGGTAGGAATCACAGCGTGGAGGAGGCAAGGCCACACTTGTCTTCTGGAAGATGCTGATGACAGATGGTGTGAACAAAACATGCACCAATGCACTGGTGACATAAAATCATTCTGCAATGACTTTCATCATTTAGACAGGCAAAGATCCAGGACATTGATTTCTACAGACACGTTTGCTATAACTCCTGTTCTGCACTTGGCTTATGATGTTGCTGCTATGATCAGGGTTTTGATGATGACATTGATTTATATGCTTAGTTACTGGCTGCCTGTTCATGATGAGTTCATCCAACTGACATCAATTCACACTATTGAAGAAACCTACCAATTACACTGCGTTTTTAAAATGATCTAGCAAACATGCATGCACATATTAACTGACAGATTGTTTATATAATTTTTTAAAGTAATGAAATGCATCTCGGGTGGCATGGCGGTGCAGTGAGTAACACTGTTGCCTCACAGCAAGAAGGTTCTGGGTTCATCCTGCTGACTAGCTGGGGCCTTTCTGTGTGGAGTTTGCATGTTCTCCCCATGCCTGCTCCGGTTTCCTCCCACAGCCCAAAGACATGCAGATTAGGCCAACTAGCTACACTAAACTGCCCATAGGTGTGAATATGAGTGTGAATGATTGTTCCTCTCTGTATTAGCTCTGTGAAAGGTTTGGCAACCAGCCCATGGTGTACCTCACCCCTCTCACAAAGTCAGCTGGGATTGGCTCCAGATGGACGGAATGCATCTCATGAGGCATGCAAAATGAAATATGTATATACAGAATGGAGAAAAATAAACCCCTGGTGGATCTGTTTAGCTGTAGGGAACATTTTATTGGCATGGTTGGGGCCCACTTGTCCCTTTTAGTGCAGGCTGTCAAACTCAATTTAGATAATGGGCCACATTACGCTTAGTCCAGTGTCAAGAGGGCCAGACCAATAACACATCGACTCCTTTTTAAATGTGTTAATTTATCAGCACTTAGTCAAAAGGTACATTCGCAATACACACATAGATTGAACATATACAAACAAATGAACAGGTTGCAACTCATTACCAAGAAAACCATTTTTTCAATTTTTGTTTTCAAAAACTTTCAAAAAAATGGTTTTGCTAACAAGTCTTGCAAAAGTGTTCACCAATTGAACTTTTCCATATTTTGTAGTGTTACAACCTGGATGTGAAATAGACTCAACTGGGATTATATGTCAGTATAATGCAGAATCAGGTCTTATTACCACACTGAGTTTAGGGTAATTGGGCAGTGGTGGCTCAGTGGTTAATGGCTACTGATCAAAATGTTGAGGGATCAAGTTCTAGCACCACTGAATTGCCATTGTTGGGCCCATGAGCAAGGTGCTTAACCCTCTCTGGTCAAGCAGTGCCATATCATAGCTGAACCTGCAATCTGACCCCAACTTCCTGACAAGCAGGGATATGCAATGCAAATTGTGCTGTAACGTATATATGACAAATAAAGGTTTCTTCTTCTTCTATTTTGGCCACTGGTGTAATAAAAGAGATGTGCTCTTTTGTATTATCTTTCAATTCAATTATGGTCAACTAGATGATTTTACTTTAGAACACAAATTCTGAATTTGGTGTATTTGGTGGGCCAGATTAGAAACTTTAATGGGCCAATCCCAGTCTGTGGGCTGTAAGTTTAATGCGCTTGTCTTAGATGAAGCGACACTGCAAATCAGTACAAAATTACTCTGACTAATCACCTTTATCCTTTGATTAAACATTTCTATCCTGATAGGGGTGGTTTAATCCAGCATGACAGCACCTCCATCCATAGGGAACACTCTACCACCATCATCAAAACACCAATTCAGGTAATATCATTTGAAAGAATTGTGTTCATCCCTGCTGTACAGTTCCAGAGAATCTGTGCCAAGGTGTACTGTAGCTGTTCCGTTGGCTCAACCCCTTACCAAGTTACTTCATGTTAGTTTTTCCTTTAATTTGTACACTTCATTTGTATGCATGGTGTAGTAAGAGAATATTAGCCCATTGCTGACTGCAGGCTGCATATTTGTTACATAATAGTAGTACAATTTCTACACACATTTACATGGAGGTTTTAACAAGAAACAGGGCACATTCACATCTTTCTTCAATGCACTTACAGGAATGCTGCTCTCATGTCGCTTGTTTTGATAAGAGTATGGATAGGTAAATGCAGGTAGCTGAGGAACCCTAGCTCCAGAGAACATCTGCTGATAGAAAGCTAATCTCACAATTACATGCAGTGAATCAGAAAACACAATCTGACCTATTTCCAAGGCCGCACGCACAGTAGATTCTGCTTGGTTTATGCTAAATGTTCTGAGAAGTGAGGTATGCTGGGTTTTCTTACCACTCAAATTCAAATCAATAAGGAAGTGAAATATGTTCTTTGTGGAAAATTGAGTGTCGTTCCAAATCATAGATTGGTTAAGGGATGCCTAGGCTTGCTAAAGAAAAGAAGAAAAGCAAAGAAAAGTGTCTATGATTTTTCATGGCATGTGGTTGTGATATATCAAGACGCTGCTGAGGATGACACATGACTTAAGTCATGTGCCAAAGCACTGGGAAAGTAATGTACACAGCTATGCAACCTGGAACTATTTTCCTCCATCCAAAACCCACAGAGAGATCTGCACTGGATCTTGAGTTAAGCTCTTTGTGTTTTGGCAAGTGGGCTGACGCATAATGCATTAGCTACAGAGGTTTCCAATGGACAAGTGTGCAATATTAGAACCAGATGACTCCTTTTCTCAAGGCTGACACCACGAATGACTCAAAACAGAATGGAGAAAGGAAAAAGTCAGTGATGTCAGTGTCAGAGAAACAGATTCTACAGAATGGGATCAGTCATTCAGCTACGGCATCTCGTAAAATTTATTCTTTAAATATGACTTCTGTAGAATTCCAACAATTTTTCTGAATGTTTGCATAATGTTCCTTGTTCAGAAGTAAACCTCCATTCCAAATGTTTGATAAAAAGACACCATCCTATAGACAGTTACTGAGTCAGCATTATTAACAACAGCAGTGATAGAAACCAGGCGTTCAAACAGTTCAAATCTCAAAGAGCTACCTCACAGCAGATAATTACACAAATTGGTTACAGATACTGTACGATGCCTTAGAGACCATTTTACAATAGAGTTCCATTAAGTCTTCTACTACCTTTTTTAACATTATAATACTCCTGGATATGTGTTACTTTACTGGTAGTTCAGATAAGGAACAAAATGGTAGACATTGTAAACCTTGTGGTCACTAGCTCCTATCACAAACACTGTGAAATCTAAGACAGTAAATTTCTTTAAACGTCCACTATGTAGGATTCAGTTGATTGCAGCAAAACTGAATGTCCCTCCATTACCCTTCCCTTTCTTTTATTAGAATGTATGGTGGCTGTCAGGTGCTCATAGTGTATTTCCATGTACTTACATTCATACTCCCTTGTTTTTCCATATGCTAAATAATAAATATGATCCTCCACTTTCCAAAATTGTGATTCTCAAACTTGTTAGCCAGCACCAGCAAACACTGATTCCTCTTCTTTATTCTTTACTGTCTTCTTCATCTTCATTTTGGTGCTTTCTTTCAGATTCATGCTGCCACTTGTAAAAACATGAAACACAGAAGGCGTTCTTTAGCGGTTTGTCCGTTCTGGGCTGCTGTAGAGGAGCAACATGGTGGCTCTGTGGAAGAAGACCCGTGCCCTATGTAGATATAAAGGGCTCATTCTAAGCTTATGAAAACACAATGATTCATAGTTACAGGTAACTATACACTACTGAAAATTTTCTTATGAATATTATATTCCATTTCTGCTAACAGATCTCCCTAAATCCTACATAGTGGATTTTTTTTTTGCAAAAAATCTATTTAATATACAAATTATGCTGTTTAAAAAAAATACAAATAGATAATTAAACTGGGATCTATTTATCTAACATTAAATAGTATAAACGCCATGCTTCATATAATTTTCTTACCAAATGCCATGTTTAAATCCCAAGTATCACAATGAATTTTTTATTAAAAAGGAGTCAACAGCATCTATGGTGGTTATAATAGGGGGTTCTACTAGAAACCTTTTTTGAAAATGAAACCTTCTGTTGTAGGTTCAATAGGGAATCTTTAAATTTACATTTAAAACAAAATGTGTAATGTCCTTACTAGAATGTCAGAGATCTTATTTATGATCCTCTACAAACCCAGACTAAGACAAGGTTAAAATCCTGAGGTAATTTAAAAGACTGGTAGGATTGTGAGAAGATCTTGTTGCTAACGCATTAGATTAATAAGAAAAATTTTGCTCTGAAGCCACCAAATGGCTGTTTGAAATGGATGTTATTCATGTGGCTTTACATGGTTCTGTTTTTGTTAAGAGTAACATCTCTGGTGAAGTTAATGTATAGGAAATTTCTGAAAAAAGAGGTATAAAAATTCAAACAGAGCTATTGGCACATGGTACGTGTTTATAGAATCAGCCAGCAGCATGCAACATGATCTCTGAAACAGATGCAGTGACATATGGAGGCATCTGAATCTTTAGTTTACTCAGATTCCTTTCTGACTATATGTGAAATCTTGCAGTCTCCCTCTCTCTCTCTCTCTCTCACACACACACACACACACACACACACACACACACATACTCTTATAGTGAGTCCATTTCTAGTGGATTTCAACATCAGCTTTACTCTAATCTACACTGAAACTAGGGTTAGGGTTAGGGTTAGGGTTAGGGTTAGAAGTGTCTATAAGACACTGGGCATCTGTCTAATCTAGAAACAGAGAGAGAACCTTTATTTTAAGACATGTTGGACATCGTGTCTCCTATAACATAATTTACAACATATCACTGCTGAATTCTCAAATCTGGTTAGTGATTAGATATTGAGCCATCTTTGAGAATAGCAGCATCACATTTCACTTTTTATCCTGTTTGAATGTCTTGTCTTTCTGTATATGCGGAATTGCAGATCAGCTAATTTTATTATAAGCCTTCATATAGCATAATGACAAAACTGACTTAGCTAATATCTGCTGAATTAACAAAATTTGAAATATGTGACCCAATCCTTTTACAGAACTAAATTTTATTCAGAAAAGGGATTGCTGTTGAGTTAATGCATTTCTGTACAGCTGTCTGCTTTCTTAATCTTGCTTAAAAATGGAGTCTTAAGCTCCATTTCAGACATCCCTGTATTTAAAAAACCCTTAAGCTTTACCTTTGTCCAAAAAGATTTCAAATAACACTAATAATATGTCATGGTTGATCCTGGGATAATTATATCTGTGTGACAGCACTCACAGCAACATGGAGCAACATGGAGAGCCAACTGGTGACCACCCTCTTTTAATTACTCATTGCAAACATAACTATATGAAATCATGGCCATTGTCTCATTTCATTTTCATTCATTTTTTGCCAGATGTTGCAGTTAGCAGTGCCGACTCACAACAAGAAGGTCCTTGGTTCGAATCTGCTGGCTATGACTCTATGTTCTCCCTGTGCCTGTTTGGGTTTTCTCAGGGTACTCTGTTTTCCTCCCACAGTCCAAAGACAAGCAAATTAGGTAAATTGGCTTCTCTAAATTGCCCATAGGTGTAAATGTGAGTGTGAATGGTTGTTCACCTCTGTGTTAACCTTGCAATAGATTGGAGACCTGCCCATGGTGTACCCCGCCTCTCACCCGAACTCAGCTACAATTGACTCCACCTTCCCTGCGATCCTTAATGGATAAATGGTATAGATAATGCATGGATGGATGGATGAATATATGGATGGATGGATATATGGTTGGTTTAATTGTCAGATGTTTCCAAAAGAAGATGAGAGACTAATGAACTTTATTACGCATTAGGTTTTTTACACATTGGGTTTTTTACATATAATAACTGACATTTTACTCATTAGGTTTTCATTTGTTTCATCCATAGGATGAAACCCCTATGGATATGAGAAGAACATACACAGAAACTCCACACAGACAGTAACCTAAACTCAGGCTTGAACCAGGGACCTTGGAGCTGTCAGGTGGCAGTGCCCCAAACCTAAAATTACACAATATATAATGGTCAGGCAAAGCCATTAATGTTTGATAAGCAGTCACTATGTAGAAAAATCATACAACATTTGACTCACCCTTGTGTTTATGTATGATCCATATAACAATATTTTGGCAGATAGGGCGAACTTACATCATACAATCCTATATTTATTATTAGTGATCTGTGATTGCATGCTTTTTGGACACAGACTAGGAGTTGTTTACTTCCTTCAGGGTTGCCTGGATGAGGGTGTCAATGAGCTGGCTATGATGGCCCACTGTATTTTAGATATTGTTCTACTGTCATGTACTAATGCATTGTGCATATGTGTTGGCTAGGGACATTTCTGTGACAAATTCCATGCACAGCCGGTGGCACTGAGCATGCATTACCAGTGCTAGTGGGGCTTGCCACAGTCTTAGTAACTGGGAAGGCTGGTATGGCTCTGGTTTTATTACACAGATGTCTGTGTGGTGTTAATTGTAATACAAAATCCACATGGAACCAGTGGCACTGAGAACACATTAACTGGGGAGGCCTGTATCATGCTGGTTGTGTTAGACAAGTTGGCAAGGACAAGTGAGGAAATCCGTAGAACATAAGCTACTTTCGAACATAAGCTACTTGGCCTGACCACCCCTAGCTGAGTCGCCTGGGTGAGGGTGTCTGATCGTCGAAAGACCAGGTCATCTAGGCATTTTATGGGACCATGAACAAAAATTGATCTACATGCTGACAGGGCAAAGCTGTCAAATACAGAGGTGCTTCTGCTCTCCTCTGCTGTTCCCCCACAACAGCAACAATCTGGAAAGTTCATGATTTAACAGAGATTTGTCTACACTGTAAGCTATCTTTAATAATAAATATTTTTGACAGACACTATTGACAGATACCGAAAGTATTTAGACCATGTCACTCAGACCTAACAAGGAACCTTTTGAAATATGATTAATGACTACAAAGATGTAGTAACTGTGTAACAATTAATTATAACAGCTCTAGTAGTAATTCAAATCAAAGCTAAATTTAATCAGTTATATAATCACATCGCACCAAATCATGTGCACAGTAGTTTACTAAGGGCAATGCTAAAATTAGGGGCAATGAGGGCAATGCTAAAATTATGAAACACACCAAGGTCATGTCCAGTTAAAAACAGTTCAGACTTTTGTTACCAGCTTTGTGGCTTGGGATGGTCAATGTTACTTAAGAGAGATCATGTGGTAGAGGTCAAATGCCTTTGTGGCAAATACCTGGCCAACATCTCCTACCAGTGGTTCCTTTTCTTCTGCCAAAGCAGGGCCTCTGCTTTGTTGCTGCAGATGGGAATGGAGATAGTGACTCTCTCCGGTACGCTCAGCCCAAGTGCAAAAACAAACAACATACCAGATGCATGAGGAGATCTTCCCTATCTGTCTTGCTGCTTTTGCACAGCCTCGTTGTGTTTTATGCATGGCTACAATCTCATTTTTATTACCCTATAAATAGCAAGAGCATGAATGCCATTTAATGAACATTCAAGTGATAAAATTAATTACAACGTTCACGTACATCCAGCTGGATCCAATTTTCATTATGTCCAGCTGGACCCTATGCAGATTCTAACAGTTGAAGCAACCACAGAGAATTTGCTGTGTTCCAATGAAATTACACTGAATAGTAAAGTTAGCTCACCTCTGCTATCACTGTTTAGGTTTTAATGAAAGAGTAAACATAAAGTACCTCTAACTTTACACACTGACGTGTCTGCTAAAAGCACTCAGTTAAGTTGAATTACATTGAGGTATGTTGAAAAAAGTGACATTAGGTCATAATATGCCAGTTTGGCATAAGCATGCCCCTTGGCAAACAAGAATGAGATCTGATTAAGACATTGTTGAAGGGTGGAGCAATGGTGCAGTTGTCTAATCCAGGGGAACATACACACTCAATCACACCTAGGGGTAAATTAGCTTAGCCAACCTGCCTATGAGCATGTTTTTGAACAATGCTGAGAAACACCGTGAGAAAACCCTGAGACAGGGTTTCGCTCAGTATCACACCCAAGACCCTGAAGCTGCGCCACCACGCTGCTCCACTACGAACCTTGTGCCCTGATTTCACAGTGAGAGCAACTGTGAGTTGTGTAGGAAGTGGAAGGCCACTCTGAAGGATTTCACTGAATGAAAATGGCATGCATTACAACACTTAACCAAAGCTTAACCAAAAGTGAAAAACAGCATTCAGGGTGTGGCTGAGAACGTTTAAGCCCCCTAAGTCCATCCTTGATACCTAAAATTGAAACAAATATCTTACCCCTTCTTTTAGTGTTCCTCCCAAGGTCAGGCCCACAAAACATGCAAAAACTACTTTCTGGACTAGAAACCTGAATGATAGACATTTGATTGACAGATAACATGATGGATAAATGCTTCTGGTTCACATCATTGGTTTAGTGTGGCATGAGGTTACTGTTAGTGCTGTTGGTCTGATCCCAAACTTACTGTTGGTTATTCTCTGTGCAGAGTTTTTTTTTGTTTTGTTTTCATCATGTCATTATGGTTTTCATTTATTTTTGTCTAGTTTACACAGCTTACACCTTGCATAAGCTGTTGAACTTTGGCTTTTGATAGCTAGAGCTACAAATATGTTCTACACATACTGCATATTCCTTCATGTGTAAAGCTGCACACCTATATTTTATCACAGAATACATTTTTTTAATTTTGTCATTTTAATTTTCATTATTTCAAATTTTCTCTGAGAAAGAAATTATTTTCACTTTACACGAGACATGATATGCATCAGTGACAACACACAATTAGCTCCCTAACACAGGAAGTCTTTAATCCCTCCTTATACAAATTTATTCCAAATCTTTCCCATGTGCTGTTAAATGTAAAGCATGCGACCATATGGCAAGCAACTGAACCATAACATCTGTGGTAAAATTAAATTGCTCTAGCTGCAGAAGCAAAGTTCTCTAACGGATACAAGTGATTAAAAGAGACTATTTAATGGACTAAAAGTTTTTTTTTCTTTTGCCTTGTTAATGTTCATGAAGTTAAATGATGCAATATCACTTTTTATCATGGGCTAGGTTGTGCTTTTTATGAATTTAGAGTGAAACTGTAAAGCAGTGCAAATTTCTAAACATACTTTAAATCTGTACACTTCACACTAGGTTATTGAAAACAACTATACAAAACAAGATCTAAAGACAATGTATGAATACAAGTAATGGGTGTGAACCAATCACTTGCCCAGGCACCTGGAAAAAAACTGCTTTTTTTTAAATAGATTTTAATTTATAACCTCCTATCAGATACAGTATGTAGGTTCAACAAGCAGAAAAAGAAAAAATATCCCCCACTTGATTGACTTTAAAGTATTCAAGAGTGTTTATTTGCTGTGTAGTGCAGCATTGGTGCTGCATAGTGCAGCATAGGCATGTTCTCCCAGTGCCTGTGTGGGTTTCATCTGGGTGGTCTGGTTTCCTCCCTCAGTCCAAAGACATGCAGATTAGGTCAATTGGCTATTCTAAATTGCCCACAGGTGTGAATGTGAGTGTGAATGTTGGTCATGTCTATGCCTTGCAATAGATTGGTGACCTGTCCAGTGTGTATCCCGCCACACCCCAAGTCATAATATTCTACTGTATCCTGTGCCTATTGTTACAACTATCCTTGTCTTTGGTGTTACTGAGCAGCACACTGTATCTACAGTAATTGCTTGGGCTTGTTGGGCTAGGTTGAAATACGTCTATAGCTTCTATTTCCCACAAAATAGACACAAAATAGTTATGAACTCTTTTCTTTTTGAGAGATTTGCTTGTCAGAGGACACATACAAACTATCCCCAAACCCCAAATTGTTAAATGGCACCAGCTGGGCTTTGATGGATTACTCATTTACAGTGGTAAGCAAACATTTGGACACAGTTGTGTGCAGTAGTTATGCTGCTACAACTGCCAGTAACCTTTGATTATTATTATCCAATTTAGGGTGCAAGTCTGTGGTGGAATAGCATCTCATTTGAAAGAGAAAGACTACCAATTCAGCAAACTCAAATGAATCTCAAATGAAAGGAGCGGTTTGGGGAAACTACCCAAGCAGAAATTTCCCTCTTCTTGCAACATATTTGATCAGCCAAGGCATGCTTGTTGTTCTAGTTTAGTGTTATTACTTTTGCACTGGACATATGAAACACATAACTCTAACAAAGAAGCTCAGGACCACCCTTTTACCATCAGGCAACACCTTAATCCATGCCAAATTATTAGAAAATCATAAACACATCTGCGTATTACTTTTCTAACACTGATACATTGTAAGCTGCACCATTCCATATTCACTTTAACGGCACACTTACTTATGCGATGTTGCATTTATACAGCAGTTCTCTAAACAAGAATTTCAAATCATGCAAGTGACATTTTGGACACAATATAACCAAATGTTCTGTTTATTTTTGCTCCGCTAGCAGAAACAGATCCTGAACAAAGCCACACTCACTTCATAGCATGTTGGCAAGCTCACATTGATTTGCATATTCCCGGGAAAAGGTGCTAATGTTGACATTACCCCCCCCCCCCCTTTTTTTTTAAATCTCAAAATGATGAACTTTCATATTAAGCCAAAAGTTATATTCCTGAAATTATTGTTTGCCATGATGTTGCTAACACTACTGTAGTAACTGTTTTGAAATAGGAAGTGAAATTTAACATGGCAAACACGGACAAGCAGAATGATACATACAGTGCAACATCCCAGTGCTGGAACACTGGAACAAACTGTTTTATAAATATATATAAATACTTTTTTTTTATTCATAATACATGATCATATAAGTTCTCATAAGAACCATGAATTTTGTACCTAACAAGAAATATTTCTATTTCTCTATAATTTCATACTTATATTCTAGTATGTATGCATTGCAAATATATTGTCTGTTTATTAATAAATAGTCACACACACACACACACACTATATATATATATATATATATATATATATATATATGGGATAGGGATAGAGTATGGGATAGCTCTTTGCTTTGGTTTCCTTAATTCTTGTGGGTAAACTTGCCGACAGTTTTTAACAGAAAGAAGATCAATGTTAATGGCTTTAAAGAGAAGATATTTTGGAAAAATTTTGACATATGTTAATTTGAATTTTATATTAAACATTTAAATTCTTTCATGATCTTATCTTTGTGTACAAGAAGACTGTGTAAATGAATTTCCCTGTTTCCAGACCCCCCCCCCAAAAAAAATATCAGCGTGCAGAAATATCAGGAATGCATTTTTTATCCTGCAAATTTTCTAGCTAATGATTTTTTTTGTAAATGCCATTAAAAGCTTAATGTTTTGCAATTTTTGGTTTAACCCATTTTTTGGTTGCCCAGGAGTGTGTATAAAATCCATAATTCCATAACTCTAGATGTTTACCTGGCTGAATTTCTGAAAGGTGTAGCAAACAAAGATAACACATCCCTCGGTGTGCTGAACAGCAAATTTAATTTTAGAAGATGGAAGATAAGATAAAACCAAAGGTGTGTGCACATATTGCAGTGATGAACTGACTTTCCACCAAAGCACAAGTCTGAAGTACCATCTTTGGGCAAAGCACATTTTTGCTGATGCTAACAAAGATGCTATCAAAGAGGCAGGATGAAGCCATTTTTATTAAACTACAGTGACAGAGTGCAGCATGGCAAGCATACATGTCTTTATTCCAACAAACATCCCACATGTATATGTTTTTTCTGTAAGTTTAAAATTCCAGTATATATATATATATATATATATCCTGCCTCATGTCCAGTTTTCCTGGGATTGGCTCTGAATCCACTGTGACACTGACCAGGATAAAGCTACTGAAGTTACTGAAAGAGAGTGAGAGCAAACATATAACCTCACAGGTGACATTTTCAATTTACAATCCAATGTACTTCCTGATATTTTATAGTTTTTTGTATTTAGTTATACAATAACTAAAAAATATAATAGATTGTCTGAACAAAGCAGTATTAGTTGATTAATAGGCATTGTGGAATCAATATGAAATCCAGATTCTAGACATTTTTAAGAGAAACGTTTACACTCCTTAATTTTTTCCCTCCAATTTACTAAAGACTTATGATCAGCACGAGTGCTGTACCCTATTATGAAAATGTGTTCTTTTCTGCCTTTTTCTTTTATATTATTTTATTTGTCCAGCTTTGACACTGTAACGGAACAATTTAAGTTTGCTTGTGACAGCACGATTTTGGCAGCTCAAATTGTGCAGTATGAGCTTCATGGAACATGTGCCATACAATTGCCATTTGACGTTTGGCAGTGTTCTCGATTTTTTTTGTCTTCTCAATCGTTAAACTGCTCTTACATTCTAAAACCACTCTGGCATTAAAGCAAACCGAACACATGGAGAAAAGTCCTAGTGGTCAATCCTTTCTCATTAACCTCTTGGATTCTGCTCAGCTGTAATGAAACATTTCCACTGTTGCTTAGAGATGCACAACCAAGTACACACAAACAGAGATGCAAATTATTAGACCGTTAGACATGAAGACAAGCCCCTATTGCACTTGGCTGAAAATCAAGAAATTGATTAATAGGTTAAGAGGAATGGGGAGGAAAACATACATAGAATACCATCTGTATTCTGAATTACTTCCTTGAAAATACTCGAATAATTGTGCTTTTCTTTTTACTACATGTAATATATATTATGCTTTAAGTATTATCTTATTATATTTATATGTTTTTACTTTACATAATGAATTTTTTCTAAGTGAATGTACTATATATGTTAATCAAATAGGCTTAGCATCCAATCAGGTTCACCAATGCAGAAAAAAAAGATCAAGAATCGTTTTAATTTGTTATCTATTGTGACCTCATCATGCAGTTAGCATTTGAGATATTTATGTGCATTGGAAGATGGATGAGCTACAGGACTGTAGCATCAAACTTTAGCATCAGCGTACCTGCCTCTACCTCAGTGAAATGTTTCTAAGTAACAGAGTAAGCAAAGGCTCATACAAAATCACCTATCTCCTTTACCTCCCTAGATAGCTAATTTGAAAAAGCACATTGAAGCAGGTTTTGCTAATTTGCTAACACATTTAACTTATTTGGCCATATTTAACTAAGTTGGCCTGTTTGATAATGCCAGGTTAGCCTAGCATTGATTGTAGTAACTACCATGATTTGCTAGGCAGCAATTAAATTATAGCAAATGCAAAATTTTACTTCTGATGAATTCATTAGCAAACTATGTAGCATTAGTCACACATATAAGCAGCAAACATAAAGGGAAATGGTGTAGTTACATTAAAATGAAAATCTTAGTCACAAAAACTATTTGCTAATGCAAATCGCTAATGCTAATTGTTAAATGCTAATGGGAATAAAAAAGTAATTAAGACTACACTGGGAGCAGACACATGCATGCACGTGCACACACACACACACACACACACACACACACACACACACACACATCCCCAAACAATGACTTGCATGAACAGCTCCTTTTTATTCATCTCTTTATCCTCCAATCTGCACTTCATACAGAAGACAGATGGTGCTACTGGGACTCTTCAAAGTATCTCAGTCAGTGCCAGGCCCAGACTTTGGGTTTTTCCAGTTAAACCTTTGACCCAACAGTTTGTAAACTATTCTCCCCACATGACTCCAACCATGCACTTGAAGAACTCAGAACTCTCTTGGGATGGAGATGATAGGTTCATTAGAGGACATGAAGAACATAGATCACGTATCGAAATACAACAACCTTGCCATTCTCATCTTGGATAAATAGAAAATAAATAAAAAGGCTTCATTTCTTCTAGGCAATGAGGATATTTTCTTTGATAGTGTTTCCGTACCTGAAGCTAGGCAGTACTAGATATAAGGTTCCCAGAGGCTTTTTCTGTTTGACATATGTGTTCCATTATGGGCCATTTCAACTGTTTCTCCAGAACTTGCGGCTTCACAGTCTGCTGCAGTTAAGGATTAGGCTGTCCTGAAATTGATTTATTTCCGCACCAAAGCTGTTTATTAAATATAATTGGCCATCAACAATGTCAAAGGGAGGAAGGAGAGGAAAAAAAGGTAAAAGCTGTCATCATTTACCACAAAAGAGTTCTTTTTTAAAAAGGATGATAGAAATCTGAAGTGCCTGGTCAGGAACAGAGATTCAGAACAGTTTTGAATTACAGCTAGCTAAACTTCTTTGATGAACACACAAAGAGATGCAGCGAACCATTCAGACTCATTCATATGCTGACTCTTGTTATTTTGGTTTTATTATTTCCAAACAGAATACTCAGTCAGATCTCGGCTGTTGTAAATGTAAATGGATAAATTTATGCCAAAGCAACGCTGCTGTTGTCACTGGACATCCAAACAATGACCCTCTGAGTAATCATTTTTAGTTTAGTTTTCTTCCAAAAATCAGTTGGATACTGGGACAGACACATCAACAGCAGTGCTGACAGGCAGATATCAGCAGAGTGTTTACATCACTCTGGTTTCTTGTATCGGAAGGGACCCAGAAAACACTGGGTGGTCTGATTATCATTATTTGTACTTTTAATAGATACAAGTCAATTGTACTGTAGACACCAGATGCTAGCACAAACTCGAGCATGCCAAAGTAAAGGCATTTTACCCAAACATATTTATTTCTTTACTTATTTATGTACTTATTTATCCTATTTACTAAACACATGTACAGAATGTTTTCTCCCATGCATACCATAAGATGACTTTGTGGTTTAGCAGTGATAGCAGGCATTCTACAGCATCACCAATGTGCCAAACTGGCCTTGGCTTTATAGAATATGCCCACTTTGTCCCCGAACAAAAATAACACTTACGCATACAGAAGTTTCTATTTCCATATGCCTTCAATGGCTTCCTACAGATTGTGACATTGAGATGTTGACACACTACCATTTGTGGTGTGTGTCATTGGGGAAGGCTTTGTAGATGACTGCAGTGCAAATAATTTATCAGAACACTGACATCTAATCATCCATAACATCTGGAAGAACTGTAGCACAGATAAACAGAAGTGGAAAAGAATTCTTTGTGTTTGAATAAGTGTAACAGAGAAAGAAGACAGGAAGACACGGAGAAGCTGAGAGAGATTCACTCATAATTATAGGAATGTAAAATGCTACAAGTAAATCAAAAACATACTGTATACATAATTGCAGTTATAACTGTAGAATAGTTAGAAATTGCAGAATAGCTTCTGAACTTTCATGTTGCTGATTAAATATGTTGTGAGTAACAAAAGCTCAAGATTTTTTTGTGTTGACATGGTATCTGTTAAAACCCTTAGAGGGAAGATGACAATAGGCTTTTAATGTCCATTTACTTTGAATCACCATTGAATCACCGTTCTCTGAAATACTGGGGCAAATGTGGAAAAATCCAGATGAAGTTTTGGGAACATGGCCAGGAATGTCAGGAGAGATTATCACCCAGCCTTATCATGCCTTGCTTTTGTGAGGCATCAGTCCTCCTCTTGTCTTCTGTGCAGGAATCAAAACCCTTATCTATGTCTTCTGCAGCTCAAACACAAATGCATGCTGGGAAAATGGAAAAGACTCATGTCATATCGTGTTGTGCAGGAAGAAATGAAAGATCAGGCCATTGTTAGCAAATTCATCTTGATATAACTAGAACAAAGAACAGACCCAGGGTGTGCAAACCTGTTACAGCATAGTTGGATGATTGAGTGTCAAACCTCATATGTTGAAAGCTATGGTTACATGGTTCTGTTCTGATAAACTCTCTAAGCGGCATTGTGCTATAAATGCAGTAAAATGTTAATTCAATATAAAATACATTGTCTTTTCGTAATGTGGTTTTGACCCATACATATAAATCTCTATTGTAAAATTACAGCAAGTCTTACTTGTACTATAAAATGATTGACTAGTAGGGAGTTGACAACAAAGTGGAAATGGAGCTGTTTTTAATACACATATCTTTTCAATCACTAGGTATTTAGAACCTTGTTAAAAAATAAGGCTGATACTTGGTTTTGTAATTCATGATAACCTCCCTTGTCTTACAGGAGTGGTCTACTTCATGGAACGTTTATGCCATCTTGTCATAATCCTTGCCATGAGTTATAGATTTCATGGATAAATGGAGCACTTTGAACTGCTATAAATGAATTATCAAAATGTTAAAAAAAAAAATTAAGCCCTTCTACACATTCATAAACCTATATCATCTCATTATTCTATTCATGTAATAGGTGACAGCTGTGTTAGATAGGTAATGGGAATGGAGGTCTTATTTCACATTACTTTTATACCTAAAAAGTGAGCACATGGAAAAAGTAAAAGAGCTCCTGAAAATGAGGAGACTCTTTGCTTTGTTAGAACGGCCATGAGTGATGCTGACTGATCAGAAACAGCTGTCTGGCTCTTTGGAGAAAGGGTAGGAGATAGACAGTCTTGTAGCTAGGTGGACTTTGTGTTTTAAATATAAACACATGTGGCACCCCATTATTCTGACTGCCCTTTCAGTTTTTAAATATTCAACTTACACTCTATTTGAATTTATTCATACAACTATAATGATATATGGGGTCTAAAATTGTAAGAAGAAAAAGAGAAAAATACTTACTGTTGTACCTTTTTTCATACCAGCATGACTTTGTTCTTGATGAGCAGAAATGGTTCTTCAATGCACTTGTGGGGTTACTCTGAATCTGGGTTGAGAGGAAATAGAGATGCCAGATGTATAGCTGGGCTGATGATGTACAGATATAGCTTCTTTCCCCAGAGATTTGGGAGCACATCTGCTTCCTTTGGGAAGGCGAAAACCATAAAATCTGCTTGTTGTGATAGGGCCAAACAGAGTGAACCTCTTTCTTCCACATGTTTTCTTCCACTTGATCACTCTAGCAACCAATGTATTAATGTTAACAGAGTATTAAACTTACAAATATCCTATAATTATATTTCAAAACAAGTGCTTTTTGGAAAAGGGATCAAGATACAGTATACTCTCCTACATATACTGATGCCTGATTTCTTTATGATTTTAAACATAAACACTCAGAGTTGCTAAATAATATTACTTCTATTATTACTGATA
Organism: Parauchenoglanis ngamensis; assembly: GCA_030014255.1. Classification (NCBI taxonomy): domain Eukaryota; kingdom Metazoa; phylum Chordata; class Actinopteri; order Siluriformes; family Auchenoglanididae; genus Parauchenoglanis; species Parauchenoglanis ngamensis. The sequence continues at coordinate 20,790,187 of JAQMYM010000036.1, forward strand.
TACTGCACTATAGGTGGCATGGTGGTGCAGTGATTAGCACTGTCACCGCACAGCAAGAAGGTTCTGGGTTTGAAAAAGGCAGCCAACTGGGGCCTTTTTGTGTGGAGTTTGCATGTTCTCCCCATTAGGTTTCTCCGGGTGCTCCGGTTTCCTCCTACAATCCAAAGACTAGCAGATTAGGTCCACTGGCTATTCTAAATTGCCCATAGGTGTGAATGTGAATTCTGAATGGCTGTTTGTCTCTGTGTTAGCCCTGCGATGATTGGTGGCCTGCTCAGCGTGTACCCGCTCTCTCACCCAGCTGGGATTAGATCCAGCTTTCAGTCATCTGAAGGAACTGTTTTATCCTGGTCAGGGTCACAGTGAATCTGGAGCCTATCCCAGGAAAATTAAGACTGAAGCTGTAATAGAGGTGACACCAGTCCATCACTGGCCAGAAGGCATACATACATTTATACACTCATTCACATTTAAGAGCAATTTTGCATAGGCCTACTACAGGTATTGGAATGTTTTTTTGAAGTGAAAGGAGGCTGGAGAACCTGGATGAAACCAAGTGCGGAGAATATACAAAACTCATTGCAGACCACAAGCAATTGCTTCTAACACTTCATTTAAATGTTGCAATGTAATGGTTACCAATGTGTCTGTGTTAATCATCATTCTTTGTGAAAGTCAATATTTTAGCAAATCAAAATATCAAATATCTCTCTGCAATATCATGCTTTTTAATAATTTATAACAAACAGTGCAGGCTGTGTGAAAATCTCCTTAGAAGCCAGCAGAAACCTCACTGATAGACCTCCACTGATGCAGAGATTCAGTGGGATCCTATTGCACAACAGGCTTTTAATACATCATTTTGAGTCCCTTCACTGAAAGTCAATGAGTGTATCATGGGTGGTTTTCACATGGGGAAAAATATCTCTATGTTTACTGTACTCTTTACTTGTTTCACCCAAATGCATGGCTTCTCTATGTGATGATTAAGCAACCTCTAAAAGAGGCTGAACCTTGTAACCAACTGCCAATCATTGAAACAGTAATAAGCATGACTAACAGCATTTCAAACTCCAACATTTTGGTGCCAGTCAGTCAACCTGCAGAGTGCCTGAAGTTGCAGTAGCAAACATCTGAGCAGACTAATCCACCACAGACTTACACAACAGGACAGCTTATTATTTTATATTGTAATTTGTAAATATTGTAAATAAATTGTAGATATAAAGATCTGCTTTTTTTACTGTATTTCCTGAAATTTGTTGTTTATATTTAGGTCTAGCTAGCTAGTTGTCAGTACCTTTTGAATTGAAATTTAGACGGTTTAGATAATAGCTTAGTTGCTTTTTAGTGCAACATGGTAAACTGTTAAATTTCATTGACCTTATTTTGGAAAAGTCTTTAGATGCTCTTACTTATGAGGAAAGATTGAGAATGAAATAGGCCAAATCAATCAATCAGTGCTGAAGTTTGATTTATTTCAGAAGCCATGGAGCAAAAACAGGTCCTTTCAGCTCACTTGGTACAGTAAATTTGATTTCCTGATTTGTAGTTCTGTCACCAAGTACATGTACTGATGTCCTTGTCTGCTATTTTAAAAAGAACCATGATCCACTGTCACAGAACTGAGTAACTTGAGTTAAGGACCAGACAGGGGATCCTGAAGCTGTGAGGTGGCAGCACTTCCTGCTGTGATGCCATGCTTTCCCACACTGCACCACTATACATAAAATTAAAATATGTTACATATATGGTTCTCTATGTAGGATTCAACCACCTAAATGCCCCTCCCTTACCAAAGTATGATCCTCCATTTCTCAAAATTTGGATTCTCAAACTTGTTAGCCAGCACCAGCAAACACTGATTCCTCTTCTTTATCCTTTACTGTCTTTGTTTCTTCTTCTTCATCTTCCTTTTGGTGCTTTCTTTCAGATTCATGGTGCCACTTAAAAAAACATGGAATGCAGAATGCGGAGTGGTTTGAGAGGTTTGCCTGTGCTGGGCTGCTGTGGAGGCACAACATGGCAGCCCCATGGAAGAAGACCCATTCTTTACACAATTCATAGTTACAGGCAATTATACAATAATGAAAACATACTAATGAATAATATATTCCATATCTGGTAATAGATCATCCTAAATACTACACAGTGGACTGTTAAAGTATATAACTTTGAAAAATTTTATGTTACTTGTTTCAGGTCTCCATCAAGGACTTTTCTATTTGATGGCAGGAGTACAGGATTGAGGCAAAGCTGTTCTTTTTCCTGCATTTACTGCAAATATCATGTCCCTGTGAACTCTAGCAGAGGGTGAAAGTCCATCATTTGTAGCTACACAACGATATAATACCACTACATATAT
>JAQMYM010000036.1:20799770-20826009 GCA_030014255.1 Parauchenoglanis ngamensis
TATATATATATATATATATATATATATATATATATATATATATATATACACACACACACACACACACACACACACATATATATATGTATGTTAAAGCATTAAAGCAACTTTGCTAATCAGATACCCCCTAAAATTCATATAATGAAGAAAGTTTAAAAGAATCCTGCATATTTCTGACTAACTTCCTGACAGTCATGCTGCCAATTACTTCTGCTTGAGTCATTAGCTTATTAGCAGTGGCTCTGTGGTTTTGCTTTGTTCCAAGAGTTATTAGCACATATGCCACTAATGGTGTAACATCACAGGAAAGGAAGAAATGCAAGTTCATTATGCAGCAGATTTTTGAAATTCTTACTTGGAAAAAAAAAAAAAACAGGTTTATCCAAACAAAGTCAAACTTCACAGGTTGTACCAAACAAGGCTTAGACGTTTTCTCATTGATCCTAGCTTCCAGGTTGCTTATAGAAATGTAAAATTGTTATATAATGTGAAACCCACGTCTATTCTTTTTACATGGCATTTCTGACACATCTCTTATGATGTGTTGACACAAAAAAGAGAGTTACTAATCAGTTCAAAGTTACAAAAGATCTTAGGGCATGTGTTAAAAGAATTTCCAGTTCAATTCATGATTCTGAAATGTTAAACCTTAAACACCTTTATGCAACAATTTCTTCAGTGCACACATACACACACACACACACACACACACACACACACACACATGATTAAATGTATCAAATGATTTTAAAGTAATTGCAGATCAAATCAATGTTTTCGAATTTTAGTGGGGCGCAAACAGGTATAGGAATATCTGACAAGAATTTTTATTTTTACAGCTTTTTAACTGTTTTTCTACATCTTTAAATAAAAAAAGGCCAAAAGGTTTGCTTTAGGTTACTGAAGTTAAGGTTACTATTAGATTTAGGTGTAGTACCTGATTAATTAGCTGCATTAATAATTATATGAGTGGAAGGTCCTCACAAGGATAGTAAGACAAATGTGCGTGTGGAAGACAAGTGAATTACAGGTTTTTTACTCACACTGTGACCACAGTGGCAAAATGATGAATTATTCCCTGAATTTCTCTTTCAAAAAGAAGCTTGAAAAGGAGGGATGATTTCATTTGACTCTCCTTGGAGTATATATTGGCTATAAATGAGATTTCTGGGGACTTTTCAGGGGACTAAACAATTAATGAATCAAATACGATGGCATATTTAGTTTGGCGGGAAAAGCCTGACTGGAAAAACTGCATCTTTTAATCATTGGGTTGGTCTATTGAATGTTTAAGAAGATATTTTTCTTCCTTGGCAAAGTCAGCTCAGTGTTCAGCCTTGGTTAGATTTATGAGGTGGCTGTTATTTTGTGTGTGTCCATGTGTGTGTGTGTATGTGTGTGTGTGTGTGTAAAGCCATACTTAAATCAAATGGCATGCTTAATCAAAATTAATTTAAATGAATTTTGCAAACTGTAGAAGTGTAGAGGATATGGTTAAGCTGACCATACCGCTCTAAAACCTTTCTATAGTCTGTCCAGCTTGAGTAAATTTATTTGCTGCTTCTTTTGCCTTGAATCTTGTGGCGGATTTGGAACTTAAAACACTGGTGCAATTTAGAGACAAAATTAGACCAGATAATAAGACAGATATATAAGCAGTGCTTGCAAAGCAAAAGCACCAGTGACCCAATATGCACTACAGGAATGTGGATAAATCCCATATGGCCTCTTATTGTGTGCACTAGATAGAATTGATTAAACTTTATTACTTTCCAAGGGGCAATTGACAAAGAATAGGCCCTACGATAGATTGGCGACCTGTCCAGGGTATACCTCACCTCTAGCCCAAAGTCAGCTGGGATTGGCTTCAGAGTCCCCATGATCCTGATGAATAAGCAACATAGATAATGGATGGATGGATAGAATTGACAAACAAAAGGAAATAGAAACCACACCCATATCACCCTAACTCATATCACACATCTAGAGCAGCAGTATGTCTAATGAGACTCATAGTTCAATTCATAACTTATTCAATTGGTTTTTATCAGTTTTTCCTTTCTTTTTCTTCTCTACCCAATCCTTTAACCTTCTCTATTGTTAAAAATCCCCAAATGATAAGGATCTGAACATTTCAGCCACCTTGACAAACTGCTCCCAGAAGAAAGGATAATACAAAATAAGATCTCTTCTTTGCCTTTGGGTATTTTCTCACATTTCTTTAATTCAGCTCCTGAGACATAGTTTTTCTCTTGTCTCTGTCTGATCCTAATTTAAAATGCTTTTTTTCCCCCTTCTTACTGCACTGGTCTTTAATTTTTATTTGTCTGAAATAATCAGCTCTTGATTTCATGACCAAAATGCACTAATACAACCATCAAAATATCACAAACAAGTCTCAAAATAAAGTCTGTTTTCAAAACACCAAGTAATACTTATCTTCCAACAAGAAGACTTCAGAGCATGATGAAAAAAATGCAAACAACTGATGTCTTTGGAGGTGCACCATATGATATACATTGATGACAGTACATTTTTCTTTAGTTTATTTGGTTTGTAATTGATTTTTCCCTTTGTTGAGAGAAGCAATGTCTTAAGCTTTAAATTATAACACACATTAAGGCACATCTTACAGTAATCGCACACAAAATACTGTACCTTTTATAACTGGTAAACAAACATAAAATCTAAACTGGAAAAAATTCAATAACTAATAAAAAATATAAACTGGGAAAAACCAAAATAACCTGATCTTAAGTGTTCCACTTTCTATGTGTGGTAAAAAGTAAGACTATATAAAGTCTGAGTTGATGGCATCTTTGAATGGCCTGCAAATCAGTATGACTGCATAAGGACAGTGAAATGCTGTGCTGTCTCATGTTGTCCCTTCCAGGCTCAAGCTTTCCACAAAGATCATCCAAAAATGAAATGATTCTCCACTCTGGATGGCGTGAGCAGATTTAGCATTTGTGGTATAGTACTCCTGCATGCACTGTGCTGCTGCTAACCCTCTGACTCAGAACAGTCACTGTGGTCCTTTTGATTTAGTTCAATACATTATTTTTTGTAATTTTTTTTGTCAACTTGACATCCAACCTCCTCTTCATTTGGTTTTGAACTTGTGATCCGTTTTAACACACTCTCTCTCTCTCTCTCTCTCTCTCTCTCTCTCTCTCTCACACACACACACACACACACACACACACACGTGCACACACACAATGTAAACATTTGCAAATAGGTCTGTAGAGATGAAAAATTAAGGCAGGGATTTTGATGACCGTTCACTAAATGCATTTTGTGTCAAAACAATAAAAAATGTTTTTACAGTTCAGTACAGATAGAGCACTGTTATGCTAAGTATGTGAAGAGTTTTGAAAAAGTGAACTTGATTGCAAGTCTTGTGACTAATACTTGTTACAAATTGTAATTTAAAAAAATGCAGCATGCCCCCTCTTCCCCTTCCCCTCAAATCTTTCCACCACCAGAATATACTATGTGTGAAAGCAGCATGCAACGGTACTCAGGCACTGGAACCAGTAGATTAAAAAGAATCAAATGATGTTCTCAAAAATGAACAGTGGAAAGTGAATAGAATGGATACATTTATACAGTGGTTTCAGTATCTTTAGAAAGTCTTTAAAAATATCTTTAAAAATGCTCTTGTGTTGTCCTTAGATTTTTGCATTAAGGATGTTTTCGGGTATTGGATATTTGTCTGCTTAACTACATTTCTCTCCTTGAACAGGATGCCACTGAAATCTCCTTTAGCCTTGGTCATTTCACCCTCCTAATTCCTGCAGAACTGAGCAATGAGCCAGAGCCAAAGAGTATAGGCCAGAGGATACCTTATCGCAAGAAACCTCATCATGCAAAACGTTAACTGAGTATTGTAGGTGTTAAAAAAAAGAGATTTAGACTATTTAGAGGCTCTTTAATGACCAGTGGTGAATTAAAATGTCACGGAAACAAATAGCTGCTTAGATTTATTCCCCCATATTTTTTCTCTACTCATTGCTGTTGAATACCTTAATTAAAAGATCTAAAAAAAACAAACAAGCAAACAAACAAAAAAACAGAAAACATGTTCTGTGTTGTGAAATCACATTTTTTTCCTTTGTTTATTTTTGCACCATTTCTGGTTTCATATAATGCAGTGTGTACAGTGTGAAAAAGCACAGCATTACTCCTGCATTTACTTGAGCTGCTTGTTAATTTTGCTTATTTTGTTCTCCCACACACAATCTCATGATTAATCTATCTCAAATATCACTTTAATAAACTTCTGAAGCTCCAGTGAAGTGTGCTTTACTGCACATAGCCAGAGGATTCCAGCAGTTTTCAGTCTGGAGCAAGCACAGGGGCACAGCTGGGGCTAGCGCTAAACAATATACCTTTTAACAGTTTAAAATTATGTTTCTAGTAATAAATAGAAACTATAGCTGCTTTTTCCACAGGCCCTCCATTACAGGGCTCAGGGTATAATTAATGACTTCCTCTGCAATGTAGGTCATACTTGAGGACCTTCTTACCAAGATTCTGCCCTAAAGATCCCTGATTTTCTTTGGTGTTAAAAAAAAAATTCACAATTATTCTCTAGAACCATGGTATGTGATTATGTATTTCTCCTAATTTAGGATGGATTTTCAGAATTTGATGTGTGAAGCTTTTCTACCACCATTGTTTGAAGGCACTTTAGTCTCCTTTTGGTAACTTTTACTATAACCCTCAACTGGAGACCAGAAAAAAATAGGGTGTCTGAGGACTAATGGATTATATGATTTAGTCTGGCCTGCCTTTCAACTGCACAACAATTCTTTTATAGATTTTTTTGAGAAAATAAAATGAAGTTATTTACTACTTCAGCACAACATGAACCAATACTACAACTTATGGCTAAATACTAAATGTAGCCACTAGGTGGAAGCAAGAGAGCGCACATCGAGAAAGATACATTGCAGTGCAAACACACATGGTGGATGATGCAGCCAATCAGCACACTGACAAATATCAACTCATTTGTCAGTTCTACATTTGGCCTCTCTCCCCCTTTCCTTTTATGTGTCTGAATACCTATCCATCTGACTGCTTGTCATAATGGATTATTTGAGTGTTACAGAAAATAAAATAAAACGAATTTTGCTCTAAATATCCATGAAATGCCAAACAATAGCAACATTTAAATTAACATTTAATGAGCAACATTAAAAAAGAGGCTTCATGTTTAATTTCATTAATAATGCAAAAAAAAAAAAAAAAAGAAAAGAAAAAAACCCACAGTTTTGTATCAGGTTGTATATAGGTAGTTCGCACTAATTTGTTAATAGTTATAACGATGTGTTGTTGTAATGTCTGCAAGAAAACTTTTCCTACTTCATTTGAATTTGTCCTACAGGAAAAAATGAAGTATCTCACTCAATATATGTCTCCTTGAGGATGGCAAGCATATAATATTTATCAAAAACAATTTACATGAAAAGGTAATTGTGACTGGCTAACCTTTTAAAGACTTTTGATCAATTCAAAGTCTGCCAAATAGTTTCATTAGTAAGAAGCCCAGATGCACAATTAATTAATTAATTAATTAATTAATTCAATCATTCATTAGAAAATACCAAGTATCATCATGTAAGAGTTGATGAAGATTTTTCAGTAAGTGCTAAAAAAGGAGAAAAAGTAGGAGAGGAATGTGATGAAAAGCCAGCCTGACTCCTGCTCTATAACACTGGTCATTAAAAATAAGACGTTTTTTTTCAGTTAGAGCCAGACTGAATTCCAGCCAATCCATTACCAAAAGGTCCTTTGGTATTAAACTTTCGAAGCTGAAAACATGCCATTCCATTTAGAAGCAGGGTGTCATGGTCTCTTCAAATTGCCCTCAGATTTCTGATGCAAATCCTCAGGATAGCAAAGCTCTAGAGACTGAAGCTCATACAGCCACGGCGGTCTAAGACTAAACCATCTAAGCTAAACACTAAGAGGGAATGACAGCTGAATTGTAGTGGAATCATGTTGGCATGACAAGTGCTTGTGCATTTTTTTCAGTTGAAGCACTGAAATCTCAGCAGCAAGTAAATCCCATTTGGCTTTGGCTTAAAATGCATGTATTTTAATGACGAGAAATGCATGTCATTCTACTTATTGCCCATTTTTATATATTGCATGGTTTTTCTGTACTGATTCTATTTATTTTTATTGTTGGAAAATGTCCACCCCTCCACCCATCACCACATTTCTGTAATCTTGTACAAATTCTTGTATGATACTTGATGTGAGGCACATTTGTACTGTGGCTCTTGCATGGTTTCGCAACATGCTTAGCCATCTCTACTCTCCTGCTTGGTGTCTTGCCAAGAGTGCTTCTCTCTGGACCATCGCCTGACCAATACATTAATCAGATATGATTGCTTTTCTAAGGCATCAGCCAAAGAAGAAACAGACATTCATATAAAATGACATAAGACCCTTGATATGGAATGAGCTTTTAAATAACAGTGACAATTTGCACCATGTTAACAGTCAATCTATCAGTCAGTGTTGTCAGCCAAGCATTTGCCTAAGAAGACAGCAAGAATCTGCTTTTCATTCTTAATTTAGACTACAGAGCCATTTTAAATGAAGATATCTATTTAAACATTTAAGCATATAAATATGTCATGATCATGTCATGGTTCACAAATGTTAGTCCCTTAGTTAATCCTGCTAACCATGGCAGCCAGTGCAAAAATCCAGTCACACACTTTATGATTTTAGAAATCTTTGCTGACAGCTCGGTGTGTGTTTTATTTACCCATTATGACAGCTCACATTTGAATTGCCCAGAGCTATTTATATGCTCACACTTTACAAAATTCAAGCTCTCAATAATGCAATTATAAATATAATTTACTTTAATAGCACAACACAATAAACTGAAAGCTGATGCTTTACTATATTGTCTTTCCGCTGCGTTTCTTTCTCCTGAGGGCATCTGTATCATCTCACAATCAGTGCAATATGGACTCATTCTAATCCTGCAGTCAGCCAATGAAAATTGCTCTTTTTGTGAGTACTGAATAAAAGATATTAGCCATCGCTGTCCACCCAGCCAACATATCAGTGATTGGCAGATGGATGCTGGGAAAATGTCTGATTTATTTCCAACTGTGTCCCCAAGTTCTTGGAATATCTACAGGCATAAAAAAAACCTTTCCACAAAGCTGTTCTACAAGATATTTCAAATGGAATCTTATGTGGAGAAGGTAATTGAATTCGGGTGGAAAAAAAATATGATTTTTATCCATAGTCAGAGTGTGTTTATGTATCTGGCCAAAAGAGAGTGGACAGAGACTGAAATATTTTTTGGAAGCATCTCACAAGCTTTGCCCAAAGATAAGAGCTCTATCTGCAAAGAGACTGCTGCAGTGACTGAATATACTCCACTCTTCCAGACTTCACTCCACTTTTATCCTCCAAGGGATACAGGCCCCTTAGAAAGCACTGGAACAGAAAGGCCAATTCTAGAGTTTTTGCTATACATTGAGGACATGTGTTTGAGATCAAAAGTTGAATATTAGACAACAAATCGGAATTTCAGCTTTCATTTCCTGATATTTATGTCTGGATGTGTTAAACAACTTGGAACATGGCATCTTTTGTGACAGACCACCCAATTTTTAAGTGAGCGAAAGAATATGAACACAGTCTTAAAGTAAATGAAAGTAAACAACACTTAGTATTTGATTGCATATCCCGTGCATCTGTCATGGTAGCACTGAATACAGTGGCACAGAACTACAATTACCATCAGCAACCTGCATATCACCTGACCACACTGCTGACCACATCCCATGAGGTTTAGTACAGAATCATATCGTAGTACACTGAGTACCAGCATGTCTTGTGTAGCACCTGTCCTGTCCTGTCCTGTCCTGTCTTGTGTAGCACCCTTTGTCTAGCTTTTGTTGTTTGTAGTCATGCGTACCCTCTAGGCTATTATGTATGTTTTGCCTGAAAATCACAGTTCATTTGTAGGTTTCTAAGATTAACAAAGTTTGAGTTTTGTTTGTCAAGTGTTATTAACAAACTACCTGCACTTGCATCCACCTCCATTACCAATTCCTGACAGAAGGTTAGACAAACTCATGAATACACCAACAGTTCCATCAGGGGAGAGGCATGCCTGATGTGGAAATAGCAGGGGAAGAGAGAATGGCTCAGCACCATGCTGGAATTGCTCAAAGTCATGTTCCCCCTTGGGAAATGTTTTAGGAGGGGGCCCTCGACCAGGCTGGAACCATCTCCCACCCTCTCTGCCCCACTGAGGTAGTCACTCCGCCTCGCTGCATGGCTGAGGATGACCCTTTATCCCAGCAGTAGATGCCATTATGGCTCACAGACTCGCTATGGTTATCACTCCATCTCCCTGTCAGGTTTCTAGATTTACATTGTTTGTGTTGTTTTTTTTTTGCCAGTGTTATTAATAAACTACCTGCACTTGCATCCACCTCCATTACAAATTCCTAACAGCTTGCAATAAGCACATCAAGCCAGCGACCCACTGACATCACCAAACTGTTGCATTCTTCTTTTATGATGATTTTCCAGGCTTGTACGGCAGCTTCTTTCAGTTGTTGTATGTTTTGGGGGGTTTCTCCTTTCGGTCTCCTCTTCAAAAGTTGAAGTGCATGCTCAATTGGCTTAAGGTCTGGTGATTGACTTGACCTTCCACATTTTTCACCTGATGAAGTCCTTTGTTGTATAATGCTACTACCGTCATGAGTTACATCAACAATTAAAAGTTAGTGAGCCTTTCTCAGATGCAGCCATGCATGCCCAAACCATGACACTACCACCACCATGCTTGACGGATTAGCTTGTATGCTTTGGGTCATGATCAGTTCCTTTCTTTCTTCACACAATGGCCTTTTCTTCACTTTGGGAAACATTAATTTTGAATCTAGAATTTTTGTGGGTCATCTCTGTAGTTTTTTTGAATTCCAATTTGGCATTCTGATTCTTAATGCTGATAAGTTGTTAGCAGCTTGTGCTATGGTCTCTATGTTTCTGCTTTTGGAATGGTGGATTGTGATACCTTCACCTCTGCCCTGTGGAGGTTGTTTGTGATGTCAGTCACTGTTGTTTTGAGATTTTTCATCACAGATCTCACATTGTTTCTGTCATCAACTGCTGCTGTTTCCCTTGGTCGACCTGTTCAGTATCAGGTTGTTAGGACACCAGTGGATCTCTCTTTTTTAGGACATTGAAATTGTGTAATTATTTAAACAATCAATCTAACAGTGCACTACAGGGCAACAAGAAACACCTGTCAGTCACATATTCCAGTATATTTGATCACTTAAATAATGGGTGGGTTTAAACAAAAGGTGCCATGTTCTAAGTTTTTTTTTTTTTACATCTAGATGTATATATCAGGAAATAAAATTCTGATATATTGCATAATAGTTTTTATTTATTTTATTTTTTTTTATCTCAAACCCTATCTCAAACCCTTTTTATCTCAAAAATGTCGTTAGTGTATAGCAAAAACAAAAGAGTTTGCCTTGCCATTCCAATTCTTTTGAAAATGACTATATGTTTTATGAGGCAGAATAAATAGTTTTCATTCACTTAAGTGGACAAAAACTCTGTGGGCTAATGTATGGAATGTGCAGGGGCAAGTTTTGTCTTATTTTAAAATGTGCCTACTATTATCTGGAAAGAGATGGAAAGAATATTGATAACTCTGTATCTTTTTTGAAAATTATACTACTCCTTGCGCTGGTGATTTTGATAGCTGTTGTGAACAATGTAGCACATGATGATTCTGTGTAAGTGTAAGGATAGGAGTACCATTCACTCAGTTTGATCTCTGGTGCTATAAGGGCAGTGTAAGTGGAATAAATATGGAGTCAAATCGAAGAGGCTGTGGGAGGCTGTAAGGATGTTAATGAGACATCACAACTCCTGTGCTTAGTTTGCAGGACTTTGGTATATTTAGGTACATATATACACAAAACTTACTTCAGTAGCTGCCTCTCTGTACAGAATGATCAATTGGATCCTGCTTTTATTATTATTCCATATCCTTGGTCCTGATCCAAGAAAAAATAAATTGCAGCTTCTCCCAATCCCCCATCTATAATAAACAAACTCTGCCTATTCTGACTGTTGTCTCTTTTCATCACTGAGAAAAACAGCCTTATCTCCCTGCTGTCCAACCACAGACAGGACAAATCTCTAAAGTTGTTTCATTGCCATAGTTTTTTTTTTTTTTTTAAAAAAGGCAAGGATATGGCCAAAGTAGAAACCCCAGCCCTGCTAATACTTTCATACATAAAGTGGACCTGCCACACACTTTTCAGGTATTTTATAATATTCCTTGAGGTGCTTTTGCAAAGTTTGCAAGGTTTAAAAAGACAAAACAATAACAGCAGAAAAACCCAAAACAAAACAACAACAACAAAAAAACTCCACCATGGTTCCTTTTTCTCATGCAATTTGAGAATGGTATAAAACACTTTTAGGATAACAGGCTGATTATGTTGGTGTGCCTTTACAATTTGGGGTGGTGCCTTTAAAGCTAAATACATAAATAGCCTCAGTCTGATTGGCTGAACTCTTGAAACGAGAACTCTGATAGCCACACCCTCTCTGCACACACGAGAAACTTCAGCTAAACTGTGAGAGGTAATCAATGGCTTCTGTGTGAGGATTGCATGTTTTTATGAATGAAGCAAAGTTTGAAATGGAAAATGAAGCAGTGGAGACCAAAAAAAACAGAGCCGAGGTCATTTAAAAATGTTACTTTTAAATCCTATGTTTTAGTGACTATTGTTAATATTCTTTACAATACTTTTCCAAAATAACAGCAGACAAAATAGGCCTATGCTACTCACTGCAGGGCTAACATATAACATAAGCTATATACTATAAAAAGAGTAAGCATATCTTTTGTGCAAAATAATGTTAAAAAGTCTTTTGTGCAAAATAATGTTCTGAAGCATATCCTCAAATATGAGTGTGGCTTTGACACTAAACAAACATTTCTGAAAATTTTTAGATAGTTTCTTGCCATAAAAATTGATGTTGGGTCATAGATTGCATAGACGCATGAAACAAATATTCTCAAACTATTTGTATGTAATAATTACATAGCTTGTGTGACTTATCACATCAGTAACACTGGTACTTAGCTAGCCAAGCTAAACTGAACTAGCAACAGCTTACTGCCTGAAGTGAAGGAGTTGCTCATCGGTCCAATAACATAATTTCAGATAATGTACACTAGCAAACCACATCTCAGCCATGTTTCTGTAAAAATTAAGGCATCTTGGAACAGAACACTTACACTTTCTACCTGACATCTCTGCTTGTTGTTTTGTTGAATAACTATGTATAGATGACTCCGTCTCATCTTCTTGATTCAGATTGCTATGGGCGGTCCATATGTAAATAGAATGGGATACATGCCCGGTGTTATGTACCAACGACACACTTTTCTTGTTGGTCCATTCTCTTTCTATGGCCATTACAGACTAAGAAGGTAACAGCCCACTCTGAATGTCCTAGTATGTTCCCAAGGCACATCAACATATTTTTTCAGCGAGAGTTTGGGACCAGGACAGTTTAGGGAACTGTTGTGTAAGTACCTGTTCTATATTCTTCATGTTAACAAGGTGCATTCATTATGTCTATAATGAATAACAGATCTGTTTAGGTGACTATACATGTATTTTTCAGTGTTATGACATTTCCATGAATTCTATTATGTCATTTGCTTTAACTCTGCTACATAACTTGTATTTCGTTGCTGTGTGGATAGTCAGTCAATATTGTGAAATTTGAATTTAAAATTTAGAAAGATCTCATTAACAATCCCATCTTGTGTATTCTGGGATCCTGGAGGTTTTGGTTCTCAACTTCTGAACTTCTAAACCCAAAACTATATATTTATATAGAATTTTAGGTTTGGTTTAAGTAGTTGAGTGTTAGAACTTCTAGCTGTTGCTCAATTTACTGCAAATATTTACCTCAAACATTATTTGCTTTCTTGGAAACATCTTGCATCTAAACAGATATGAACATGTAATTTCCATCTATTGTGTAAACTGCATGTTTATATAACCATGAATATATACATTTATAATACTAATAAGGGTAAATATGCTATACCATCTCACATGACAGTGACATATATCCTCATATCTCCTATATTTCTACTCTTGACTCTCCCAGATTGATGAGCTCCACAACCTTGCGGAGGGAGGGATTTCAAAAAAGGGGGTTTTGAGGAACTTGTGCATGGCCTTGTTTCCCCATCCTGAAGTACTGAAGGTTTGCCATAACATTTTTGTCCACCTGAAAATCTTTTTCCATGGACTCCCTAAATTCTGCCCATGTGCAAGCTTTCACTTCACTGGTTTCCACCAGCACATTCTAAGGTTACCACCATGACAGACATCAACAACCTTTTGCAGCTGCCTTTTTTGACTGAACATGGAGCATTCAAACTCAGTCCCTGACCTCGATTGGTACACAGGAGAAGTAATTTTTGAGGTAAGAGTAACTTGTCTCTCACTGAAGCTCCTGGCAGAACCTCCCAAGCAACCTGGAGCTTTCTCCTGGCTTTAGCACATGAATCTGCCCTGTACCATGTCTGATGAATCCAATTCAAACCAACAGCAGTCAGCATAACACTCTTGTCTACTAGCCATCAGTCTAGGACTGAGGAGTATCCCTATACATACCTGAGGCATCTTCTGTAGGAACTCTGGAGGAAGAGAGAGACATCCCGTAATCAAAAGGTTTGGTACCAGAACCGTGGTTACCGTGTATGAATGTAAGGTTGTCTATGTTTAGCTCATACTTTTCCTTCTCACATACTAACTTAGTAAAGTAACATTTCAAGTTCCCAAAGCCAGTTTACATTGAAAGGGACTAGTGTTTCTAAAACTGTGCATTATATTGAACCTGACCCACACCCTACATCTTGAGCCCACATGATGATATTCATGTGGAAATTTCAGGCTGAGCCTGACCAGATCGTGTACAGTGGATATAAAAAGTCTAAAACAAACACAAATCAAGTCATATCTTTTCTACCTTTGATGGGGACAATTCATTTGTTTTTTCAAGTGAAAAACAAACAGAAACATTTTAGATTTCGAGTTGCGTAAACATGAACCTTGTGTCCGTGGGTGGTACACTTAACCTTTTTAGTATCATTCATGGGAAAGTTTAGGACCATTATTCATCTGACCCCTCCCATCAAATCTGTTCACCAATGGTGGCCCTACTGGGACCATCAAGGTTCCTGTGACATACTGTAGTTCTGAAGTTCACCAATGCACAAAAATCCCTTCACCATCAAAATTAACTGAAAATGTGTTTTGATCAATTATGACAATGTACTCAAAAGGTCTTCTCCTGAGCTACTGCGTTTACATTCTTACAGAAAATTAAAAATAACAAAAAATAGAATGGGTCCATCTCAGGAAAAGGAGACTAAAATTTAGGATACATACCTGAGTATAGGAGGAAAGAGAGAGAGAGAGAGAGAGAGAGAGAGAGAGAGAGAGAGAGAGAGACCGACCACAGTAATTTCCAGCTCTACTGCAAGATGCGTAATTCTAGACAATTTGTATTCTAATAAGTTTCTTTAAATCAAGTCCAGCAGATGTAATTATCATTTTTCTTACAATGTTTTTGCAAATATTTCAGCCTTATAGATGATTCTGTCAACTTAAATTTTTACTTAACTCTATTTTCAAAAGCCAATGGATATTTACTCCAATAAATTTCCCCAATTGTCTACAAAATGTACTGCAACCTTATCCCTTTCTTGTCAACCCAGACTAATTTCTGGAAAAATATTGTAATGATTTTGACTGTTTTCAGTCCAACAACTGATATAAATACCTTGCAAAGATGATGAATTAAGATTCTATATGATATTGTCAGCAATGACTTATAGCTTCAGGGTCCCTGGTTGATCATGAGCTTAGGTTACTGTCTTTCCTGAGCTTCACACATTTCCCCCATGTTAGTGTGCATAGCGCTGCTCAGTATAAACAGTTATTAAAGATGAGTAAATGTATGAAATACTGTCTAGCTCCACTGCCAATACAGGAGCCACAACTCCTCATACTGATTCTAATCAAGCTTGGACTTTTATAAGCTCACACTCACCTGTCCACCAACATACCTGTTCCCTGTTTATCTCCAATGAATGTGTATTTAAGCAACTCATTCAGTTCTGTTTTCTTGTGAAGGTTCCTAGTAACAACTCTCCCAGTAGTACTTTCTAGCAGTTATTTCCTGATATTTTCTGTGTTTTGACCTTTTTGCTTTTTCTGTATTTTGATCTGATCTTTTTCTGTATTGTTCTGTTTGCCTGATAGTTTGACCGCTGCTTGTAATTTGACCATGATTCTGTTTGCTGATTTGGATTTTCAATAACAATAAAGCTCATGCTTACATCCACCTGCCTCGGCTTAGTGAATCATGGATCATAGTTTATAGATGTCATGGTATTTGCAGTATTTAAAAGTCCATTTAATGATGCTTAAGATAATAAATAAAATAAAATATAGTAGCAAAAATAATATAAAATGTATATAAAAATAGTTAATATCACTCCGTATCACACTGTAGTAACCTCTCAGTTACATCATGTGACATTGGTGTTTTCAGGGACCATTTTTCATCAAAATGGATACTACAAGTTTGTCAGTTGTAAAGGGCTCAGACGATGTTAAGGACTACTTACACTGTTCATGTGGTGCAAGGTTAGTAGCTAAAACATTGAAAATCAATTGCTGACTAATGTAGTTCAATGTACAGTTCTGGTACAGAGACATGAATGTCATCATGGACATGGCAATATTGGGCTTTCTTTGACTTCTTTGAACTGTCCTTTTTTGTGGGAGGATGACTGAACAACATACATATTTAATTAAAAAACAAACAAACAAACAAACAAACAAACAAGAATTTGGTGCACAAGTTTGAATTTATTTTGGGTTTTATGAAATCAACACAGGTTAAAAAATATACTTACAGTGCATCTAATATTTGGCCAAATGTCCCTTAGTGAGTTTCACCTTGACCAGACACTTTTGGTAGCCATCATGTAGCTTCTGGCAGAATTCTAGTTGGACATTTGACCACTCCTCTTGGCAGAATTGGTAGAGTTCAATTAACTTTGTGTGTTTCCTGACATGGACCTGAATTTTAAGCCCAGTCCACATACTTTTGATAGGGTTGGGGCCAGAACTTGTTTTAAGTTTAATGTTAGCCTTCTTTATCCATTCCACAACCAGCTTTAATGTGTTTGTGGTCATTGCACTTTTTTTTCTGTTGAAGAATTCTGAGTGTCTTCATTATTCTGTTCACTTTGTGAAATGGACCAGTACCACTGGGAGCAAAACAGAGCATGATGCTACCACCACCATGCTTAACAGTTGGTCAAACTCAATGTTTGTCTCATCTGACCATAAAGCTTTCCTTCAGAAGGCTTTTTCTCTGTCCATATGGTCAGCTGCAAACTTTTATAAAGCTTGAAAGTGTTGATTTTGGAACAGGGGCCTCTTTCTTGGATGGCAGCCTCTCAGTCCATGGTGATGTAAACCTTTCTTGACAGTAGACAGTGTTCCACCATCTTCCAGTTGATGGCAGGCCTGTGGCTTGGTGGTTCCTGAGGTGTTTCTGACCACCTGAACTAATTTCCTCTCAGCTGGGGGTGACAGTTTTGGTCTTTTTCCAGCAAAGTGACTTGGTAGTGTGGCTACACTTTCCAATAACTTGTATAGTTGTTTAGACTGATGATTTTAATATCTGCAGTTGTTTCTAAATAACTCCAAGAAACATTCCTGAGTTATATAAATTTATGATTTTCTTTCTCAGATCTGCACTGAGCTCCTTGGACTTTCCCATTGTACTATGTGTTGGTCAATTGAGTGTTATCAAACAAATCCTTTTTATGTTGTGCACAGAGATGCTACCAGCTGATTAACACTAACAGGAAGTTAAAAGGCATTGGCCTTGCAAGTTAAAAGACATTTTGGAACTTTCAGCACCATAGAATTAATAGTAGGTGTATGTATATTTTTGACCATGTACAGTATATATAATTTTGTCCCTTGTTGATTTCCAAAAACCCAAAATCAATTAAAACCTGCACACCAAACTTGTTTTTTTTTAAATATATGTTGTACAATAATTCTTCCACAGAAAGAAACAGTTCAAAAAAAGTTACTCAAAGCCTAATATTGCCATGAAATTCATGTTCATGGTGACATTCGTGTCCAAATATGTAAACTTCTGACTGCAACTGTAGATGCCTTAAATAGCTAATAACTCCTTCATTTAACTGAACAATTCACTGAGTGGAGCAGTGTGTGTGTGTGTGTGTGTGTGTGATCATTGCTAGCTAAGTCTAGCAAGCTAATTAGAAGAACACAACTTGACAGGATTTCTGTAAGGATGTTTTGAATGTAAAACGTGTTCACAGTTCTTGGACAGTAACTTAATCATGGAACCATGTCTGGCAAAACTACATTACTTTACTGTGTTTATAGGTATCAGTTAACTTTTCACAATTTTCACAACTATTTTTTGTTAAACTGGTCCTTGGCATAAGCAACATAGTCAGCTTTCCAGGGCACCAGCTAGAGGGTGCAATTTTTGCACGTGCTATTTTTCCAAGCCAGTAATTGTATGTTGAACATCATGCTGTGCTCAACATGAAACCTGAGTGCTTCCATCCAATGTCCAGCTGCTGCCCTTCTTTGCAGCTCCCCTTAAAAAGCCCACAGATTCACTGGCCTGGCTTCAGGTCGAGATTGGCCACCTCCTTCAAACACTGATGCTTGCCTACAAAGGCAAAAACTTTCTTTTCTCAGTTCTGACAACCAGGTGATGGACTAAACTTCACCTGATTGTCCAAACAGATGAGTCACTGGCTGTCTTGAAATGAAGACTGAAGACCCATCTAATCTCAAAGTACTGAAGGAAATCTGCACACACAAAAAAGTGTAATATATACTCTGTTGTGCAGCTGAACTAACTCCCATACTAACTTCGCTATAACAGGGTTTTAGCTTGGTGGTATTCTTAGACCCTGGCCTCTTTGTACTAGCCTGAAGATATGTTTTTGATGGAGACTCTGGATGAGCAGGCTGCCAAAAGCTGTTCATGTAGTGTAAATTCTCATAGACACACATGTAAGTATAGCCAGAACTCATGATCATCCGTTGAAGTAAAGGGGGTCGGGATCAGTCTCTGCACAACCTCACTCCAAATGTCTCGGTTCTCCTTAGCTGCCTTCAGGTTCACATACTTGATTTCTGTGTTGTGGGACAAGACTTCAGTTAATCTGTTTCCTGGAGAAAACTATACCCGCAGGTTTTCAGAGTAAGACAGATGATACATCCTCATCTGTGGTTGACAATGCCCGGTGAATTGAACTTGTCTTTGAGCGACTCTCTGAGATATGGGTGGGAGCTTACCATAGAATGCTTACAGAGTCACTGTCTCCAGCAGATGTTTTGTGCTCTGCATTGTAAGATGGTGTATGTTCCATCCAATCTAGATTGAAGATGTTTTATCAAGGTCCAAGTCTCTGCACCATAAAGGAAAATACACCGTACTGCAAAGGAGTATGACATTATTACTTATGTTTGAGTGCCAAATATGATCCAATGTGTTACAGGCATTCCATGACATTGCTTTTCTAGTTCTAAAGTCTTTCTCAGAGTCCATGATGTAAAAGCTCATGTACTTGAAGTCTTTTGCTCTCCTTATGATGGCACCAGAGGAAGATTTGAGGGTCCCCGTGTTGGTCAAGGTGCTTATGTACTCTGTCTTTGTCTCATTGCAGTAGAGACCTACCTGCACAGCAGCTTTTTTGAGTGATTGGAGGAATGCCTCAGCAACCTTAATTAACTGTACATGTAATGCAATGTCATCTGCAAAGTCAAGATCAGTTCTTTGCTTGATATCCTGTTTCTTGGATGGATTTTGATTCATTTTTCTTGCATGTTATTCATAGGAAGATGGAGTAAATAATCCAGCACTATGACAAATAGGAATGGCATTAGTGTATCACCTTGTAGAACACCGGCAACTATTTCAAAAGATGTCTTTCTTTATTTTTTCAACTATCTCAAAAGGTGTGATTACTGTAGCAGTGGTGTTGGTGTATGTATATGTTATATGTGATGTAATATCCTAGAGTGGAAGAATCTTGAACATCTTGAATCTCTCTCTCTCCAATGCTTTGTGAAAATCAACAAACAGCATGACTAGGTTTTGGTTACATCTCATTTCCTCAATGATGTGGTGGAGAGAAAAGATGTGTGTGTTGGTGGAACTTCCTCTTCCTAAGCCATTTAGATTTTTCCTGAGTAGTGGATCTACTGTTAGCACTAAAGTCAATTTAGCAAAAGCTTGTTGTAAACTTTTGCTTCGATAAGAATGAGAGTAATCCTTCTGTAGTTGGATGCAGATGTTAAATCACCTTTCTTTGGCACTGAAATGACTCCACCTTTTAGCCATGCAGATGGTAGAGTGCCATCATGAAAAATTTCATATGGATGGTGGGTATATTATCAAGGTCAGGTGACTTGTTATAAGATAGAGACTTCAGGAAAGTTTTTAGTTCATCAAGAGAAAAAGGTTTGGTGAAGATGTTTAGTTCACTGGATACTTGTATCTTTCTTAGATACTTATTAGCTGGTGCTCTTGGTGGCTCCCCAAACTAAAATGTGATAACTAGTTGGCTTTCCTGTTTTCTTGTGAACTGTCTTTGAGTTTGAGCAAAGGTCTAGAGTTATGTCCAGTGAGTTTGTTAATTAATTTCCATGTAGTTGTCTGTTCTTTGACAATGGGATAACGAACAATGTTGTTTATTTTCTCTTGAATGAATCTCTTTTGGGCCAGTGTAACATTTTTGAAGTTGATTCTGGTTGGCTTCTTGTCATATTATTGCTTGGCAGCAAAGACTTTCTTTCATACAGTTTGACAGTAGAGTGTAAGAGCTCAAGGATTGCATTTTTACTTTCTTCCTCTTAGGTAGAATGGAGAGAGCTGTCTCTTTAGTGGATGTAATTAGATTGCTATATGATTTTTCCAGGTCATCTGAGGGATCAGCAAGAACATCAGTGTTTTTTACTTCCAGAGCAAACCTGATGTTTGATGAATGAATTTGATGAAACAGGTTTCCAATCAATTTCCTTTATGGGATTTGTAAGTGGCTTTTTGGGAACCCTTTGACTGATGCATGTGGCGCAAGATACAATTCTATGCTCAGAGCTGACTGATGAAAAGGAAGAAAAAGCTGTATACTGTTTTACATTTGTTGCTGCTCAGGATATAATCAATTTGAGATTGATAACCTGCAGGGTGCTAAAGTGTCCACAACCTATTTGAGGACTTCGTGAATTTGGTGTTGGAGATAGTTCAAACTCCTGAGTGAAGTTGAGGAGCTTCTCTTTGTTCTTGTTTGTCTGGGTGTTGTAAGTAAAGTGGGCATCATTGGGTCCTAATCGACTGAAATCGCCAGCTATGACAAAAAGTTGTGTCCCCCAAAGCCACTTTCAGTGACTCCCCTAAGATATTGGTTAAACAAATCAACTTCATTCTCATCACTAGAGTTGGTTGGACTATAACGAGAAATGACAGTTACTTTAGGGTTGCTGTTGAATTCTGTGATTAGGATACTCAACATCGAGTAGATTGTCAGAGGCTTTTGGTGAAATTAAGTCCAACTCCCCCAATGTTCGATCCCTGGGAATTTTTGGTAGCTGAGGAAGTAACTATTTGGTAAATGCTGATAAATATGTATTGGATGGTTTTTCTGGGTGGGAGGATCGATGCTCTTGGATTCTGGTAATGTCAATCTTGTTTTTCAAGGTGGCAGAGACAAGTTCTTTTATGCAGGTTTGTGAAATGGATCTAGCATTAAAGGTGCTGAAGAATGTTGGTCTTTTACACTTCGTACGTTTTTGAGTTCCTCTCCTCTATTGTGAGATCTCCTTTCCAATGAGTTTGGGGGATTTTGGTCATGAGATTCAACTGAAATGTCATTTGAGTGGGAACAGTGTTTTCAGATGCTTTAACCCTGGTGCTGTGATTGGTTGTATGGTTCACAAATCCTTTCGGTAGCTGTGTACAGAATGTGGAGTGCCAATCCTATGTTCAAGTGATTTGAAGAGACACCACCTCTCTATGGTATTTAGCTAACTTGAATATATGTGCTCCTCTGTTGGCATCGTTACGCTCGGGACCACTGTGTACATTCGCCATGCTGCTGGTCTGTTGGTAGATGCCTACTGAACTACTGCTACACATAGAATAGCAGAATTAGCTATTTCCATGCCACTGGATTTGCTAGATGGCTGTTGACTTGCAGTGAGGTTCAGCTGCCTTTTGACAGATCTAGTTTTTTGTCCTGCTGGGTGTCCAGCCACCCTCCTCACCATTGCAGTGAGCATACACCAGAATAATGAACCAGATACATGCTTACCAGTAGCACTGCAGGTGTGTCCTGACCCTCCTGGGAGTGACCTGGTAAGCTAAGCCAGAACTGAGCACTATCATAGTGCAAAATTCGGTGTATGTCAGTGAATAACAATAAAACATCTGCTAACATTTCTAATGAAGTACTGCTTGGCATTCACAAGGATTCTGTGATTGTAGATACAAATAATCAGTAGTGAGCTGTTACCAGGTAAGCTGTTATTAGGAAGAAATTTCAGTTTCTGACCATTGCATAATTTGTTTTTCATTCCTCATAGTGCAGTTATAAAGTCAAGATAAATAACAGATCCTTACATAGATAATGACAGTAACTACTGTCTAATAAGATTGGCTTTTTTCTGTAATGTAATACAGTAATGTAATACTGGCAAATTCTGCTACCTTAAAACCACCAGGATGCCATTCTTCTCTTAGTTTGTAACTACTTTTATATGTACTTTTATACATACTTTTATCATAATTAATAAAACAATGTGGTCTGGTCATTTGTTTTGAAAGAGAAAGGAAAACCAAAGTGTGCTTTTGATTTATAAAGCACTTTTGTTTGATTATCAATCTCTCTTTTTAAATGTCAAAAACTCATTAAGGAGTCCTGAATACACCCTGTGTAAACATGATGACAAACAAAGCTGATATCATGTTACATGAGATTTTTAATTTAATTTAATCATTGTCAATTCCCACTAGTACTAGAGAGTAGTTGCACTGCACCTTCCAATAAGGGGGTAAAAAAATGAGGATTTATACTTCTGCATTGAATCTACGGCATAGGTATGGCTTCGAAAGTCACATAGGGTGAAACATTTATACTTGTACTAACGTGAGCTTCTCTTCTAGGAGTCACTGTCTCATGAAACACCAGAATTTACTGTTTTAATGCCCAGAAGATGAGCAATTCCAACTCTGTGTTTTGCAGTAGAAATAATAAACAGAAAATAACATGAACAAAGCATTGTTTTGAAACAAATTTGTGGGGAAGAAAGAAACCTTGCATTATTAATTATAAACAAGGTGAATTCTCACTAACATTTCTGATGTGTTTTAACTCGTCTGTATTCAGCAGCCTTGGGATGTATGTATGAGTGGCCTCAAAAACTTTCATGAGCTTTTAAAGACATTTTTAAGAAGGCAGAAAAAATACTATTTTCACTGCAAAAACAACAACAAAAATTCAGTACTTCTTTTTTATTCATAAATATGCCTGTACGTGCAGGAGAGAGAGTAAGAGAGCGAGAGAAAGTGCGCAAAAATAGACACCAGTTCTAAAATAATTTATTTCTCTGTTGTAAAAATGTATTTCTCTTTTATAGCTTGCATTAAACAGGCAAAATGAACATGAGAGAGTAGCATGGGCTTCCACAGCTCACAGTTGTTATGGCAATGATAAACAAGGCATGCATGCTCAGGCTGTAGGTGTGGCTAGCAAGTGAACCAATCACCGTTGTTGTGGTGTGTGTCACTGCGGCGTGTAGTTACACTTTTGGGGAGGTGCATATCAGGTGCGATGTAGGCTATGCCTTTAGGTAGGGGCTATCCATACCCTATGCCATAGGGTCGATATAAAAGTATAAATTGGCCTTAAGGGTTACCAAAAGCTTCTTCCAAGTTACAGGAAGCCAGCCATCACTGCTGCTCACATTACAGGGCAGCTAAACTCACTTGGAGGAGAAGCTAACTGTACCCATATTGCTCATAAGCTAACAGCATTCTGCTTTTTTTAATAACCTTTTTTTTTTATAAAGGTTTATCTTATCTTATCTCTCTTTTAATGGTAACTAGCATGCTAAACAGCTTGCTTGTGCTACTTTATCCAGATGGAAAAATTAAAGAAAAGTTAGTGAACTTTTGGGCTACCGTAAACCTCCAGATGTGCATGTGTCGCATAGGTGTTTAACTGTATTAAGGTCTAGTGAATGTGAAGGCAATACCATATGATTTACATAATTTTTTTAAACCCTCATCAAACATTTTGGATAGGAGCATTGTGATCCTAGATAGAATTGATTCTTCATAGAATAAAGGTGATCAGTCAGTTTCCCTGTAAGGGTAAAGTGGATCCAGATGATCCCAGTGAACTGCCTCCACAATATAACAGCCACCATTTTTATTTTCCTTTAATTTGTTACTTGCCTGCATATTGCACGTACTGACACACTTGTAGCTAATTGTGTAATTTAAATGAATTATAAAGGGGTAACATCTGAATTCTTTTAATAACAAGAATATTGCTCTTCACAGTGAAATAAAATGCACATGAAAGTCTCAGTGGTTAACAGACCCAGCCAGGTTACTTGATACAGCAGAGGTTCATGAAATATCTTCAGAAACACCAGGAAGGTCACCCAAGAACAATTAATCTCTAAAAACCTGAGCTGACCTAACCTCTGAGCTAAGCTCTCAGGTAAGGCTAAGTCACCTGTGCCTTTCCAAAGTAGGTCTGGGACAACAGAGCAGCGGTGGGGTGAGAGCCCTGTTGCAGGATATCGTCTGCACTCCAGGAGTGCATTGCTGCTTTATGGGCCAACTGGAAATTTTATTATATAGCTGTTCAGGAAGGCAAAAGGGCAGAGGCTCAAGCCAGCATGTGCCTATTTGGAAATGTGCTTTAATGGTTTAAAGCAAACAAATGTGAATGTGCTTAAATTGTGTATAGTATAACATACTGCCATATTAGAATATTGAAATCATTAAATATTTAGTTGAAATTACACAAGAGAGACATGAGCAATTTAGCTTTTTTCCCCTTCACTAATAATGCAAATGCTATAAAGAATTTAATCTGTTTTAAATATTCAAATCTTCAGTGGTTAAAAGTTAACAATCAACATAAATGCATAACCATGCTCCAGAGGTCTTAAAGCACTGTTGAAGTGTTCCAGAGAAGGCTGATATGTTTTGACAATCTTTCTTTTATTATTTGTACTTTGGAATGAGTAGCTGGTAGACATCATTTTGCCGTAACTAGACAGTATTGCATCACCCACCTCTTCTCAGATCAGCTCTTCCAGGGCTCCAGTGGGAGATGTCGTTCTATCAAAAATTGAACACCATCCTGCCTGCCTGAAGGGTAATGTCAGCTCTACTCCTACACGCTGCACCTAGACCACTAGTGAGGTGTGCTGAGCCAACATGAACACTTTAGCTACAGCTGGGTTAATTTCTTCATTTAGTCTTAATCTTATCATTAATCTACACTACAGTGCATTGGTCCCAATTCAGTCATATTCCTTTCATCATCTTAACAAAAAAAGTAAATTCAATTAAATGCATTAATGCAATAATATTAAAATGAATAAAATCCAATATTGTCCATGAAAGGCTCACTGATTTTATTGCAGTCAGTGATTAGCTAATTCTACCACTACCTCCTTAAGGGAACCATAGCCTTTTCAGATGCAAATTGTAATTTTTTGTCATCACCTTTGTAATGACCATCTGACCTCAGGAGTCAGTTGTAACCCTGTGACATTTACATAGAATGCATCATTTGACAAACTACTGAAGGCTAAGAACTAACGAATGCATAAAACTGACTGGGCCTGTTATTAGGCTCAGAAAAAAATGTTTAGTCGATGATAATTCACTCAAAGTAGGTGTGTGGCTTGAGAAGAAACTTGAGTGCATGAATGATTCAGTGGAAGAACATTATCAATAGAGATTTCTCTTTGGCATTTACAGAAGTACTTCTATTAGGTCTGCGGATGTAAGCTTTCTGATTATGTAGTAACTCTTGATGTCCTTTCACTTTACATTATATGCAGCAGGCAAAGCTGAAGCTCTTTTCATAAGCATTACTAAGCAAAGAAATATAATGCTTGTACAGGATGCAGAAAAAATAATTTATGCTTTTATTGCCTGTAGGCTGGACTAACGCCTTGCTGTCTAGATGTTCCAGTAGGTGCATAAACAAGCTCCAGTTAATGCAAAATGTAGCATTAGTACAACTGTACTGTTTTATATATATAAGTCATATCAGATCTTTTTCCCACCTTTAATGTGAAATTGCAAAGTGTAGTAATACAAATAAAGTGAAAAAACTATCAGAATTTTGAACAAGAGTCTATCAGCATGGCACATCTTGACTTAGCAATTTTCACACTCTTTCTTCCAAAAGCATTTTGGAGCCATCAAATTGTGAGGGCATTTCCTGTGCACAGCCCAATTCAGGTCACCCCACAGATTTTTAGATGGATTCAGGTATGAAAGATCTGGCTGAAGAAAAGCAGCTGTAAAATACGATGCTGCCACCATTGTGCGTCACCGTGGGTATGGTGTTTTTTGATGATGTGCTTTTTCTGTGCCAAACATATCTTTTGAATTGTTCTCATCAGACCATAACACGTTTTGCCACATGGTTTGGGGTTATTTAGTTGGACTTGGATGTTTTTGTGTGAGAAAGAGTGCTTCCATCTAGCCACCCAACCACACAGCCAAGATATATGAAGAATAAGAGAGATTGTTGAGACATGCAGAGAGTAATCACTACTTGTCAGATGTTCCTGAAGCTCCTTTAATGTTGCCGTAGGTCTCTTGGCAGAGTCCCTGGTAAGGTTTTGTCTTGTCAATCAAACATTATATACAGAATGCCTAGTTCTATTTGCAAGAAACAAATTTATATTGGTGTTGATATTCTGAAAAACACTAATTTTGAAAAATGCACTATACATCATATATGCACCAAGAATAAGAGTAATTTTAAAGTTAAACAGTGACCTTGCCAGAGCAGAGAGCGAAATCATACTCCACTATCCATCCGTCCAGTGTGTGTGTGTGTCTGTGTGTGTGTGTGTGTCTGTGTGTGTGTGTGTGTGTGTCTGTGTGTGTGTATGTGCGTGTGTGTGTGCGCGTGTGGTTGTGTCAGTATCAATGAATTGGTAGTTTAGGCTACAGAAAGCTATGTGGAGCTATTATATGAATGCGCCTTACTGAATGAATTTAGGCCTACGTCATAAGAACATTATAGTGTACTAAAATATTATGGATATGAAGCATGTAATTTAATGCTATTTGTAACTGTCATGAATCTGCCCCTTGCTGCCGGTACAGCATATGCTCTTCGTGAACTCTACAGTTTAAGCCAGTTCTAGCCATCATGCAGGCTACAGTTCAAGTTACAGAGCCTGCACCGTTTCCAGTTGCAGTCACACAGTCTGTCCCTGTTTCTGTCATTGAGCCCATTCCAGTTCCTCGCACGGAGCCTGTTCCAGTCCCAGATAGCGTAACTGCTCTCAAGCTGGTTCCCATGTTGCAACCCAATGACTGTCTTATCAGTGGCCATACTATGCGAATTGGACAAGGAACTTAAAAACACTTTACCATATTTAGTCCCAGCTGAAAGTCCACCGGAAAGAACTTACATTCTTCCTTGCTTAAGAAGAAGACTACTAACTAGGGCTTACACCTGGTCAGCCACTGGACACCCAGATTACAGTTAAACTTATTAACTTTTGAAAGAGAAGTATTGGTAGCCAAACATGGCTCAAGACATCAACAAACACATGACTGCCTGCTGCATACAGTTGTGCTTGAAAGTTTGTGAACCCTGTGGAATTTTCTATATTTCTGCATAAATATGACCTAAAACATCATCAGATTTTCGCACAAGTCCTAAAAGTAGATAAAGAGAACCCAGTCAAACAAAGGAGACGAAAATATTATACTTGGTCATTTATTTATTGAGGAAAATGATCGAATATTACATATTTGTGAGTGGCAAAAG
>JAQMYM010000036.1:20826109-20850410 GCA_030014255.1 Parauchenoglanis ngamensis
GGGGTCCTTTGTGACCTCGCCGACTATTACACGCTTTGCTCTTGGAGTGATCTTTGTTGGTCTCCACTCCTGGGGAGAGTAACAATATTCTTGAATTTCCCATGCCCATGCATGTGCTCAAGTTTCTGCTTGAGTTCCTGCCTGAGTTCCTGTGTGAGTTCCTGCCCACGCCCTCATCTAAGTAAAGTTTGCTGGTGTCTACTGCCATGCCCGAGCCTATAGGCCCGGGCCCCCATGAAACAACCTCGTTGGGTGCTCCAGAAGTACACTCAGTCACACACTATATAAGGCACTGTCAGTTGCTCTTTGCACATTTCAAAGAATTAGTTTAGTTGAGCCCCCTGTTGGCTGCTATTGCCAAGAGTTTTGTTCTATGTTTGATATTCCTGGTTTTGACCCTGTTTCTTGTTTTTGGATATTTGCTTCTGTTTTGCCTGCTCTACTCTTTCTGCTGATCTCCTGACCCCTGTTTGTGTTTTGACTGTGAGTTTTTGAACCATTGCCTTTGTGAATTCAATAAACAAGTTTGCTTTTACTGCTGTTTATTACCTGCACATGTGCCCAGCCGCACCCCACAAACCTGACAGTAACCATATATAAACATAAAAATGAAAGACAAATGCTTGATATTAACACACTATTACAAGCTAACATCAATTCACTTGTTTCGATATTCAAATTTGGTTTTGAAATGTTTCTTTGGATGCTATTATTGATACTGTCCCCTTCAAAACCTGTTTATTGTTTTAATTAATAATGATATGTCAAAATGTTAGTTATCCAAATTTAGCCCATTAGGAGTAATTTGAAAGAAACCCAACCTTTAACATGGCCAGAGTAGCCTAGCATATGCTTATAGCTTTTTAATATAACATGTTTCCTACAATTATCTTTACTCCAGACACTATACCAGGTTGCTATTTTTTTAATTTTTAATTTTTATTTTTTATAGATAATGATCAATGTTTTATCTTATAGAATGATATATTGCCTTCAAGTTCACAAACAAGGCACCTGAGTGCTGCTTCCTGAAGTGTGTCATTTTGAACTGCCTTCAGTGAAGTGTGCTGGTGAGGTTCATGAGTTGCGCATCCTTTATCATGCTGATACCGAATACTGTATCTCTCCCTCACATACACACTATTAATAACACATTTGAACTGAATTAAGAATGCACTTGGCATGGAGATATTTTCAACTGACAATTTTTTTTTCTTCGCATTTTATATTTAGTTCTTTACCGGTCAGGACCTTGGTGACCTCATAGCTGGCTACAGCCCTGCTTAGAGGATCATGGCTTCAGCAGTCTGATGAATCCAAGAAAATGTAAAGAAAATCCTACAGAAACAGCTGGTAGCTTATTAACTTGGGGTTGATCAGAATAATTTCATTGATGACAGCAGTATGATAATTACATTCGAACAAGAGGTTGAATGTGATTATAAAAGGGTGTGCACACTTATGCAACCAGGTTATTGAAACTTTTTTATTTTTCCTATTTTTCCTCAAAATATTTCTGATTGTTTTTGTTTAATTTTTATACATTGTAATTTCACAGTAAGGGTGGAAAAACATTCTGAAATTATTTATCTTTATATGGATCACAAGGTTTTGCACAAACTTGTGGAGTCCTTGCCAGCTTGAGGGCACACTGCCATTAAAGCAAAAAAAAAAAAAGGTACACACCAATAATAATGGTCAGTAATATAATTTGTAATGAAAAAGAATGCAAAATAGAAGCTTTGTCACTAGTGGTGACTTTTGGGCCCCACTGTATATATGTGTACTGTATTTGGTATGTGTATATATATAGTACTCCATTGG
Organism: Parauchenoglanis ngamensis; assembly: GCA_030014255.1. Lineage (NCBI taxonomy): Eukaryota > Metazoa > Chordata > Actinopteri > Siluriformes > Auchenoglanididae > Parauchenoglanis > Parauchenoglanis ngamensis. Next base: position 20,827,934 of record JAQMYM010000036.1, read on the forward strand.
TTTCCAGTACATGTTTAGTATGAGTATAAAATATTAAAATCTGTGATCAAAAGCTGATTTTTACCTTGTAGTTCAACCATTTTTAATTTTGCTTTCATAGACCTGCTGGAGTCCACACTTACATGCTAATCATAATGTACACCCTTTTATACTACTGTATTATAAGAGCATACTTAATCATCTGCTCTCTTGTTCTTTGTTGAGCTGTACATGTACTTCTGCTGCTTGATGCGATGCTGGTGTGCTCTGGACCTGTCTGATTCATCTTGACACTCTGCTCCTTGTCTGATCCTCCTGTTTCACAGGTCCACATGGATACCCTAATAACTTGTGTAATAAAAAGTGTAATTCTAAAACCGTGACATTTAGGCTCTTTTCCCACCTCCTTTGTCATTTTCAGTCCAATTTATACATGGGAAACATTTTATTATGGCCTTAATGGTATTTTTAACTGCTTATGTATTTTTAATATCCATTACCTGATTTGTACAGGTCACCAACGCATATTTTTAGCCCAAGGGAAACAAGGCATGGTTAAAGGCAAGCCTGAGATCAAATGGAAAATTAGAGTTTATTTTCTAGTATAATGATTTGTTTGTATTTATTTCAAATATTCCTTAAAGGCAAGAATAAAAGATTAACAAAAAATAAATCATTTCACATATTGTTTAAGTGGACCTTTTGAATTATTATGTGTAATGCATGCATAACATTAGAAAAAGTTTTATTTAAATGATGAAATACTGTATATTCCCTGATCTCCCTTATATGTTTTTTTTTTATTTGCAATAGTGTGTAACAGGTCAACAGGCTGACACCTCCAATGTAAAAGCTTTCAAGAGAGCACAAATCTTCATTATGTGGAGAGCCATAAGAGTTATTAAATCATATTGTTCCATTAATATGAGAGATTTGGAAGAAAAAATGTCTCATTAATTATAAAAGCAATATCATTGAATGACTGTTCACTCTCCCATTAATGATGAAACCATAATGAAACCTTATTGAAATCCTCCAAACCCAGTATGCTATTGGAAATATATCCAAAATGGACCAGTGCATTTTGTTGCAGTTTGTTAACTCTATCAGGAACTAGGAGCATTAGAGGGAAAACAGCCAAATCTTTCCCTGAACAAATGGCAGTCATCACTCCGTTTTACGTCATAAGACTTAATTGATTAGCCGCTACAGGAGATCAAAAGTGAACATTGCTTTCAGGCAGGATGCTGATGCTGGTTTCCATTTATTCCAGCTTTTGTATGGCATGCTGTTTGAAAAGCTTGGAAACACACAGCACCCAAGCTGAACAGCTCACTTTTTCACACAGTCGTTTCTCTAACTCTTACTGCTTCCTTGCCTAAGAAGACAACTCAGATTAATGTTATTGACACAAGCTTCCATGCACCCATGGGTTTGCCAGCTTTTGCCAACACATGCTTACACACACACACACGCGCGTGTCATTGGAGACAGAAAAGCACCCCCCCACACAGGCCCCTCAGGCAGCTTTCATGCAAGGACTGCACAAGGCAAGCAAAGGAAAATCTATACTGAACAGACACAATATGGAGTCACTTTACTCTGCTCCTATGAGGCTTGATAAACCTCATCAACTTGAAGGGCCGTTGTTGCATCAAGCATGGAGGAGGTAACACTGGCTGTCCGAGATAAAAGTGAAAAACAGCAGTGCATGACATCCCTGAACCAATGTTGCCTGTAGGAAAAAAAAGCTGACACAGAAAATGAATGTGTCAGAAAGGGATTTAAAAATAAGAGACACAGTGCATGAGAGCAAGAGGGAAATGGGGAGATGACTATCTGAACAGACAGACAAATCATATAAGGCACCATACAGTCAGATATATCTTAATTTAAGTTATGTAAATTAAGTTATGTAGAAGACCAAGGCTCCATTATTGGCAGGTTGTTAACATAACCTATTCTACTGCAGATAAAAGGGGAAACTCTCCTATCCGGTCATCATGTTCAGTAAGGATGTCATGGAGGCAGCAGCAGCCTGTTAATTAATGCCAGGAGTGGGCTTGTAATATCCTTAGCTGTTTCTAACTTAGAAGCATTTGTATTTGCTTAAGCTGTCTTGTCTATGTTTAAAAAAATAACAAAAGTAATATCTAAAGTAATGACAAATCTCATAATAAAAGAATAAAATCACATCATAAAACAATATAGAATACAAAACTACAATAGATTTTGGGAGCATATGCTGGCTGGTATTCATCAATGTCATACATCTTTCATACTGCCATGGTATTGTCCAGAAGCTAATATTTTTGTTCACTTATCCCTAATTCATACTTAATGTGACACAACAATATGATTTAAATAGGAGACACCTGAATCTAGCTGTTTGAGAATTATTCTTAATAAAGAAATATGAATGTTCCGTTTCCTTCATTACCCACATTTGCTCGTAACACATATTTACTGTCAATAACACATAATTTATCAAAATTGGATTAGCTTTTCAGAAGTGGAAACACACACACACACGCACACACGCACACACACGCACACACACACACACACACACACACGCACACACACTTGGAAGCAAACCCAGACTTTTGGACTCTGTAACAGAATTACTCCAAAATACACCAGCATTGTGACTGCACTATAGTATCTGGACAGATAATGTTTTCCATGCCACTCTTTATTATATTTTCAGTTTCCATCACTTCAGAGATGACATTATATATATCTGGCTGTTTATAAATTCATAGTTTTAAACCTTGGATTACAGGCTCTTACATCAGTTGCTCACATTATAAATCTGAAAGAAAGCATTCAAAATTTTATACGAGCAAGTCTTCATTCCCCAAGCCCGTCTACATCTAAAGAAACTCCAACCACTTACGCCACAGGTAGAGGTGTTTGAAGCATACTGTTGGTTGTGGCAGATTTGTTTCAAGTGATTCCATGGAACAAATGGGTCTTCTGAATAGTAAGGGTGCTCTCTCAAATAACTATCTGTGCTAACTATATCTATAAGTGCTATTCATGTACCTTGAATATTTCCTACTATTCATGTACCTTAATTTTACTTATTAGTACGTGGTATGAAGATGTGTAGTTTATATGGGCAGACAATGAAGCTTTATAAATGGATGTTAGAAATTTATCAGACAATTTTTTTCAGTTTGAAATCACAATCTTCTGGTCATTAGCACATCCTTAGCTGCACTATTCTGAATGAATTCAGGTTCCTTGAAACTTTTGACCAGACATACTGTATGACTTTCTAGAAGTTTTAAAAACATTGTATGTTCTGATTACAGTAATGCCAGACCTATGATTAGAGTAAAAGTTACCAGTCTCCAATGACAATGGCCTATTCTCCCACCCACCTCCAATTCTACAATATCATTGTCATTGGCTTTGTTATTAGTGAAGGAAAATTAATTATCAGCGACTGAAGCCCCCAGAGCTTTTGGGCTAGCTTAATGAGAAAGAATTAATGCTGCATTGACGAGGCAATGATACATAGCCAAAACTTATCTTGAGATATCAAGGTTGGGTGGCAGAATCTTACCAACTTGTATTATGCAAGAAACTCATGAGCATTTTTTTCATGAGTTTAGCTAAGAGTTTTGGTGTAGGTTTAATGGTGATGAAACTTTAGTACTTTACTGTTGCTGAAAGAAAAAGAACCAGAGTGGACACTTTAGGTGGACCTATTTTTTTTAAATGATCGTATAGTTACATAAGCACCACAATGACACCTTTTGGTGATTTTTATGGCACATAAACCCAAATACATATTTGTATAATTTTGTATATAAAGAAAAATGCATGAAACTCTTTGTTGAGAAAATTCAACTATATTTACATTACATATAATCATAAAGAATGTCTTGTTTTCCTTTCCACGGACATCTCTGCTATTATTGTTTGCATGCTTGCATTTTGACATTTCTGCTTATAGGATTACAATTATAGTACAGTACTCATTTCTAGTATCAGTCTTAGTGTCTTCAATTCTTTTTCCATGCAATTTATGTTTTTTATGTTATGTTCTATTTCACACCACAAAACTATCATGTGTGACATCACACCCCCAAAAAAGTAGATGCTCTGTGCCAAGAAGTTCCTTTCCTCTTCCTCCTGAAGTATGAAAGAAAAAATAAATCCAGCAGTTCAATGATGTTCAGAGATGTGGTTGCATCTAAATCTAAATTCGAGAAGGTTGAACTAGTTCTTAAAGACCCCCCCCCTTTCATATGCACATTAATAACAGTAAATTAAGCTGTACAGTCATAGTTTTGTTTCACATCTGTGGATCTGAGCAAGACTTCTTTTCATGGTCCCATTTCCCTGGAACAAAGGTGGGTTTTAAGGTTTGCCTTCCAAGGACAAGAATTCCAGTTCCACAGTCCTGTCTTTTAGCCTCTCCCTAGCACTGCAAAGGGTTTTGAAAATGGCATTGTCTTCCTGGAGGTCAGTGGCACCAGGATATTTCCTCACTTAAACCACTGGTCCTATGTGTCCCCATTAAGGATCTGACAGTGAACTCAGAAAAGAGATCCCTAATAATGAAGCAGGCTACACAGATCATCGGCATGAATTTGAATTCACTGAGAATGCTAGCCACACTGTCATCCTAGTGTGCAGAGGATATTATTATGCTTGCCAATCATACTCAGCCTGGCTGACATGTGAGGTATACACATCAGATGATAACGATTGCAGCAAGAGTGGTGATTCTAAGGCCATGCTTAGGGAAAGGAGCCTGAGCATAAAAGAAACATAACAGTCTGGTTGAAACATCCAATCAGAGAAAGGAATAGACATGGCTATTTTGCATGCTGCACAACTGTGGGGTGCTACAGGAGTGGGGCTTGGGGGCAAGGGGCATGTAGATAACCAGTAGAATTGTGGATGGGCCATCTGGCCCTCAAGTTCATCTTACTGGTTCTGACACCTCACCATGTGTTGACATGAAGTCAGCGTTATCAGCTGTCTTACACAGAATCTCCACACCCCATTTATAACTAACCTCCCTGAAGGTGGTTCATAGTTGCACAGAAGTACAGTGAATATACTATCAGGACAGCGTGTACATTCAGAGTTGTGGCATCTGCACCCAGAATTGGTAGCCGAAACTCGAGAGAGGTTTGGTGAGGCACAGAGAGACCACGGGTGCCAAGTCAACACATTGACAATTCAGAAACTAGGCACATAATCCTGCTTGTAGCCCAGAGATGGCAGTAAAGATTTTGGCTCCCACCACTGCTTTCATTAGCTGTCGGTACACCCTTGTAGTTTCTTTTTTTAGCAGATAAGCTGTCCCAAATGTATGGTCAGATTTGTGGGTACAAGCAGTGGAAACACTTCTGAGTGCAAAAGCCCCTATCACACTGATCTTATATGTCCTTTAAAAGGCTGGACTCAGTGCAGTGTCCAGTTCATTGTATCCGTCTTTAGTCACTGCTATACTGTGGCACCCCACTGTCCCCATCTACTCTAAAGGTGTATATGGCAGTCATTACAGCACAGCACATCACTGGGTGGTGGATGCCATCATCATAGCCTATAGATGGGGCTGAATGCCTACTCTTTACTGTGACATGACACTTTACAAGGAGCTTCTGCTCCTCATGAGCCTTAATTATAGGTGTGCTACTCTGACCAGTACATTAGCCTGCACTTTCTCCAGATCCTACAAGATTCTAATAACTATTCATGATAGTCCTAAGGTCAGTACGATTTCTTATCACATTAATTCATCCATATGTTTCAAACAGTAGTTACAGTATGCAAGTAAGTGTGGTTCTGTGAACTCCAGATCCAGTTCCTTGTCATTTAGAAGTAGTGCTGGCTCTGTGACAATGTTACATGACTGCCTGAAAGTTTTATTTATTACAAATACTATTTAATAGTACATCACTATTTTGGACAGTCTTGGCATGCGTGCAGATGCACACGAGGAGGTATCCACTTGTGCAGTTTTGTTCAAGAGAATAGACCTAGAATTAGGAGAATAAAATAGGCAATGCAAGTATTATGGTAATTAGAAATCAGTATGCCAGGACATGTAAGGACCTTTTGAGGCACTGCTATTGCACAGACACTTGGGTAATGAAGTCAGAATTGGATTCAGGCATGGATTCAGCAGTCTGCATCTGCCTCACTGTAAATCTCACCTGACCTTTCTCATGTTGACAACACTGAGGATAACAAACTTCTGTATTATAAACAGCACAGAGACATTCAAGATATGGTCAAGTATTGTATCTTACAGACGAACACCAAGGTTGCTCACAAGAAAACATTATTAATATTGCATAAAGTTTTATCCAAATAGAAAAATTATTTGCATTCTTTTGAACCAATTTTGATGGCAGATATGCATTCAGCGCTGTGGAATTTTTTGGTAGTTTTGAAACCCTGTGATACTGTAACAGCCATGACAGCCAAGGAATGCTTGATGAGGCAGGCCCTGATCTTAAATTATGAATGCTGCACTCTCTCCCCAACCAAAGATTTGGAAGATATAGAGACAGCAACCACAACTTTAGGCATTAATTGTACCTGCAGCTTTGTAAATGCCTGTCATATTTTTAATCTAATGGTATAAATGAATAAATGAAGAGATGCACAAACAAACAAACAAATAAATAGAGGTTTAGGTTTATTGTTTAAGTGCATTCACTTTCAGTAACTGCTGTATCCTGATCAGGGTCATGGTGGAGCTCAAGAACATTGGGCATGACGTGGGAATACACCCTGTAAGGGATGCTAGTCCATCACAAGTCTCCACAGATACATTCACACAGTCATGCACACCTGGGGTTAGTCAATTCATCTAATGCCAGGTTTTTGGGAGGTGAGAGGAAACCCACATGGACACAGGGAGAACATGCACAGAAAGACTGGACCAAAGACCCAGGAACAGCAACACTACCTGATGCACCACTACACCATCCAGAGGTTAAGCTACTTCTCCAAATAAAATAACAGAAAATTATGAATATCATATACATTTGGAACTTCAATATTTAATTGTTTTTAATTTGAATGCTTTGAAAGACTTCTTAGTTCTGTGTTTTTTTTTAAGTAATAAGTTATAGATTATGTTTCAAACATCTGCCATAGGCCAGCTGACTTTATTTTTTAATAATCTCCAAAATGATACTCTCCAATTACCTTATACTCTCTGAAAAAAACTCACCTCCTTCCCCCATCTCAGTTAGAATTTTTATTCGCAATGCCTGCAAACAAGTCCAAAATGATATTCAATAAATGTGGTCCACAAAACAAGAAAAGGTGATCAGCAAGCATCAATATCAGGGCCAAAAAAAATTGCAAAACAAGGATCAATACAATGTCAAAAGCAGAATAGCAATACATATAAATCAAGGCTGGGAAAGTTCAGGTACGTATATACTGAGCATTGCTTCACAAAGAGGTGGTGAAAGTGTATTTTTTTATCATCTACATGGTGAGATTGTGTTCAGGTGTGTGTGATTAGAAAGCCAGTGACTAAGCAATGGGAAGTGACTGAGCGATTGCTCCATGAGCAATGGGAAGTGTAGTTCATGGTGGCCATGTTTGTCTGCTGAGGTGTGTCCTGGGAATTGGAGTTTCTTGTAAACACCAGATAATAATAACTAATAAATGGAATGACTTGACCTTGTAAAAAATTGTTTGAATACACCTGAAATAGTTCTTAGTGGTAACTAATTAATCCATCCATCCATTTATTATCTGTACCACTTATCTGTTAAGGGTTGTGGGGAAACTGAAGGCAATCCGCTGACTTCAGGCGAGAGGCAGGGTACACCCTAGGCAGCTCGCCAATCTATTGCAGGGCTAACACAAAGAAGAACAACCATTCACACTCACATTCACACCTATGAGCAATTTAGAGTAGTCAGTTCCTAATCTGTATGTCTTTTGGGCTGTGGGAGGAAACCCACGTAGGCATGTGGAGAATTTGCAAACTCCACACAGAGAGGTTCCAGTCAGCCGACTGGTTTGAATCCAGAACCTTCTTGAACTGACAGGAGTTAAATTTAATAGCCCACAAAAATTGCATTTGCTTAGTGTCGTTGGGTAAATATTGTAATTCATGGCATGTCTGGGCAGGACAGTATGGTCAATTTATTTTCAAATATTCATAAAATAATCTTTACTTGTTTACATAGCATAGGTTTCTTGTAATGTTGTACTACAATTTCATTATCTCAGTTTCATTGTGCATATGTAGGTACGCATTACAAAAATATAACCAGTGATTTTTGAATACCCTTAAATAAAAAAAGTTTGACTGTATCTACAGAATTGTGTAGCATGAACTGACACAATGGGGCTACAGCATTGTCATTCTGCTGACAGATCTTTAATTAATACAAAAAGTCTTGCAGTCTCTCTCTCTCTCTCTCTCTCTCTCTCTCTCTCTCTGTTCTACTTGAACAATAGAAAAATGAGATGGAAAAGTCTGGTTCCTTAGTTTCGGAAAAATATGAAAACTGTTGTCCTTTGATCATTTCCTACAATATCAATTTAATTTTTTTACCATTATAAAATCCTACCTGCAGAATATTGTTGAACACATTGCTGTAGCTGATTGTAGCTCAACTGAACTTATCCCATCTACCCTTAGTACTCAGCATAGCATTTTTTTTTACCCCACACAAACTCTTTAGAAAACTTTCATTAAAATAGTGCCAGTAGGGCCATAGTGAAAAATAAAGGGAAGAGAGTAAGCCATATAAACCTGATGCTGTTTGTTGTGAAGGCAAATCCACTGATATTGTTTTCTGGCAAGGCTTAAAAAGCAAGTCCACTAAATAACACATAACAAATAACACAAGTCATAATGAATACTCTGCATCATTTTACTGCAGTTATGCTGAAAGGAAGAGTAGGTCACTGAGTAGGTTGCTTCTGTCTTGTGGCCATTTGTCACATTTAACCATCAAACCACATTTGTTTTTACCCAAGGGCAAATGCAACTTTGCTCAGTGAATAACTTGACCTATGTCAGAGACATGAGGATTCATCTTAGCCCAAGATATTACGAATTAAATCTATAATTTTGCCTGCAAGGCCAACTAAATTAGACTAGCCAGAGGGAGGCAGTATGACTAACAGAGGGAAAAGAATATCAGACAAACAGAGAATTCTGTGAATGCATTTTATTGTATTTTTTTATTTAACATTATAAAATCAGGATAGTCACATAAAGATAAAACCATTTTTTCAAGTGAGCCCTCTTCAAAACAATTAAAAACAGGCTGTCTTACTGAATTCAGCAGCTCTAATTTAACAATTTAAGCTCATAGTCTGAAGCACATAGCACAGGTGCATTTAGGGTGTGTCCAACTTTTTAAAGGTGGAAAACATGGTCGCAGTGCCAGGTGCATGGTTCAAAAGGGTTAATTAACCATGGGTGTGTTTTGGGCATAATGTGCAATAAAACAATCAGGGTGTCTTCCATTCCCTTAAAGAGCCAGGTGCACTTGCACTTTGGCAGATTGCTATTATAATGGCAGATTTGACAGATAATAGGAAAGAACATTTTTGGCAGAGAAAATGGATCTGTTTACACATGAAGTGAAAGTGCAGAAGCAGACCATTTATGGCAACAGCAGGATTCCACCAATAATAAGATAATATTCTTTCACATTGAAATCTTCTTATTTTTAATCCTTTGCATGATTGTGCAGTGCTGCATGTCCATGTCTCTGTGCTTGTAACATGCAGAGTGTATGTGCATTGTGCACCTATGTAGATGCATATTTCTATCTTGATTTGTGTCATTAAAATAAGAATGAAATACTGCACCATTAACTTCAAACCATTAACGTTTTGTTGGTCAGTAGCGCAATCTCTTTCTGATGCTTCAAGATAGCAATGTGCCAACAATGCGCCTGACCACACCTCATTTTAAGACCAACATGCCCATGGGTGGTCAGATGGGTACAAGTGCATTTGTTACTTAAACAACATAGGCATTGAACAGGAAAATGACAACTGCATCAGTCTCAAACTAGCAAAGACACTTGCGTAGCGCTTGGTGCTGCTTTGAGACAGGTATAAGATAGTTCCCTTGATCTCACTAATTGAGTCATTATGTCATGCTTTAGTACAGATAGATATGAAGGAAGTCAACTAAAAATAGCCTTATACATAAAAACATTCCAATCAATATTTATTCAAATTGAAGGTGGTGGGCAGTGAGTCATTTAATAGAGATCCTCATCAGGGTTGCAGAGGACAAGGAACCTGGAACACTGGGAGTGAGACAGGAATACAACCTATATGATACCTCAGGGACATGCACACCCACATTTACACCTTAGCTAAGCTAATCTATCTACAGGCATGTTTTTTGAAGATTGGAGGAAACAAGAGAACCTGAAGGTAACCCATGTGGACACAGGAAGAACATGCATAGAATATCCATACAGACCTGAGTTCAGCATCAGTCCTGGAACTCTGGTGCTGTGAAGGACCCTGGAGTTACCCGCGGTGTTACTGTGCTACCCATAATCATTATTGCTTCTAGCATTTGTTAGTGAATATGAGTGAACCTTAAAACCTTGGATTTCTTTTTAACTAAAAGGACTCATCCACTTTCTTCATCTAGTTTTGAATCAAGGCAAAACTCTTACCCATGTCTCTGCTTCAGCATGTTTACAATACAATACAATACACATTGTTTTCATTTTCCTGTTGCAAACAGAGATACTCTCATATGAGTTCCCCCAAAGCTCCCTCAAGGCAAGCCTGTCCAGCACACCAGAGCAGATCAACACTTTCCCTTATGTGCAGAGCTTTTTGACATGTACACACAATATTCCACATATGGGTTTCACATTACATCTGACATAACAGACTAGTTGTGAATACTATCAGAGTGTTTTTTTTTCTGTTTTTTTTTTTAAAGAAAAAATTTAAAAAGGAAAACCAGACAAAAGTTTGGAGAACTGCAAACATTGCATGAACTTTCCTAAGACACAGTAAGCCAGAAAATTATGTAGATTCTAATAATGGACATGAATATGTTTAATTATGTTGTAAAAAAAAAGCATGGGTTCACTTCTCAGATAAATAACTGCTGTTTTCTTTTCTTTCTTTCTTTCTTTTTCTTTCTTTCTTTCTTTCTTTTTTTTTTTTACCACCTTTTTAACCACTGAATACTTCTGTCATGGTTGAGGATTGTGGGGCAAATAAGATAGATGTAAGTGCAGTAATTAGAGAGTTTATTAGAAAAATCAAGCAAACAAATCCAACACGTGAATCAAGGTTGTGATCAAACAGGGAAAGTGTGTGTGATGGGCAGACATATTGGCAGAGACAAAACTTTTTCTATTGATGAAAACTAGGATGCATATATTTCCTAGGATGTGTATATTTCACAAAAACAGACTGGAGAACACAGGGTATAAACAGACAAACTAATCAGGTTAAACAGAAACAGGTAAATGTGATAACAGCATAATAGGGAACCAACCAATGGTGTTTCTCCATGAGAGGCACTGAGAAATGCAGTAAGGGGTGATAAGTGACAAGTTCAACATTAGGACTTCCATTTACATTTTTTCCTTAATCAGTATAACACATTTCTTCAAATTAAACTCAATGCACTCACAATACACAATGAAATACTGCATACTCTCCTTACTTCAATGATAGCATTCTTATAAAAAAACAGTCACTGACGTCAAATCTACAGCTAGTGATCTTTTGATTCAATAATGTGTTCAGATATAATCATACAGATACGCAGATGTAAAACATATTTATCAGGCAGTTTTACAGCACTACTGATTTTTCCCCTTTAATTCAATGTATGGTGTTTATTAAAATATAAGGTAATATTTTATTTAATAACTTTTCACTGGTTTCAAGGTTTATTTCTACTTTTGTAAGTTGTGATTTTATTTCAGCCTCGGGTAGCCCTCCAGCTTTGTTTTGTGTCACCTCCTCTGTATGTCATCACCACCAGCACCTGGCAAAACCTGGTTATGCTAGCACGGGAGTCTACCCAAAACTCCAATTCCCACAACACCTTGGCCTACATGGCTGCCATGGACTACAATCTCCAGCACAACACTTCACCTACACGTTCACACCCACCCAAGTTCTAATCATGCACACCTGTCCCCAATCACTCACACACCTTATATAAACACAGACTCTCACAAGGACTCCTCGCGAAGTAATACTCAGTGTGTTTGTACCTGACTTACAAAGCGTTGCATTCTTGTTGTGATATTCTGGCTTTAATCCTACCATGTTGTCATGTTTTTGGATTTTTGGATTTGCCCTTGTTGTTCTGTTTGCTAATCGCCTGACCTTAAGCCTGTACCAGATTCTCAAGTCTCCGTCACTATTTAGAAAAGTTTGCCTGTGTTTTTTAATAAAATGTCAAACCTGCATTTGCATCTATCTCTGGCTCATCTGACAGACTATGTCACCATCTTTCTGGATGCAGCATGTGAAGGGATGTGAAAACTGGTAGAACAACAACACTGTCTGGGTGAGTTTGACGCCAAGCTGAACATTTTCACCAACGAAACCTCTGCCTCAAAGTTGCCTTTGAATGCATCCATCACTGTCTGCACCTCCCTTGTCTTGTCATTGTGTCAACCACAGCAGAGTGCCCAAAGACCACTCTTCAGTGAATGTTCTGAACATGTATCATAACTGCTTAGAGGTCATTAGCAAAGCCAAATCTAGTTGTCTGCCCCCACATAGAGCCTTTGACAGTGTTATTGAGCTTCTCCTAGGTACTACAACACCACATAAGGACATTTATCCCCTTTCCCTAACCAAACAGCAAGACATGGATGATTACGTCAAGAAACCTTTCCAACAAACATACATTCACCCTTCCACATCTCCAGAATCTGCTGGATTCTTCTTTGTGAAAAAGAAAGAAGGGGGACTTTGTCCTTGCATTGACTATCCAGGGCTCAAACAGATAATAGTGATATACCAGTATCCCCTCCCTCTGGTCCCAGCTCAGTATGGCTAAGGTATTCACCAATCTTGACCTACACAGTGCTTACAACCTTGTGGGCATCAGAGAAGGCAACAAGTTAAACACAGCATTTAGCACCACCTCTGGCCACTTTGAGTACTGTGCCATGCCATATGGGTTCTCTTGTGCCCTTCAGTGTTTCAGCATCTCATTTATGATGTGACAAGGGAGATGCTGGGCAAATTTGTTGTTACATATAACGATAACATCTTAATTTATTTACCTCCATGTTTAGCATGTTAAGCAAGTCCACATTCTGCATGTTAAGCAAGCATGTTAAGCAAGTTATCTTCCACTTCCTCGCGCACCAGCTCTATGTAAAATCAGAGATGTTTGTCCATCACCTCTTTCCTGTGTCTATTCAGCTGAGAACAAGGACCAGAGGCCTGAACCTATGCTGCTCCCTTCCTGCTTTGTAAAGGTGATAACCTGGGACATTGACAGGGAAATTGCCAGCAACACAATGCACTAAGTTCCCTTTTCTTGTCCACTGAATCGTATATTTGTTCCACACACCACCTCACACTACCTGAGAAGGAGATTATGCCACAGGCCATGTTGGCACACAGAGAAAAAAAACACTTGTTGAAAGCAAGGTATTGGTGGCCAGACTTGATCAATGACATAAACAGATTTATTTCTTTATGTACTGTGTGTTTACAGACTAAAGTACCCAGCGGGTAAACTCATGCTTCTACCCACTCGACAGCACCCCTGGTCCCACATCACCATCAACACACACAGACCTCCCAGAATCCCGACACAGGTAACACAGTAATCATGGTAGTTCTTTAAGCATAGGTTTCACTATTTTGGAATCCCTGAAGGCTCTAGACAAGTTTTATGGAGAAACCGATGGCCAGCTACAAGTTAATGGACAGGTAGAACAGGATCAAGGATTGGTTGCTTTTTGAGAACTTTATGCTAAGAACATCAGGACGATTGGGCACAGTTCCTCCTCTGGCCTAAGTACGCCCAAAACTCTCTCTGTCATGGCAGGGCTGGAATCCACCCAAAACTCCACATTCCATAACACTCTGGAGCCTACAAAAATGGTTGCCATGGACTACATAATTTGGAATGTCTGCTCCTCTGAGGCAATGCTTCACTTCTTTTCTGTCATGCATGCAGGGCAGTGCAAAAGGCTTTGTCAATAATGTAAATCTCACAGGTACTTCTATCCATCAAAAAATGAATTGCTTACCTCTGACAGTGATAGATTCTGTCTCCACTGAGCTGTATCACCTTCTCAAAGACAGGATCATTGAGGAGATTGATGCTTAAGCCTGGGTTTTTCACATCTTTGTCACTCAGTAGAAATTTTGCAGAGCATAGTAAATCTGCCATTGTGAACAACTTTTCTCTGCCTCACATGATTGAATGAATAATGTGATTGGTCTGTACTACACACATTATTAAGTATTGCTACTCCCACGCAACCATAATTTGACTGCTTTCATCATACACAAAGGGTTCAGATTTTGCGAAGATCTGTACATTTATTTACTGCAAATAAATAAACACTGCAATATTCTTACTAGGGAATGCATTTCAGTACACATCATATAAGGAATAACCTTATTTCTATTCTATGTCAGATTTTTGTAAAAGACAGAGTTCTTGCCCTTTACTCCATCGGTCACTGGGATGGTCATAATTTTGCTGGGCAGTTTGTGGCCAATTGGTATGCAATCACTACTAAATTACTTAATTATGTATTGTGTAGTATGTTTACTTTGTTTCAATGGGGATGTTATTTATGGGCTTTGGTTTATTGACTCTGTTGCTATTTTCCTTAAAGGGTGCATTCTTAAAAAAAAAAAAGAACAACGTCTATTATACATCTTGGCATGTCACTAAAGCACATATAGTAATACAAACACATGTATATTGTTGCTTGGAAAGAAAAGCAATAGGTATTTTTCTTCAAACATGCTGACAGGCCAAAGGAATATTTAACCTTAATGCAAACAAACTTATTCTTACTTTCCTTTAATCAAAAAGTCAGTTCAAATAAATGAATGAAATGAAATAATGAAATAATAGGTAACACATAGGTATAGGTAAAACAATAACGTTAAAACACATGAACCATCAGGACACAAACCTCCATGAAAATTTACTAAGGTTTATTCCAATAGGTAGCAGGAGAAACACATAAGTCTGTAATGTTACTGCTTTTTGCAATGTTACACACTGTTAAATTAAACTCTCATTCTCTAAGGACCACAGTAAATATACATAACTCATAAGTTATTACATTGGTACAACATAAACCTGTTCAGAAGTCACTTTATGGAAATCTGAATAAAGTCTCAAGTTTCTGAGCTACAAGTTCATTTCAATTCTCAAATCATTAGTCATGAACTTTAGATAACATATATATATATATATATATATATATATATATATATATATATATACATTACATTTTTGCTTTAGGCATTTTACTTCACATAAATAAACACTTCAATATTCTTTCTACGGAATGCACTTCAGTACACATCATATAAGGAATAACCTTATTTCTTTTCTATGTCAGATTTTTGTAAAAGACAGAGTTCTTACTCATAATTAATATCAGAATCTATAAATATTTATATAGCAAAAACAATAATAATTCCATTCTTGAACTCACACTCATACACTTTCATGTGAATACACCTAACTATTAGGTTACTATCTTTGCTAACTATCAGGTTAGCTAGGATACAAACTTGTTATCTTTCAGGTTATACTTTAAGGTGGCTAATAAAACGCTAGTTAAATACAGTAACTGTGGTTCTGGAAACAGGAGAATACAACCAGGGAGGGTGTAAATCATTGTGAATACATCCTTGTGTATGAAAACATACAGGCTTAGGCCTTCCAACAAATTCACAAGTATGACAGCATTTGCAATGCAAATCTGATGGTCTGAACACTATTCACAGAAGAGCTCCCACTTAAGGGCATGCAAGTTCTGTGAGTGGGGCTCTTGTATTCAGAATTCTTCTCTGTGACACAATTATATCACAATCCACAGTTGCTTATTCTGACACAATTGATCTGAGTGAGTGTTCCAAACCTCACCATATAGCAGGGACAGCAGATGTGCTTAGGGAATAAACCATTAGGGTTTCAACACCAAGTGTAAGCAGTAGCGGTAACCAAGGTCTTGTTGACCATCTTGGGGAGTTGTTAGCAAATTCTGTATATCACGCAGGGATGAAAAATGTGTTGACTTGGTGTTATGCCTCATCAAACCTTTCACAGATCTAGCCTATAACCTCTGGTTGTACTTGTAATACATATGGACATAATGTATATGCCATCTCAACAGTGAACCCACCAAAACATTGTACACCTCTGGCAGATGAGTAGCCTTCAGTAGACCAGGATAGTCTGTGTAAGGTGGAGCGAACTACTCAATAATATTTCGATCATAATGATGTCTGAGTGGACAAACTCAGACCTGGCAAGAACAACTTGAGGGTCAGATCAACTGCCCTCAGTTGAAGCTGGTCTATTTGTTGTGATATTATACTGTGGGGAGACATACACCCTGTAGCCCTATCTGTTTCTCCCCAGCATATGATAGAGACATCCATAGTAAATATCTCTTTTTGCTGGCCCTAAACAAGCTTGTTCTTTTGGGAATGGGCTGGATCTCAAGCAAGCTCATTATTTTGGGCTCCTTTTACAGAACTTTATATTTGTGGTGTCCAGCAAATGCTGATAATCCAGACCTCTAGCATCAGCAAGCCTAGGGGATTCAGCAATGTCATCAGTCTTAGCATCTTTATCACCTGCCAATACCAGATGTTGGTATGGCTGAATCTGATCGTCAAGGAGAATAATACCCATCACACACTGGATTAATGTATTGCCTAGCATTCTCAGTGAATCTAGCCTCATGGCAATAAACTATGTGGCATGCTTTGGTGTTAGGGAGCCCTTTTCTGAGTTCACCTTGAGACTTAGCACCATTATGTGGGCAAGAAGAGCAGACATCTCCCGAAAGGCCTGTACAGCATGCATGGTAGTATTCTGGTGGCACTAGCCATCATGGGAGACAGGGATTGCATACCGGTTGTGCAAGTGAGAAACTGACTGAACAGTGACTGTCACAGCTAAATCAGAGCATAGAAAGTTTAGACATAACATACTCAGGCATCTCAGATAAGGACAAAAAAGCTCTTGGATATGCACTCTTATCCTTGATTTGCTGGGCTGTATACTGCTGAGATTGTTACAATTAGCTTCCTAATAGTGCAGACATGTGCACTTATCTCATGTGATACTGATAAACAGAATTCATCCCTGAATAGTTGAATTATTGATAAACTTTCAGAAATTGCCCGCATTTACTGTCCTACTAATACTTACAAGGTTATATAACAAGTTGGGTACTTTATCAGTATGAATACACATGAATATGATAACTGCTCCTCTGTTTTCTTTCCTGTTTTTGCTTAATTAGCATTGCACTGAAGAGCACTGCAGTAAATTACTGAGCATTGCAGTAACTGACAGGAAAGCAAAATGTTTTATTCATTCATTGTATTAAAACTGGCAGTCCTAATTTATTATTTTTTGTTTATGTTTTTATAAAGATGGAAATTTAAAAAGTGTGTCTAGACTCTGAGTCAAGCTGAGATTGTGATTCTGCCATAAGTTCTCAATAAACATAGTGAATAGGAAATATATAACTTTGTCATTACAGCTTTGCGTGCTGTCGAAACTTTCACTATGTAATGGTGCCAAAATCAGGAGACACTGCAGAATATCTTTAAGTAGATCATTTTTGATTTTTCATTAAATTTAGGAATCTATTTAATTTCATCACCATTATGTGAATCTAGAAGTAACAAAATTAATAGTCATGATGTTCTACTGTGAGTTAACTTGACTCGATTAACTTGACTTGACAGCCTTGTCAGCTGAAGGTTATTGAAGTAAGGTAGCATTGCAGCTTTACAACTTACAGCTTTACAGGGCTTGATACTGACCTTGGGTTACTGTTGGTGCAGAGTTTGGCATGTTCATATATTCGCTTTGGTCAAGGTTCTCTGTTTTTCCACTTACCAAAAAAAATTTGCCAGTAGGCAGATTGGTCATGCTAAATTGCCAATAAGTGTAAACGATGATGTGAATGTGTGTGCATGTTGCCCTGTGATGGACTGATGTCCCAACACAGATAATTTCTCCTGCCTTGTATCCAATGTTACTGAGATTGGCTCTGGATTCACTGCAACCCTGACCATGATGGTGACAGAGCTCTGCATGGAGAGGTGGACAGATCCTTCTACAAGCGTTCTCCAATTTTGTTAAATATGACTTGGTGCTGTTAATCCTTTAAGGTGATGCTTTAGCACATAACAGTTCCAGAAAAAAAAATTCCCAATTCCAGTAGTTGAATTTTGTGTTAAATTAAAAGCTCAAATTATCACTTATTTTGTATTATTCCTTTTGCACATTTTTATGACATGAAAAATTCTGGAATTAATGGTAAATCCTGTTAGAGATCATAAAAACATGCCATCACAACATGGTAGACTTCTTCACAGTATATATAACTATAATATAGTAATAATATAGACACATTTATAAATCTATAATTTATATACTTCTGTGATGCTGCTTTGTGACAATGTCTGTTCTTAAAAGTGCTATACAAATAAAATTGAATTGAATTGAAATACATTGCATCAAAACTATAAATTTAGTAAATGACAAGCATTTTTAACTGTAGCAATTCTGCATTATATGCAAAAATATAGGTGTATTAATGAAATACAGAAAGGTGACATTTTGAGGAAACCTGTGTAGTCATTTAAAATAGAAGCAGTTACTCATTTGGTAAGTGCTCCACTGTACAGAGTGCAGAGTACAGAGTGAAATAGTTTAATTCTCAGTTCAGTGTTTCAAGTTTATTTGTCATGTGCACAAAAAGTCAGAGACAGTTGTGCTTGTTGTGAGGCTCTGGTATTCTAAGGCTGTGCAATACAAAATATAAGAAGATGAGGGGAAAGGTGAAGAATAAAGAGGCAAACAATATGTACAAATACAATATATATGTACAAAATATGCAGAATACTGTATATTAGGCATTAATAGTAGTGTAGTCACAGCACTGTATGAAAATAAAAGTGCAAATGGTTGTGAAATAAATAGTACCTGTGTGCAATGTTTAGTATCTGAGCAGTCATCTATAGACATAGTGTCTATCGTGTAGAAGAGTACAATATGCAGATGTACAGAGTGGCATAATATAATCATATTGTGTGTAATAGATATGAAAACCGAGACTGGTGAAAGTGCAGTCTTCTAATTGTACAGTCATGGAGTGAGCAGCAATACCTATAGTGAACCTGAATCTTTAGATATGTTATATCAGTGTTACTATATGTATTTATGATCAAAATTTTGCCCTCTCAGCATACTGCATGACTCAAAGTGTGACAAGCGCTGCATTTTGTTTTGAGTTCACTCCATTGCTTTTTTCCCCCCAACATTGTCATGTGCCTCTGGGTACAAACATGTGTCTACCCTTGACCCCTCATTAGCTTGTTACCTAATTTGTGAACCTGTTCTGAGTTCGTGCATTGATGTTTGTCTTTATAGACAAACCCAATGTTTCTTTGTCTTGTTGCAAAGTAGTGTGTGTTTCTGAGCCCTTGTCTTCCCTGTACTTTGTTTCCAGTTACACCACTATGTTTAGACCTGTGCCAGGTTACTGTTCATGATTATGAAAATAATTACACTGCCTATACTTTGACCCATGCTATGTTTCATAACCATGATTCCTGGAAGATATGATATGTCTACGCTATATATTCTACTCTTGGATATACTGTTTAATGTATCTGTATAAATGGGATAAATAAATCTTTTTGAGTATTTTAAAAAATGTAAAAAAAAAATTAAAGCTATTTATATTCATTCATTCCAAGTAATATGACTTAGTTTATTTGGTAGTTTACTTAATATATTTAGTAAAATGAACCGTTTTCAAGGACTTGCATATTTTAGTTCATTTTGCATGACTTTCTAAACTAAACTTTACTACAAAATTCTCAATTTTCTTGTGTGTAATATTACTGCTTCATTTTTTTAATGAGATACCACATAGTACAATTCACAGTGCAGTGATGAACTTTCACTTCTATATTTTTCTTGCATAATATTTTGTTTCAAAGCACAGTAACAAAGCTTACTGCACTTATATCCTGCAGAAGCATCACTGTTTCTTCATCTAATCAATAGTTAGTTCTTACTGAAGCATCCCTTCATCCCATCCTTTGCTTCCCACACCTACCCTCATCTACTGGGTGACTAGAGGAGGACATAATTGCTGAAAGCTTTCGGGTTTGATTAGTTAGTGTGCAGCTCGTTAATTCACGCCTAATTAAAGATACGAAATGAGATGAGACACAGGGCTGACTAAATAATTGAGCTGAGCTCTCTTATACACCAATGAAATTAATCATCTCAACCAATAATTGCAAAATGTTTATTTACACCATGCAATATCTTTACAATAGCTTTAAACATATTGTCTGCCAAGAATTATTGTTGTTTTACACTCCTCAACTTTCAAACTGTTGACAGCTAAAACCGCTACAACTTTCGCTGTATAAGCCTTGGACACACCTTGGCCTGGTTATTCAGCTGTTTTCTTTGAATTATCCATAATTGCTGTTTGTGTACTGTTGTTTGGTAGAGGTTAGTGTACATTGGCATGTGAACACACAGGGTAGTCATTATGTCCACATGCATCTGAAGCCTTTTTTTTTTACGTTTGCTGTTTTGTGGATCACAATAGCAGACGTTTTATTTTTTTTAAATATTAGTTTGGCACACATGGTCAGCCTGGATGCTACCATCCATACTCATTAAAAAGTAAAACGCAGAAGAAAGCATGGGCACTTTCTTCTTTTGGCTTATCAGGAAAGCCTAATAAATGTCACCACTATCACAAAAGTAAAAGGATCATGCTACATAACTGTCTGTGAGTAAATTAAAGCTGAAAATCCAATACATGGCGCAGGAAAAAGACCATTAAAGTTTGTGAACATAATATTGAAAATTTTTTTAAATTTGCAATAGAATTGGTGATAATTCAGTAAGAGCAAATTTGTTTTTATGTCAGAGTGGGCACAAAAAAGCTTCTTGAATTGATAAACAGGACATTCAGAGGCTCACCACAGTGGTCATTTTTATGCTTTCTGTTTTCAGCGCTGTACTAACAAATTTCGTCCTTTTGTTCAACTGTTGTCTAATGGAAAAAATGGAAGAAGGATAATTAAGTAAAGAAAGGTAGTAACAAAGGTCTGAATGGCAGTTTCACAGTCACACATAAATGCTACTTTTAGTCTCAATAGAGGAGCCAAGGGATGTTAGCCATAACTGAAGTGGCAAAGAGAGAGAGAGAAAGAGTGAGAAAAATAAATAGCTTTTTAAAATTAGAATTCCAACAGAGCTCGTGATAATCCTGATACATCATTGTCATACATTTGCTTGGCCAAGTTGGCTCAGCAGACGGCAGGCACAAAATATTAAACACTCCTCAGTCTTTCCTACACATAAGATTCAAACCTGCATTTACTTTCTGTCATTTGTCTTAATACTCACCCGAAGCTTCTTCCTTGTGCATCAAAACCAATTTTCCTTACAGACTGTGTAGTTTTATACCAGATTGTGTGACATCAGGGTGCAGACTGTGTTTTGAGTCATGTTAATAGCTTAAGCAAACATTGTAGACCTTAGTAGCAACCTTTAACCCTTTCAAAAGAAGCATTAATGTGCATGAAAGGAAATGTTAGAAAGAGAGATTGATGATTCGCCGCCGTATTTTGCATTTCCTTTGCTATTGTCAAATGTCTTCCTGCTAGTTGAATGTTGCTATTTGACCTCTGCCCTTGCATGTACTTTACATTCATCCATTTGAATTTTTATTTCAGTCCTTTCACCAGCACGCGCTCTTGTGATGCATATGTGTTGTTTGCCGCATTTCTTGGCTGGCATTTAAATGTGACTCACTAAGGTATGTGGGCCTGACATTTTTGCAATAGGGTGGTGGTCCTCTTGGCTATTCTTATAGACCCATACATGCTTTTATGCTTGGGTCTCCTGTTAGAGACAGGTGAATAAATCTTTATGCAATAAAGATGCTTTGTGCTTGGTTTTATACATTCTGCTGGTACCTGGATATGTTCCCTTTGCTAAAACCCTCTTGAATTATATTAGTGAATTAATTAAATAAACTTTAATTATCCCCAAATGGGCACTAGGTGGCTGGGCATATTGAACATCATTATCAACAAAGCAGAAAATGCATACAGACATAAAAGTAGTATCAGACAGTTGCAGTATTAACATGGAAGGAGAGCCTACTGAGCTTTAGGAAAGCCCTTAGTGCTGCTCGATCAACGTATTTCTCCAATCTAATAGAAGATAACAAAAATAATCCTAGATTCT
>JAQMYM010000036.1:20862912-20885364 GCA_030014255.1 Parauchenoglanis ngamensis
AAATGTATAAGTTTATATTCAGAATTTATATACTTCTGTGAAGCTGCTTTGAGACAATGTCTGTTGTTAAAAGCGCTGTACAAATAAAATTGAATTGAATTGAATTATCTGTTGCTCTATCTTGCACCTAGTATAGCTGAAGGTGTTGAACAGTCCACTTCTTCATTAGTAATCCAGTTTCTTTCTTTTATTAAGCCCTATCAATTTGCAAATGCAAATTTTATCTTGCTGTACTTGACAGCACATCTGCACTTAACTGTGCTATAGAGATGTGTGCTGACTTTACGCTAATCCTTATGCTAATTCTACATTGTAGAACAATACTGAAGACACCAAAACTATAAAATAACAAGGAACATAGTTGTGTTTTGTCGAGGTGGTGTTGGTATACAGTAAATAACCTTATTCGACGACTGTACTAATTCATATAATGTCAAGAACCTCTCAAATAAGTAAGGAAAAATTATGGTTCATCTCTGCTTTAAGACATGACGTGTCTAAGTAATAAAAATAAGGAAAAGCTCTTGAATTAGAAGGTGTACCCAAATTTTGGAGTGGGATGAATATGTATTTATTTTTTTACTCTTTGTTTCTCACCCAGTTCTCACCCCTACTTAGCTCCCGACAACTGCATGACACTTAACAATCAGTGAGTACGAGGTCTAATACTTCCTTCTCCTGAGACAAGTCCTGCGGTGCTAAATTCCTGACTGGGAAAGAATGAATGAATGAATGAATGCAGGCTGCAGATGGCTATGCAGTTGTTGGGATTAGAACTCAATCTTCTGAAAATAAGCAAACTCACTGCTTATGTTTTAATCAAGTCCAAGATTTATGTTTATCTCTGTAAACCTAAATGTGTCCCTCATGTCATGCCCCTGACTGCATGATATGCTTTCTTCTTGTGGGCTTTGCGACATTATCAGAATCAGAATCATTTTGTTTGCCATATACATGTACTAGGAATTGATCTTGGTGTTTGGTCACAATACATTACATTCAACACAGTTTACAACAAACACACCACAGACAAAACAACACAACACACAACAAAATTACCACCCTATTATCCAAATATTGCACCTGAAGCAGAAACTGCTTGATCCTTGTAGCTGTACTTTACAGTATATTATAGTGGAGGTTAAAATAACATACTGCAGTTCAGAGTGCATTAAATGGAGCGGTAGAGTTGTAGTATGTAATAAATAACATATTTCTTCTTCTTCATCTTAATAATAATAATAATAATAATAATCTATGTCATCATCATCAGTTATCTAATGCAGGAACCAGGAATACAATCATTCCTAATGCAAAATTACTTGTTACTGGCAAATCAGCATTGTAGTCATCACCAAATGCTGCCTAGCCAGCCTTCTTATTAACAGAAATTGCCAGTGGAAAGAAGCTGTTTTGATGTTGTGCAGTTGAAAATGCAGTATGAAACACATCTGCATAAATTGTAGCCAGGAAGTACAAACATAACTGCTTAAATGTGGCCATTTTCTAGTTGCAACCTAAGATTTGCATCAAGGGCTTTTTAAAGTTACCCTGATGAGGCCTAATTCAAACAATGCCCAATTAGGTCCAAGTGCACCCAACTACCTATTGCATGAATGGATAATTTCAAAGGTTCACTTTACTGTGCACTGATCCTAGAGCTTTTAGTGTCCTGTGTCCACTCTCATAATAAGCGTATAACCATAACAATAGCATCCATTCAACAAAGGGTTATTCAACAATGTTGACTGGAAAATATACAATGAACCTTGAAATTGTGACAATATTTTAAAGGTCTACAATATAAGATTCAGTTGAGTTCCACCACCTGAATGCCCCTCGATAACCTCTCCCTTTCCAAACATGTATCAGAACGTATGGTGTCTGCCAGGCGGCTGTAGCGTTCTTACAAGAACTTACTGTCACACTCCCTAGCTTTTTCTCATTCTAAATAATATAGATACACACACAATATGGACAAAAGTTTGTGGACACCTGACTATGACAAGGACTATTTGGTCCTTCCCCAACTGTTGCCACAAAGTTGGAAGCACACAGTTGTTTAGCATGTCATTGTACATTACAATTTCCCTTCACTGGGACTAAGAGGCCCAAACCTGTTCCAGCATGACAGTGCCCCTGTGTGCAATGCGAGCTCCATGAAGACGTGGTTTGCTGAGGTTGGAGTGCTTTGAATTACCCAAAGTGGTTCCAGACCATGCTGGAAAAAAGGGTTCTTCAAGGAACCTGATAAACTACCCCACGTTCCTCAGATGTGAGGTGTTTTAAAGGGTTCCTGAAGGCTCCCCAAAAGGTTCTGCCAGTGTGGCAAACTGAGGTACCCTAAAAAGAGTCTTGAGTATCCTTAAATTTTTATAGTGCATAAAATTATATCCAATAATATATATAAAAGTATATCCAAAATATTTTTCCAAACATGTATTAGAAAGTATGGTAACTGCCAGGTGGCAGCTGGTCACACCCTCTGCAGGACCGCCCATGGGATATGAAACTCAGTACGGCTGGAGGGCGATTATTATCTACCCTCCAGCAGAAGTCGGCGAGCCATAAAGGGGAGGCGGCGTCGCGGCACTTGGGGGTTAAACAGGCTTGAGTGTGACGTGTGGTGTCTTTATAACTCTCACGCTGTTTTCCGCATTCCTCGTGAGAGTGTCATCTACAGTGGGTAGCTTTGGGTCTGAGTATCAGAGCTCATTACTGCAGAGCCCTCGCTGTCTTCTGTCGCTTCTCACATGTCTGTTCCGGTTCCCCTGCATTATAACAACAGCACCTTTCTTTGACTGACACCCCATTTTATCCCCCCCTGCATGTAACTTTTGTTGAGTATGTAAAATTGTGTATAAAAAATGAAGTGATAAATCTGTTACATTTATGGTAAAGATAACTATGATATGTGAAAAAAGTTAAGTTAAGAGTTTTGAGGTTATTATCCAGTTGATAAAGCTAAAAGTATGTCTTATATGATTTTTTTTTTGCATCTAGTGTAGATGAAGGTGTTGAAAAGTCTACTTCTTCAATAGTAATCCACTTTTTCTTTTATTAAGCCCAATCAATTTGCAAGTGCAAATTTTATCTTGCCGTATTTGACAGCACATCTGCACTTAACTGTGCTATAGAGATGTGTGCTGACCTTATGCTAATCCTTATGCTAATTCTACATTGTAGAATAATTATGATTATTTTTATACATTATTATTATTATTATTTATGCAGTCAATAACTTTATTTGACAACTGTACTAATTCATATTATGTCAAGAACCACTCAAATAAGTAAGGAAAAAGGATGGTTCATCTTTAAGACACGAAATGTCTTAGTAATAAAAATAAGGAAAAGCTATTGCATTAGAAGGTGTTATGTTTCTTTTTTTTTCTATCAATATATTTGATTTCAAATCACCGTAAATTTTCAAATATTTACTATTCCTAGTAAGATATGATACAGCTCTAGATGGGCCTGAACACCTTGTTTACATTTCACACTGTTGAATTTCAAGTAAGTAATTTGGGGAAAAGTCCCAACAACCAGAATAAAAATGGATTTTGAGACCTTGATCAAATCAAAGTTTTAACCAAAGTCTGCTCCTATGACACAACCTTCCAGACGGCAGCAAGCCTCCTCAATTTGCGACGGAAATTAAGAAGCGGAAAGCAGCATCCGCCCTTGTGGACAGAATCAAGATCAGGAAATTAGATGCGCTAAATGAGTTGATTTAGTTCATTCCAAAATGCAAGCTCATCAGCAGGGTGGAACAGCAATCAACAAATTGATTCTGCAGACACAGAACATGAAATGTTGCACATTAGCATTAATGGGTCTGGTAGCGTACATTAAAACCTAAATATGTAGTTACTAAGAGGTCTTTTTATGAATGCAGTGCAGTAGTTGTCCTATTTGCATTTAGTTGATGTATGAACTGTACTGTACACCGGTCTAACATTATTATCACCTGCGTTAGTATCATCAACCCTTTTAATATACAACAGATGAAATGCTGAACTGAACTGAAATGCTGAAATTAAAAGTCACAATTAGGCCATTCTTGTTGAAAATCATAATATATCTTTCCAAACCGTCAAGATAACATTATAATTGTTTGTAGGTGACTAGTTCATCTCTGCAATAGGCACAGATGATGTGCTTTAGCGCCCTAGTACTGAGACACAAGTCAGTCAAGCAATGATATTGGCCTCTGATTATGATTCTCTATTACCTTTTTCATGCTGCTCTCAGATTGTAATATGT
Source organism: Parauchenoglanis ngamensis (assembly GCA_030014255.1). NCBI lineage: Eukaryota > Metazoa > Chordata > Actinopteri > Siluriformes > Auchenoglanididae > Parauchenoglanis > Parauchenoglanis ngamensis. Next base: position 20,867,179 of record JAQMYM010000036.1, read on the forward strand.
GAAATATTATTTCTCTGAGCAAGGAGGATTTTAGCACACATTTTTACATGCATACATCCATTGCTACAAGCAGGTACATGGCAGTGTCCACTGGGCATAGCTAAGTTCCTCACTTGCAGTGGAGCAGGCAGAGCTGACAGTCCAGATATTGCAATTGATTTGCAAAGCAACCTTGAACCAGAAGAAGGCTCTATATAAATAAAACATATCAGCTTTAGGCTCAAACATACCTTTGCTGCACCAAATCATACAGCAGTCCAGCCCTTAATCTCAGGAATTAGCACAAATGTATTTGTTGTCAGTGACAACATGTTGTTCCTTGACTTGATTATATGGATGCTCTACACTGAGCCTTGTCAATCTTGGTGAGCCTTGTCAAACAGTTTCTTTAAGCCTACATCACTGGTCTAAAATATGCATTGGTCCTGTGAGTACACTTAAAATTCTGTGGAAAAACAATTTTAACATCACATGAGCTTGTTCCTCAAAAGATGATCTCAGAGAGCATGCAAAATGAGCTTTTTAGGATTCAGAAACATGCCTAATATATTCATTTCCAACAACAAACCACAAGTTAGTAATAAATGAGTGTTAGTGCATTTTTTAACCTCACTATACATTTATTACTTCCTAAAGTGTGACATAACAAGGTAACATGAACCTCCTGCTGTCTTTACTATAAATAATTACTTGATCATCTATGAATGTTTCACTGCAGTAAAGCAAAATTATTTATCGGGGAAAACCTGGGGCAATTGCCTACTTGATGCTCTACTTTAGTAATGTTATATAGCAACACAGTCCCATCCACAGACACTTTCTAATTTGACTGGGTCTATAAATATCTATCTGAGGCAGCAACTGCTTTCCACTATTACAGCTATCTAATCTGGATTAATTTGAAGCAAATGTCATTTCTGCTATGTAATATACTTGCAACTTAATCTTCGCTAGCAGTGTGAGAAATGATTCGACCACACGAGACAGATGCTAATATTGTTATAAAATGACATTTCCACCAACATGCAGAGTTCATGTGGCTTGATATACTGTATGTATCATATCATTCACATACACATGTAGATAAGATGTAATGCTACTTTGAAGCTGTATCTTAGAGCCAAATATTTGTGTATATTATGCAGTCAGTTGGCCACATTCAGAGTGAGTGATTTAAATTTAATAATTCTGTGATCTCTGTGTTCAGACTTGGGTTATGCAGGCGAGTAAATCATTTTTCTGGGCTGCCCATTCAGATTATTAAAATGACCTGTGTGTATTTTAGGTCTCTGAGGTTGCCAGATTTGTCTTGAGTAAAGATAACCAAGATGAGGTTTTCAGTAGTTTCTTTACCACTCCCATTAATCCCAAACACTTGCCTTCAATAAAATGAAGGATAGCAATTGAGGACTAGAGGCAGATCACATTTTTATTTTCGCTGGCAACTGTAACACAATTTAACATAAAAGTAAAATAAACAACAACAGAAACAAAAGGAAGACTAATATGATAATATAATAATATGATGTGAAGATAGCAATTATTGAAATAACCATCTAACTGGAGTCTGGTATATTGCCAATATACTGCTGCATAAATTGTCCCTGTTGTAATTATCACACTAATCACTGCAGATTATTCATAATTTAACCATTATTATTCAGCATCTTATAAAATAGCACTTAATCCAATACATCCTATTTTTTACAGCATGAGCTAGAAGTACAGCTACAGAAAATGTGGAGCTTATACAGGGGTAAAAACCTCTGCATCTACTACACATTATTATATAATGTATTCCTAGTTAATTATGTGTAGTGGTTAAGAAATCATATTGTGTGTATTTGATGTAGATTTTGCTTGTATTTTATTGTGCTTTGAATTTGTTATTTTGAGTTGTTGAATCAGTAAAATTTGATGGGCTCTCCTATAAAGAAAACATGCTCTCAGTTTGTGGAATATAGCTCCATATATATACGTATATACCAAACATTCATCTGCTATAAATGAATAACGCATCACATTAAGTGTAGCTCATCATTTTATTCATTTAAAGTTCGGTCCTTGAGAGAAGCTGATTAAAATAGATGTTACAGGGAAGATAAAAATCAATTAATTAACAGTCATATTTATGTATTTAATATTGGACTCAAATATTGAATATATAATTGCAGTGTTTTGCAAAAAAAAAAAATCAGTAGTATTGTGTAAGTCTGTAGTTACTTCTGAGTTCTGAATGCCAATGTGTGCAATTATACAATTTAAGTTGAGCATAACATGTCTCATTGACACATCTGCCCATTGTGCTTCATTATGGTACATAACAAGATGAAAACCTAAACATCATGTTAAAGATGGATTGCTTTACAACCCCAAATAACAGATGGGTAAAAAATTATGTTTTACTTGTGCAATAACATGTTCAGTACAGTGAGAGGACAAAGAGAGGACAGCTATCTATGATGGGTTGTGGCGGTGGTGTGATGGATGTTTGTTAGTTTAGAATGTAGGACACACTATATTTGAATGTATAGTTACAAGGATACCAAAACAAGACAGGTTTAACTGTACTTGTGGGAAATGGCCATTCTATTAACTTTAAGGATTCATTATTATATAACAATACAGTCATCGTATATATGTCAAACACACAAATTTCTGTAGAATGTTTTATTTACCACATTAACTTGTTGATTATCTGTTCATGTGCATGAAATATTTGCATTTCATTATGCCTTACCGAGCAATGTCATGGATAAGTTTTATTTCAACTGTTCAAAATCTTTCCCCCAATATACGCCAACAGTCATGACAAGAGGAGGTTCTAAATTCAATAATTAAAGCATTAAGTTTCACTAACCTGTCTGTTTCACTGATGATCAGCAGTCAATTACATTTTTTTATTCATGTGTTTTATTTTCTTATTACATTCTCCCTCTCCTGCCTGCATTCTCTCCCTTCTCTCTTGACACTTTTTAAATTAAAGCAAGCATTGAATGTGCCAAGGCTGAGAGTTTAATCAAGTGGAAACCACCAAAGCCCTCCTGACTGCACGGCAGGGAATCGTGTTTTCAACCTATCACTAGGAGCGTGGCCTTCATCAGGATCAGAAATGCACTCAGTCCTATTTGCATGATAGAGAAGAGGACCCTCACTGTGACTAATGCAGCAGGTATGAAGAATTTATAGTAAAGAGATAAAGTGAAGGGAGGGATGAAATTAGTAGAGAGAAACAAACCCCTCTTGACATTAGAAAGCTCTGGTGGGACATCGACCATCAGCTGTTGACCATCACTAATGAAAGCCTTTTTTGGATTTTCAGTATTTGCTGAGTTGTCATAGCATCTTGAGCTCTGGAACAGGAGAATGAAGGAGGTGGTGAAAATAGAACAGATGCTGTGGTCGAAGTTTGACCTCAGAGGAGTGTGTGACATGATATTGGCTTTCAGTTCAGGTGACCATTACAGGAAGTGCTTAGGCAGTCACATCGGACAAAGTCTCTACTGCCCAAATGCATTGGTAAGTATGTGTGTTTGTGATATTCTATATTCTCGGTGGGGATGTGTGTCAGCCACAAACCCACTTAGAGAGAATTTACTGTAACAGACCAATAACACAGGGACTATACAGCAACAATCCAATAACACAAATACTGTACTGCAACACACTAATAACAGACACTATACTGCAACAATCCAATAGCACAGTAACTATACTGAAACAGACTAATAATGGACACTATACTGCAACAAACCAGTAGCACAAATATTATACTACAACAAACCAATTATATAGACACTATACTTCAATGGACCAATAAATTCCACTATTAAAAAAACCCTATAAAAACCTGAATAAAAAGAATAATAAGACAGAATAAAAGACTATAAAAATCATAAAAGTAATCTATGAAATGTTATTGGCTTCCAAACGTATTTGGATTGGCATTCAATAGAATTTTATGTTTAAAAGCTATACATCAGTCCTATTCAACTGGTGGCCCATGGGCCCAGATTAAATGTTAAAAATTAGAATGAATTTCCCCAAACAAAAACATGTTTCCATGTGACCCGGGGATCGAACCCAGGACCTTCTTGCTGTGAGGCGACAGTGCTAACCACTGCACCACCGTGCCGCCCAAGAGATAGATGTAATGCACGCACACACACACACACGCACCCCTATCCTCCAAACTGTTTGTATTGTTTCCTGCTAGAATCTTATATTTGGGAGCTGTTGTCAGGCAGAGAGCAGATATAAAAGTAAACAAAAAACAAAAATGGGAATTGGAAGATTATTATCCAAGCAGACTGAGAACCAAGGGTAATCCAAAAACAGGGTCAAAACAAACAGTCAAAAACCAGGGCAAAAAGAATATCAAAGGCAAGGCAAAGAGCAAGGTCAAAGTACAATACAAAGATCATAAACCAAGGAAGCATGAACGAAAAAAAGGCTTGGTACATTACTGGCAAAAATGCAGGATGATACTTCATGACAAACAAAGAAAATTAAAGTCCTTAAGTAGAGTGGCTGTGATTGGAAACCAAACTCAAATCAGGTGCAACCAATTAGAACTCAGGGGCCTGTGAGCGGGAAAGTGCAGGTGGGTGCTGGGAAGTGTAGTCCTCAGTGACCATGTTTGTAGGCTGCTGAGACTGCTGGGAACTGGAGTGCATGGCAGGAGATGTGACAGCTGTATGTACTCTGGTTTCTGTAACCATAGCCCTAACCCTAGCTCCCAAGACTACAGGTACAATACATGCAAAAATAATAAAAATGATAAAAGTAGTTTATGTAGGCACAAAAAAACATCTGGCTTACAATTTTTTCTGGATTGTTATTTGCTGTAATCATACCTTTGGAAGTGTTATACACTCTAGTTTCCTTAACCCTACGCATAGCTCAGAAACCTATAGGCATATCCACAACTGGCCATTTTTTGTTTTTTTGTATGGTCTACTTTTTTGCATGGTCCACATTTAAATACATTTGTATGAGGCAGGGACGCACTCTTTGCACATAATAGACAGTTTTTTTCTGTTTTTATTTTTTTATTTTGCACAGAACGTTACCTAATTACACCTAAAAACCGCAACAGCTTGGTACATCTGGCAGCCAAGATCACAGTGAGTCAATGTCTGTTACTATGGCAACATACACTGTGAAAGCTTATCTGCTTGGTGGCAGAATTACTTGAACTAAAGCAAGTTTTAAGACATAGAAATCAGCTCAACTTGTGCTGTACAGAAAGGGCAAGCCCTTTATTTGGGGATTTAGTAAATACTAACACTTACATTATAGCTTTACATCAATTAGGCCTAAATGGGTATTATGTCATCCATTTATTACTTTCCTAAATTATATTGTTTAGAAAATTTTCTTTAGTCTTATATTTAATGGATGCATTTCCACTGCATTCTTCTATTACTCAAAGTGATTTTAATTTTTTTGTTGATTTGTCTGTTTGCAAATCAACAGTAGTACCATACAAAATATAGCTTGTGCCTTCTCCACAAGTTCCACAGAATTGCAGGTTAAGACACTTTGTGTATACCATACACCAGGGGGGGAAACACCACATCAGTGGTAGTTATCCTTGATCAAATCTATGAGCTACATTTCAAGTGTCTAAAACCAGTTTATGTTCCAAAAGACTCTTGTTTCAAGGTTATGCTGTATCACAAATGGCAAAGACTTTATTCATGTAATTTTCTTCATTATTTAGTTAACTCTTTATCATTTAACAGTTAGTGTTTGACCTTTAGGTACACTTAATTTTTGCACACATAATTACTATTCTAACTTGATTTTCCTCATTTAGAGATTACATTGATCTATAACAGGAACACCTTTATTCAACTATAATCCACTAGCAGCTAGGAAGAGGTTAATCTTGTTTAAATGTTTAAAAGGTCTGTAGTCAAGCAGACAATATTTTCATTGCAGTCTCCACACTTATCTGGTACTGAAAATGCTTCACTGTGTATGTGGTCTACTTAAAAACATTAAACAAAAGTTAGAAGATGACGGTGTTCCAGTTGTCTTTCAAGCAGTCCACTGGAATCTAAACTCAGCACCCCTCAGTTCAATAAATGCCAAAAGATTCAATGTTGAATATTATGTTGATATGCCGAGCCTTTTGTAAGATAATTATGTATGATATTGGTATAAATTAAAGAACACTCACTGCTCTGTGACAGTTCCAGCTCCTCTGCTTGTGTGAGCTATGGCGGCCACACACACATTTTAAGAACCTTAGCCTTCTTGCTCTTGGCTATAGAGTGAAACTAAAATAAGCCTAGCACTGAAATTAAGCTCCAATTAATCAAATGTAGCTATAAGCAAAAATATCTGGGACTTATTTTTATCTGTTGTTTTAATTTGCTGGTAAATCTTTTTTACTCTGACTGTAATAATTTCAAACCTATTTTGAAACCCTGACAGCTCAACCTATTAAAAGTGTTACTTTCGAAACACTATTGAAAGCTGCTCAGCACCTTTTTTTTAACCATGGCAACTCACCTTATTTTTTTCCTAATAATATGATAATATACCATATTCACAGTCTGAATTTTCCGGCCATAGTATTTTACATACTATTTTACATGCATGTTTACATGTTGAGTTTACATTTTTCCCAGTTTCTGACAATGAAAATAAAATGATACAAAACTTTACATGGATACCATTCTTCTATTGAACATATTAAAAAGAGTACTTTTTAGATTACATATTAAAAAGATCACTGTGATTGGATAGAAATTTAATTTTGGCATTTATTGTTTTACTCTATTCTGATTGAAGTGCACACATGAATGTTTTTCATTCCACTTGAGCTCACTAATTAATTATTCAGCTGTATAACCTACTGTAGAACCCTGGCATGTATGGGTCAGAAGGAGGACTCAGGAGACAGGTGACTCTTCACAAAGGTTTGTGCTCTGTTTATTTTTAATTTATTCTGCAAGTGTGTTTCAGCATTTACTCACAAACACACACATGCACACACAGAAACATGGAGCTCTGCTGTGATCTCTCTCCCTCTGGTTCATGGCCTTCTGAAAGACAAACAAAACTCACATAAGTCAACTTGCCGTGATCACACACAGATGAGAATCACCACATGTTACCTGCTGGTTCCCCCACCTCCTCTTTGTCTGCAGTCAACACTTGACCATACCCCCGCGTCCTACCTACCTAGACAGATTGTAACAGTACACATACTTTGAGACTGAAAATTTGCATACACCTAGGCTAACGATATTGAATGTCAGTCTTGCTCAACTCCACACATTTCATGGTACTATTAATTTCTTTTGGCAAGTCAATTAGGGTTCACATCAGAGGTCATTTTAAAATAGTTAGAGGCAGGTTCATTTCAAATTTAATTCACTTCATCAGAATTCCAGCAGGTTTACATACAGCAAATTGATTGTCTCTTTAAAGATTATAGAAATTGATGTAATATCTTTTAGAGGTTTCTGATTGTCAAATTGTAATACAGTAATTAAGAGTTAATTGTATGCCAAATATATAACTTGGGAAAATCCAAGTAACTCAAGTAAGACCTCAGGAAAAAAATTTGACCTTCAAAAAGTCTGGTTCCTCCTCCTGTTCCTCCAAACAACTAAAGGTACCACAAGCATCTGTATTAAGAATTGTATCCTGAGACCACACAGGTAGCGCACTATTCAGGAAAGAGGTACAAATTCTCAATGATGAACAACTGAACCCCAAGACAACAAAACAAAAAAAAGTAAAGGCGGCATCAGGAACCAAAGTAAGTACATCCACCATTACAAGAGTGTTACTTAGCCATGAGTTGAAAGCCTGTCATGCAAGGAAGAAGCTGCTTCTATAAGACTGGAATTAAAAAGCCATACTGAAGGTCTAGCTTTTCGGAGCAGTGCTTTTTGGTCAGATTAAACAAAAACTGTAACTGTTTGGCCATAATGAACACCATATGAAAAAAAAGGTGAGGCATTTAATTCAAAGAACGCCATCCCAACTATGGAGCATGGAGGTCGCAGCATCAACCTGACAGGGTTGCACCAGTTCAGCAAGGAGGAATGGCAAAAAATTCCAGCAAAGAATATCTGATTTAGTTTTTTTTTGTTACTGATTTAGTTTTTTTCAGCTCTACAATGTATTGAGCATAATGCCTGGGAATTGATGTTTCACTGAGGGTTTTACAATTTATAGGGCACAAACACATCCGTGAGGCAGTCAACTGTATAAATTTATGTTGTTATGTGTTTTTAGCCTAGTTGTATGCAAACTTTTAAGCTGTAGCTTTTTAAAACAAGTTGAAGAGGGTAGCAGTCAAGTGCAAATGCTTACCTCAGGTTTATAACTTTCTGCAAGAGCTGTGAAGCTAGAAATATGTACAAACTACAACACAATGACTGGTACAATAACAAAGGCATTGTGGAAGCTCTGTTCTGTTTTTTCTACATACAGTACTTTTAGCACTTTCACTGTTGAAGAGTTGTTTAATCTGAAAGATGGCACTGTCAATCAGTATGCCATCTGAGACACCATACATTTTGGATCAGACTTTTTCAGTTATAACTAAGTTGTTTTTTGGGATGTGCATTTACATTGGTAAATGTTTATAAAATGAAAGATCTTTAGCAGTGCAATTTTGAAAAAAATGTTATTGGTGTGCTTTTGAGAAACCATATCATAAAAACCTTTGAAATAATATTCAATATTTTTAATCTTAATATTATGTCTTATATTTTATTATATTTCACAAAAGCATGTGTGTGTGTGTGTGTGTGTGTGTGTTGTGAATGGCAGCCTAATGTGTGCTTAATGCATGTTTTCCTTTGCTTTTAATGTGATTCCTAAAAGGATGCCAATAAAAACAATGCTCTGCAATGTATTGAGCATAATGCCTGGAAATTGATGTTTCACTGAAGGTTTTACAATTTTTAGGGCACAAACACATCCGTGAGGCAGTCAACTGTATAAATTTATTCTCTTTGAATTCTGTTATATAGCATCTTGGAAAAAAACTATTCATTTTCAATGTTTCAGTAGTCTTTGAATGGGGACAGTTCAATGCCTTAAAGACAGCAAATGAATGGCACTGGTGACATTAGAGACACAAGGGAATAGTCCAGTGGGCCATGATGTCTGTGCACAAGGCTGGTAACAAGACCAGGCTATGAAACTTCTCAACCGTCCCTTTACGCCCTGTGTGTGCCACTGAGAGTACCATTGAATGATAAAGCCCCTGGCCCACTCATTACATCAGCAAATATGACTAGTTGTGACAGGATTGGGAGCTTAGGTAGTGGCTCTAAAGTGTGTGTACATGGCATACGCATGTGTATGTGTGTCCTGCACTCACTCTGGGCTTACAGGCACTAGACTTGCCTAATTCAGACTGTCAGCTTGGGGAGAAAGCGCCACTGCCGTGCCTGAGCCGTCTCTCATCATAGGCCGCAATCAAACACCTGTCACATGGGATGAATCCACCAGCGCAGGCCTGTCGAGGAACATCGAGAGACAACATGAAAGTCAAAGAACCACAGCAAAATCCCACAGCATAGATTCAGCACAAGGCTCCAATTTTGGAAATGAAGAAGATAATGCAGAGCAGACATATAAAAAATTCAACATATTATCATGCAGTCTACTACCACTTTTATATATATATATATATATGCACTAAGAGGATAACATTAAATGTCATATAACACTGCAGTGCAGGTATTAAATTAAATGGCCAGGGAACCTGGTAGGTATGAGGAGTACACTTAACCTTTAATAGGTTATCAAAAAAAGATATAGAAATGACATTTCTTTTGATTTGTAGCTGCCTTATCATGGCAACATTAGTTCTAACAGTGTAATAAAATGGCAATGGTATACCTATTTCAAATTTACTTTATCATAGTGTAATGGTCATTCATCACACCCCTAATGCACAGATAAGAAATAGCATATGCTAAGTCACACTGCTTCAGAGAGATGCAGATGTCTTCTTGTTATTTTTTTGCACAGGAAGTAATCTGCTATAGAAAAAAGTAATTGTTCAAAGGTGTTGGGTGAAAATTGATACATCGCCTCAGCTCCTCTCATTCCTTTTAAAGAGTGCTGCTAACTCAGCACAGTGACATTTTCATAATGATATATGATTAAATTTCACTTACAGATTTCATGTCGCTGTTTTATCGGTACAAGTAACTAAATGACTCGCATAACAAATGGCCTTTGTAATTGTTCTTTCACATATTACCCTCTAAGACATAATGTTCATAAGGACTAATTCTTCATCTCTTTGATGGTACTATACTGCAATGATACAGCTAGTTACTTAGCTTTGCTACATTATCTGTTGATTTTGGTCATTGTATGATGATGATCAATTTGAAATGATATACTGTATCAATTGATTTGCATTTTACTAGTCATAAAATTTTTTTTTTTTTTTTTTTAAATCTTATTAGAGATAAAATAATGGTGCAATTTTGGACCAGTATGTGTGCAAAAATACCAGACTTATAATGTCACACCACCTGATGCGATGCTTCACTCACTTCAATGTAAGTGCTTTCACTTCTGGCCAAGAACACAGCACTTGGGTGAGAATAAGAAAAAAGGCCATATTAGCAGGATATTGGTGTTATAGCACCATGTTAAGCCTGTACCTACACAAAAATAGAAGCTGGAAGTCTAACACTGGCAGTGTTATCTGAGAATAGTATGAAATGTAATATTTTAAAAAGTCATTATTGCTGCTGAAAATGGTACAATTTCTCATAATTAACAACTCTGTCAAAATAAACTTATAGTGGAGTAAAACAAACTTGGCAAAGCAACAGGTCAAGCAAAAGTGCCAGCAGCTATATGGGTACACAACACTACTAGTGGCTATAGTTAACTTGATAATTTATGCTAATGTATGTACGCTTTAGGCTACAATTTTGCTTTATCTTACTGCTAAAAAAAGTTTAGCAATGAGGAAATATTACAAAACTTTTTTGACAAGAAAAATTTAAAAACAATTGAATTATACAGTCTGCACATGAAAAAAAAATACAGGCCATAAATGAATATACAAATTTAAACAAGTGGAAAAAAGGAAGCCTTAGCTTAGAAAATGTCTCCAACTGCCAGGGGTGCTGCTCCTCTCTCTATATTTATATGTACTTATAGCGATATCATCCTTGAAGTGTTTGGAGAAGATGCCCTGATCCGTAACAGACCTCTCCCATCTAAACCACTGCTCACTGTGAATATGACAGACCAGATGCACCACTGTGATGAGCTGGCTAATGTTTAAAGTGATTATCATCGAAATGTCAAGATTTTTTTTGCACCTGCTCCAGGCTAGGCATAAATTTTATGTCTTAGTGGAAAAAGGAAATCTAGAAATATTAAAATCTGGTCTACAGCGGCCACACAATGAAAGCTACTTTATGACCCAGAAAGACTGTACATCCAGAAAGTTACCACTCACTTAGTTTACGACCAGAAGCATTACTTATATGTATGAGTTTATTTAATAACTTACTGTGTAAAACTTCATTGGTAACATGTGTACAGTTAATACCATTGTTTCTATGTTCTACAGGGTCAAGCGGCTGGATCAAACACAACCTTATTATGAGAGTTTATGTAACTTCAATAATGTTGAATTCACCTAGAAATACAGCCTGACACAAAGTTAGTGTCCAGACTAGTGCGTGAGTGTGTGTGTGTGTGTGTGTGTGTGCGTGTGTGTGTGTGTGTGTGCATGTGTGTGTGTTTGTATTTGTACCCTTGTGAGGACAATTTGTGAGATTTCACTATACATGTGAGGACAATTTTGGATGGTCCTCACAATCAGAATATAATATCTTGGTTATCTTGTGATATCTTGGTGAGGGCCAAATGTCCCAACAAAGATAGGAATATTTTACAGCTTTGACCTTGTGGGGATATCTGGCTGGTCCTTATAAAGAAAACTACCTTTTTACAAAAAGTAAAATAAAAAATAAAAAATTTTTAAGCTAAAAGAACTAAAATATTTAATGTTGGTTGGTGAGGACAAAGTTAGGTGTAGGTTTAGGCATAGCATTATTTAGCTGTATTACTAATTATTTCAGTGGAAGGTCCACACAAAGATAGTAAGACAGACATGTGTGTGTTTGTGTGCGTGCGTGCGTGTGTGCGTGCGTGTGTGTGTGTGTGTGCCCAGGTTTACAGTACTGTGAGTTTGAGTGAAAATGTTTGCATTTGTGTCTGAGTGTGTTCAAACATACAGTACTGTGCAAAAGCACAAGTAAAGAAATGCAGTAAAACAAATGTGCTTTCAAAGATAATGAAATTAAAAATTTCTACAAATTTATACTACAAAAAGCAAAAACAGTAATATGTAAGACAGTTTAAAAAAAATCATCAGTAGTCATTTATATAGTTTTTGTAAGACCGAGACTGTTGGCTTCTATTTTTGCAGGTAAAAACCTCTTAACCTTCATCAAGTTTTTGTCTACTTTCTTAACTGATTACTGAAAAAAGGTTGTCCTGGCTCTATAACACAGAAGTAAAATAAATATCTAAGATGTAATGTATGTATTGCGAAAATAGAGTTTTGAACAGTAAGACTTTTGAACAGTACTTATTAATTACATTTTAATTTCACTGTTACTGAAGAATTCATACTACTTACTAAATAATAAGCTTGATGATGATTCACACTGAAGATTGTACTGTCTGGTAAGAGATACTGTATACTGTATGACCAGAGTGATCCAGAGCATGATACTCGTAGACAGATACTGATTTTGTAATTTATGACAAAAAAAAAATATGACATATTGTATATATGACCTTGGCACATGTACCTGTGTCTGTAACTAATAATATCTGACTGTACCTGATTCCTCACAAGCCATGCAGAACATGGTGAAGAGAAAAGAAGTGTGTGAAGGGCCGTACATGTTCCTCATCAGTAGCTTTATATGCTACAGCCTGGAGCGGATTAATTAGGCTCTAATGAGTATGCTACAGTCCTGTGCTCAGCTCTGTGCAACTTTTCATTCTGAGTCACAACGCATTCACACCATAAGGCAGTGGATCATGGCAGATTTGGGTGCTCTCAGCCTCCTCTGTATTTTACATGTGAGAATGATAGTATATTATGATTATATTAAGTTCATGGATATTGAATTTTTTTATTTGCTTCGGATTTTTCATAATACAGAGAACCTTCACATTTAAAGCAAACCCCGTATATAACAGTTCAGCAATGGCTCCACGTTTTTATTACGGTTCATTGTGCAAATGCATTAGCAAGGATGAGAAAGTGAAAAAAATGCAAATCAAATAGCACTTTTTTTTTTAATTAGGCTTTGTATCACTGTTTTGGGGAATGGAACTTCTTCATACTTTTCATATTAAACTTGGCTTCTGTTCCAAATAAATAAATGAATAAACAAACGAAGGAATGAATGCATATGTTACATCAATACAATATCACTGCTAATATGGAAACACTAATAAGCAAACAAGCCCAGTATTAGATTTGACCTGTCATTTATGCACCACTGCAGAGTGCAAAGATTTTTTTGTATGCCCAATTATCTTTCACATGCTAATTACAAAACCAGGGTCTGCCAGTAATGCGCCTTGTAACTTGTGAGCCTAATGAATTATATGCCACTGTGCTGGATGGTATTTTCTGGATATGTATAACCTTTTAAGGATTATTCTCCTAAAATCTCCTTGGTTTCATGCTTGAAATGCTAGAGCCAAAAATTCCTCTGTAATTCAACAGCCACAACTTGAATGGAAAGAACTTTATGTTTCACTGCTTTATTTTGTTGGAAATACACACACATAATTATAATGGATGTTTCACCCACTCCAGGCCTTTGTGCAGTATGATTAGAAAGAAGCCAAAGTATATATTATCATACGTCAGCCTTGTTGGTCACACTTTGCACCATTCTTTTCCACCCGAGCTACTCCAGCTCATCTCCTGCATGTTAAATGGCTTTTCAGTTAACACATCTGGCAATTTAATTCTAGAGGCTGTGAACATAAACATAGCATGTGAGACTTGTGTTGGCCTGGTGTAATTCCCTTAATTGGAGTTTAGACATACTCATTTATCAACGTGTTTACAGACAATAAACTTGAGTGTATAATTCATATAAAGTGAACATAATGCAGCATTACGAATGGAAATAATGTGTGGTCCAAAGAGAAGTCCAAAGGGCTTCTATTACATACAATATAATAGCTTATAAATAAATATACACCAATATTATAAATATAAATATATAATATACAAGGTGAAATTGAGAGTTCAATTCAGTCACATTAGTCTAAATTTTTATTGCTTAGCTCTGTTTTATAATTCAAATACTGAATTATAAAAAAACATTACCACAAGTTTCATCATGGGTGCTGTGGACAAACACCATAGAGCTATCACTTGCATTCAATATTTTAAATGTGAAACTACTTACATGGATAAAGCACAATTACAGTCGCCATATTTTCATGATTTAAAGGATGGTAAGACACAGTCAATGCCTCTTATATCAAAAGACCTAATATAATTGCATTTAAAGAAAAAACATGAAGTATTTTCTGAAAAAATATTCAGAATATAAACTTCTTACCTATTGGAATTTGTTCCATTCACATTGCCTATCAATAAAATTCTTAGTCTGACTTGTAACACAAACAGAAGCATTATATTGAGGTGTGCTAATTAACAGTTTTTGGCTTCAGAAAAAATGATATTGATTATCACCAGTGAAAGGCTGTATTTATTAGGCCAGACTTACCCTGTGATCTTTAACAGTCAAGGCCAAGCATCACAATGAACACTCTCTCACACAGATAGTTTTAAGATGGTCTTAAAGTTGATGTTGTAGCCTCCTGAGATCCAAACTCTAAAGCTGTGTGCCTGTTCTCCTCACTGTTTCTGTTTCTTAGCACCTTCTTTACTAGTGAATTTGATCAATGTCTTCAAACAGGAATAAGTTTGGCAATGCCCTATTCATACATACAATGTAGTTGGGAGAAGATGTGATGTCCTCATATGAAGACAGTGTGGTCTCATGAGGCTACAAAGATGTTTTGGGAAACTCAGCCCTGAGCAGTTATATGGATATAAACGTCATGATCGGAATGTGCTGGCCAAAAACACATGAGAAAGTGTTCACAAGATGTATGTGGTTGTTTAAATAATAATAATAATAATAATAATAATAATAATAATAATAATGAAAAAGGCCAAAAGACACTTATTACAGTTTTTATGGTAAATAGCCAAAAAATGACCTTCTAACAATTCTGATCTTTTATAGTAATTTACAATTTTACTGAAGTTATTAATATACCTTCTTGCTACCAATTATTATAAAAAAAAACAGAAGAAAATTATATTTAAAAACAATTTGTTCAAGTTCAAGTCTTTATTTGACATTCACAAAGAGGTAGACAGTGTACATTTCTTGCAGTGGAATTCTTAGTTGCAAGTTCCTGAGCTGTGCATATATCACAAAGCACAAAAACCCATAAAGCACAGTAAAGACACGTAAGACATAAAGTGCACAACAGTGCAGAACAATACAATTCACAGACAATAACAACAAAAATCTTTGTACTGAATACACATGGCACTATGCAAGTGCATCTTGCATATATATGAATGTCCTGATCTGGTGTGTGTGATGTGCATGCTGTTGGAATGAATGATATGATAGAACAGTCCAGGTACTGGTAGATGCAGATGGATGTATGAGTGTTTGTATATTAAATGGAGGTAAAAGAAATTATGCCTGACTGGAGGTCTCATTCAGAGTCCTTCTGGAAAGGTGCTCTGCCTGAAATACTCCGAGATTGTTCTCATGCTGCGGCAGCGTTTGCCTGAGTGCAGTAGTGAGGACAGTCTGTGGTTTTAGTGACTAGAGTCCTTGATTGCCTCCTTGTCTTCTCTCTTCACCACCATATGTGGATGTCTTGCAGATATTATAGTAATTATACAATTACTGTAATTTTATTTGTTATTTTACAGAAATGAAATTTCTTTGAATTTATTCATAATGTTTATAACAAAGTTTTTGCTTCTTGAACACTGTTGGGTGTTTCTTATAGATTTTTGGGTGCTGATCACGAATATCACATCTTCAGTTTTGTCATGATTTTTTTTTATATTTGTATCCAAACATTTTCTCTCCTGTAAGTGACTTATCAACAACGGTTTGTGCAGCCTGAGAATGTCCAAGCATGGAATCAGGCCAGGTTGGAAGCTGTTCTGTGGAAGTTGACATCCTGGGCATGCCTGGGCTCATCAGGCAATCCACATCTGATAACACAGTCCGAATTGAACGATTTGGTCAGAAATTTGGGTCTGTCAAAAGCAAAAGCCGAGCTGCAAAAGCCGAGGTGTTTGCTTTCACCAGGTACAGAAATTTCTGTGTTTCGAGGCCGACATCATGGTATAACCAAATGTTTTGCACAAGTCGACAGTCTCTGTTTCTGTTGTGACATTGAAGGATTGTTCTCGGCCACAACCCGGAAGAGTGTCTCTTCATTGATTTGTCAATGTTAAGCCTGAAAGCTGTACTTGTTGGCTATGCAGCACACATGAAAGAAATGTATGTGAATATGGAACTGTTACTGAAGCATGTCCAGTAAACCAGGTACAACTGGAATATCTGTGGAGATCTTAAAGTCGTTGCTCTGTCAGGACTGCAGCTCGGCTATACAAAGTACTGTTGTTTCATCTGTGAATGGGACGGCCGTGCCAAAGAGACGCACTATTCTAGACAGAACTGGCCACTCCGTAAAAAGTTAGTTCCAGGACAGAAAAATGTGGCACATGAATCACTTGTCGACCCGACAAAGATATTTTTGCCTCCTCTTCACATAAAACTGGGACTCATGAATTTCATGAAAGCACTGAACAAGGAAGGCAAAGGTTTTCGTTATTTAATACAGATGTTTCCAAGAATAACTGATACCAAGATCAAAGATGGCATTCTTTTTGGCCACCAGATCAGACATGTTATGAGTGACAAGCAGTTTGAAGATTTGCTAGTTGGGCCAGAAATAATTGTCTGGAAAGCCTTCAAAGATGTAGTTGACAATTGGGAAATTACAGAGCCCCAAACTACATTCAGCTGGTAGACAAACTTCTCAAAGCATACCAGACAATGAGGTGCAACATGTCACTCAAGATTCATTTCCTCCACTTCCTACCAGGGCAACTGGAACCTGTCAATGCTTGCTGACTGCTGTTGGACACTGCAACATGATGCACCAGACATACAATGAATACAAAAGAAAATCAGGAGCAAAACACTTTTAATTCTATTGAACTTAATAGCTTTTGAGAAACATAAACGTGACTAAATACGTTATTGTCAGTAAACATATAAATGTCTTTCTCAGAGTTCCTACGTGATGCAGTAAAACCAAAACTATATTTGTGCATACCCAGTAAGTATCTGTCACAATCAGCAACAACTTTTCAGGAAGTAAGACTTTAAAAAAAAATTGTTGTGCAGTGCAAGTGCAAGTAAATGGGAGGTGTAGCAGCTTCGCCAAAGTCTGTAAAAGTATGTAACCCAGCCTTCCGTGGGTTAACTCCACAAAGAGTTTTCCTCATAATAGCTGTGGTCAGATGCAGGATCTGATCATTGTGAGAAGGGGTTGCCCTTGCCCTTACACTATTCTGTATGTCGAACCATGCATAGAACTTGTTCAGTGCATCTGGAAAGGAGGCATCACTATCACAGGCAGGTGTTGTCATCCTGCAGTCAGTGATGGCCTGGATGCCCTCCCACATGCGCTGCGTGTCACCGCTGTCTTGAAACTGGCTGTGGATTCTCTGGCCATGTGCGCACTTTGCTGCTCTGATGACCCTAGACAGTTTGGCCGTCGCTGTTCTTAGGGCCGCCTTGTCACCTGCTCTGAAGTTGTCATGGGTCCTCAGCAGCTCACACACCTGCATTCATCCACAGCTTCTGGTTGGAGCTTGTAATGATGGCCTTGGAGACAGTGACATCATCTATGCAGTTGCTGATGTAGCTGGTCACTGATGATGTGTACTCCTCCAAGTTGGTGTGGTCACAATTGGTTGCAGCCTCCTTGAACATATGCCAGTCAGTGTGCTCAAAACAATCCCGAAGAGCAGAGATGGCTCTTGCTGGCCAGGTTTGCACTTGTTTC
>JAQMYM010000036.1:20885464-20907566 GCA_030014255.1 Parauchenoglanis ngamensis
GTGTGTGTGTGTGTGTGTGTGTGTGTGTGTGTGTGTGTGTGTGTGTGTGTGTGTGTGAAAGAATGCTATTCTTATTTTCATACTGTATATTCTCATTAAAATCTGTAAATGTTCTATGACAATCAAAAATTGTCATTTGGGCTTGATCCTGGCCTTGGGTGACAGTCAGTGTGCTGTATAGGCACCAGATCCATCCTGACCCTGTTCAGGATGAAATGGTTACTGAAAATGAGAACATAAGATGGTATAGTAATAACTAGTATGACTGTTCTCAAATATTGAATAAATATTTCCATACATCTTACTACTCTATAGTCTGTCTTAAGTCTGTGTGCATTATTAATTTAATAATTTCCTCTGACCAGAGTTGTTTAAGCCTACTGCATTGTTGAGCTTAAAGAAGACCTGCCATGATTTTTTTACTGTCGTTTTTGAAATAAGAAATGTCAGTGTGACTTGAGGATGTACTAGCACTTCCAAAGTGGGCTGTTACCTTCCCAGTCTGAAACTGCCATAGAAAGAAAATAGGCAAAGAGAACAGACAAAAAAAACCCACCCAGAGTCAACATAGTCTTCCAAAGGAAGATATTGTATTAAAAGAGTGACTGAAATTTATTTTGGGGGAAGTCCCTAAAGATTTCAGCCCCAAATTAGTGTTGTTGTTGTTCAGACTCACATTTCACTGGAGTCACTTTCATCAGCTTAGGGCTATATCAGATGGACTTTGCTACAAAGTTCAAGTTCATTGTTATTTTTATACTTTTATTGCAAGACATGTTGCACTGAGAAATTATGACAGAAAATTCCTGCAACAGATTGGAAAAAACACTACAAACTGGCTTGTACCCTTCCAGATTCAGATTACATCAAGCATCTGGCTACATCCAGGACCATATTAGTGTCCCTTACCAACACTGATCATTGTAACTGATGCAGAGATTGACCCAGGTGGAGATGAGGCCATGACATTAAGCTAAAAGCTCAGTGAAGCAGGCCACCTAAGCCCAGCTCTTTGCTATAGCCTGTGCCATGTTAACATCTAGCATCCCCAAACCACACTGAGCACTGCGACCATAGCAGAGAGAGACAAAGCAATGGGCTTGAACAACCAGGCAACATAAGGGAACATAAAGACAGCTGTGCCTTAATTTTTACAGAAACATGGCTAACTGATGGTATCCCAGACTCAGTTATCCATCTACAAACTCATTCCATACATTGCAGCGATCAGACATCTGAATCGAATAAGACCAGAGGTAATACTAGCTTCCATAAGCACTAACATTACTGAGGACCAACATTAACTAACTAACATTACTTTTTCACCACCTCAAGTTAACTCAAATTTATCTATATAGCACGTTATCATACACAGAGGTCATTTACAGTGTTCACTAATTTTGTTTGCCATAGAGCATAGCTATTCACTTATACAAACTTAAAGGCATCCCCCAAATCAATAAAAAAAAAGCTTCCAAACTAAAAAAAAAATTATCTCAGGGAATAAAATTCTTGAAAGGTATATGGCAGGCCCACTTTAAGTGCCAGTTGACTTATTAGTATTGTACTAGAGAATAAAAAATCTGATGTGTTAGCTTAATGGGCAAGCTCTTTAGCAGGAGATAATAGGCAGGTTGCTCTGCTGTTTGTATATTGAACTGCACATTAAGAAGGACAGACTGCATTTATATTCATGTGTCATGTTTTTCTGTTTATTCGTCTGAAAGGATGTCTAGCATTTTGCCATATTCACTTGAAGTGAAATATTTGGGGTTCTAGGTTGTTCTTGTTGTGTCAGAGGCCTTTATTTTCATGACCGGCTTAAGGAGTGGGAAAAGTAGGAATGTTGAGAACAGCACTTTGTAGTCATTTACCACAGGGAACAGCATCTTTTATTCTGCCTGTGAGTTAGACTGAGTGAACTGAATGTAATTGAATTTGACTGTGGTATAAATAATGAATCTTCACCTGGGCCTGGAAGGAAGGCACCGAGTACAAGTGAAAAGAGCTGAAGAGGAAAAAAAGGGTGATTTTATTTAGGTTTTTTATTTAATTGGAATGGTCACAGACAGAGTAAAGTGAGGCTTTCGTAAAAAACTGAACACACACACCAACAATCACTGAACTCATAGTTTCATTGGAATGTTAAAAAAATTTGGATGAATGAGACCACAATATAACTTTTTGTTTTAAATGAGAAATGCTATGTTTGGAGAAAGAAAAACACTGAATGCCAGAATAAGAACCTTATCTCATCTGTGAAACATGGAGATGGTAGAATCATGGTTAGGGCCTGTTTTGATGCATCTGAGCCAAGACGGCCTGCCATCTTTGATGGAGCAATAAATTCTGAATTACACCAGCAAATTCTGAAGGAAAATGTCAGGTCATCTGCCTGTGAAGTGAATCTCAACAGAAAGTGGGTCATGCAGCAAGACAACAGCCTGAGTACAAAAGCTGTTAGGTTAAAGGAGATTAAAATTTATGTTTTGGACTCAACAAGTCAATGTTCTAACCTTAATCCAATAAAAATGTTGTGTGAATAGTTCATGTGAGGAAACCCAACAACATCCCAAAGTTAAAGCTGTTCTGTATGGAGAAATGCACTAAAATTCCTCTAAGACAATCTGCAGGACTGATCAACAGTTACTGGTAACATTTAGTTGCAGTTATTGCTGCACAAAAGGGTCTGAAAGTAAAGGTTCACACACTTTTGCCACTCACTATTATAGTAGATTGTAATATTATCTATTATCTACTTTTGGATTTGTGTGGAAATCTATTCGTGTTTTAGGTCATATTTATGCAGAAATATAGAACAGGGTCACAAACTTTCAAGCAGAACTATATGTATGTTGTGCCATTATCAGTGTATTTTTAATCCTGTGACACAAAATATATCCTCATTCTCCTAACACAAAAATGCTAAATCACTTTATGGACAGAGCCATAGATGAAATAAATGGAATATTAGACATTTTGGTTTCATGAATGGAAAATATGGTTTGAGATACACAAATTTTATTTTACATTATTATTACATCAACATTACAAAGTCATGCAGAACGGTGTTCATGTACGGTGTACTAAAATTAAGCTCAATGCTATACTGAACAAACTGTTTGTAATGACCAAAACACAGTCCATATGTTTTTCCTTATACACATATATACATATATCATCGCAATACAATTCATCCATTAATTTATGTTCAGTAATAGCTTTATCTTGGTCAAGGTCATGGTAGGCCCTGAGACTAACCCAGAATCATTGGGCATGATGTGGGAATACCATCTACACACATATTCACACTCAGGGCAGTTTCAGCAAAGCCAGTCCAAACTACATGCACGTTTTTGGGAGGAAACCCACGCAGTCTCAGGGAGAACATGCAAATAAACTCCACACAGACAGTAACCCAAGCTCAGGATCAATCCGGGGACCCTGAATCTGTGAGGTGACAACACTACTTGTTGCTCCCTAACAAATTATTCATTTGAGAAAAAAAAAGCTAAACCTCAAATATAATCTGTAATTGAGTGCCCGTTTACGTCCATTTATGTTATGCAACTTAATTTTATTGCATTTGCTCCTGTAAGATGTTATTTTTTTCCAAAATGGTCTAAACTGGACATGTTCTTCAAATTTAAGACACTTTGCAGTGTCCCCTATGCCAAGCCAGCTTGTGTTTTGACTTTGTGCAGGTGTTCCAGCTTTCTGATATCTTATTCAAATAACTCTACTGAGATTTTGACTGATGTGTTTAGCCAATGTAAAATTAATTATTTGTAATACAAGACACGCAAACACAAAACGAATAAAAAAAAACCTCTGAAGAATCTCATAACCATGGCCACTATTTTGTGATATCTTGTTGCTGTTATCTTTATCTCTGAGCACCAATTACTACAATTTTCTGTCTAGAGAAAGCCACGAAGTTAAAATGCTACCCCTAAATAGTTATATACAGTTTTCTAATGGATTTTATACTGCACGACTAAACTACTTGCAGCATGACTTATCACACCATTGATGGTGAAACCCATTGCAAAATTCATCTCTGAATCGTTTGCCATGGAAACAGAACCAGTGGGTTTCCAGGGTAATGGAAGACAATTTTCATTCCTGCAATGACATTTACTTAACTGTTGCATTCACTGTAGAGCCTTTTGGTTAAGAATGGTTGTCACTGCTGTCATATTTCGTTATATAGAAGAGCCTCTGATCACCTGTTGGTAACATCCATCACATTAGGCCTTAAACTCAGGACAGATTCAAAGCCTATTATAAGTTTCAACAAACTATGTGCCCTTTATCCATCTTTTGGTAAAATTGTGTGCTATAGTTTGCATATCCCACACTGGATGTAGTGCCACCCAAAAAACTTAAAGTTTTTAAAAAAAATAAATAAATAAGTAAAATAAAAAATAAAAAAAAAGTTCAAGTGCATATACAAGTTATTTCAACTCACTTCTATGACAATAACGAATATTTAATAATAATAATAATAATAATAATAATAATAATAATAATAATAATAATAATAATAATAATAATAATAATATGCCTGTACCACTTTGACTGAATGCAGTTTCGCTCACATCAAATCCCTCTGAACGAAGATTGCTAGCAAGCCGTTGGTTCGCTGATAACAAATTAATGTTATCACTTCTTGTTTTAATAGTAAAGTCAGTCATCACACTGCCAGGCCTGTTAAAATACAGCACTTTTTTTTAAAGAAATGTAATCAAGGGGGGACATTAGGCTCTGCATTTAAACTAATCGAAACAATGAACACCCACACACACAGAACAGTGATCGGGTAGGTGACTTGCTTAAGGGTACTCCACCCTTGGATGTAGCGGAGGGGAAAGTGGTGTTCATTTACTCCCCCCTCTCACACACAATTTTTCCAGCTGGTCCAGGCACTGTTCTGTCCCAAACCCACATCTACAACCTTTAGACCACTGCTGAGCCCAAACAGCATTCGATACATAACTTCTTAAACTGTTTTTTAACTGAACAAACTACAACACCCTAATTCACAAAAATATTGATTATGCTTTGGTTTGTGGGTTAATTTTATTGGAAATATAAAAAGAAACAAAAACAAACTAACTAGCTAATTAATAAACAAACTCAATAAAATCAATAAATAATAATAATAATAATAATAATAATAATAATAATAATAATAATAATAATAATAATGGTTGTCTGGTTCCTCTCAAGGTTTCTTCCTTCTGCCATCTCGGGGAGTTTTTCCTTGCCGCTGTCGCCACAGGCTTGCTCATTAGGGATATATATAGATAAATGTATAGACTCATAAGTTTATATTCAGAATTTATATACTTTTGTGAAACTGGTTTGTGACAATGTCTGTTGTTAAAAGCGTTATACAAATAAAATTGAATTGAATTGAATTGAATTGAACAAGAAGTTTCATTAGTAGAGGCTACACTTTCTAGCATTTGGTCATTTTCTTAAAATAGCTGATGCTCTTTTAAGAACACTGACATGACAATCAACATACTACAACATGACAGTAAACTTTTAATCTGCAAGATGCCCTCCTTAAGCTGAAGCTGAAGTGTGTTTGAATGCTTGGTTTGAGCTAAACCATGTCTTTTGATGATAATGTCAAAAGTAATCTCAGTTTGTACTTTGGAATGTGTTCAAATATAACTAGCTCCCAAATAACATGGCATCTTGGAGCTGAAAAACAAGTAAATAATACAAATTATGCAGGAGAGGATGACACTAATACACAAAAATTAACACATGAGAATTTCACCCTTTCCAGGTATTTGATAGTGTCATAGCAGTAGTAGACCTTTGCATGTTATCGCAGGTTCTCTGGTCTCTCTCCTCCTAAAAAGGTTATGGACTTCTGACTCTAAAGTACATGTGCTCTGTGATGGATTGATGTCCCACCAACAGTTCCTTGTATAGAGTCTTGATCAACCGTGACGCAGGTTATTTAATGAATGAAAAGGCATATTCTTGATAATTTGCAAAAGTTGCCAAAATTATGGGAAATAATTTCCCTTATCATATTTAAGCCCATTTCTGTTATATACTTTAAAGGGTGTTCTGGCCATAGTCCCTTGCTCCCACCAAACCTAGTCTATTTTGACTTCTCTACCTAAACCCTCATCTGCATGGATCATTAATGAAACAAATTTTAAAAAGTTATTATTTCTAGGTGCAAATTCTTATTGCTAATAGTGTACAAATACATGTCCCTGATGGTTCAGTCATTATATTTTAATTGAATCTAGAATGGCTTGGCATTTCTCATAACATTACAATTTGTTATGAAACTATTAGCCTATTACATTGTCAGCAGAATTATTCCTCAAGTATCGCCCTTTTCCAATATTATACTTAGTGACCCAGCCATTAAGGCAGCTGTATTTTTCCATTGCAGCTACACTTTCTAACGTCCTCATAATTTATGATCATCTTCTCTAAAGAAACTATTCATCCTAATGGACACACGACTACTAACTGTTAATACTTTCCAGTGCCTGAACACTATTAGAACACTGCTAGTGTAGTATATCGTATCATTATCATCATAACAGACATTGATGCAGATGTGGAAATTGTGTGTTTGTCCATAACTCTGCCTGTGAATGACTAAATGAGTGTTAAATATGAGATGAGTACACTGGGCACCTTATGTTATGAGGCAGAATAAATTTGATTGCTATCAACATTCCTTCCATCACCAGTGGGAAACCTTCTCTTTCATTGAATGGATATCTGAGGTCACATGCTCACAGAATATTGGCACATCTTCATCCTTAACCATGAAGCAATGTCCTTGGTTCTTTTCTATGTCTTGTTTATCACAAATTAATCAAGACAAGTGTTGTCAAGGGAACGCTGGCCTTGCAAATGATGAAATGAACATTTTGCAGCAGTAAATTGTTAGAATGTCATTTTTTGTAATGGCATATTATATTAAAGAGTCTTGTTTATATTTCTTCAATATATCTGAGGTATGCGACATTCAAAAAAGTGTTGTGTTTGACCAAGCCAAACAGCTACAGGGACTGTATCAGAGCTTGCTAAACTTTGTATTAACAAAAATAGGGCATGTCAAAACATTTCAACCTTCCACTAAACCTTAGCAGGAGTCAGCACTGTTTTCACAAATCTTGCAATTTCTCCAAATTGTAGCTTGGCTGCATTTTAGGGTGAAAGTTAATCAGCATGATAAGAGTTGCCTAAAACATGCCACATCATCGCTTGTTGAACATGTGCTCATATCACCACCCACTCAGAGGCAGAGGTCAGTGTGTAGCAGAAGAGACATGAAGCTTTGTGAATCCCTGGGCACATTGTTGGCAAGATTGCTTAAACTCTTGCATGCCTTGCATAGAATACTAAACGCCAGAGTCTACAGATGGCTGTCAGGACTACAGTGAGGTCTTAACCCAGATTTCCCACCAAGGACAAACACATAAAGAAGGCCAGGTATTTGCCAACAGATTAACCAAGGCATTAAAATTCTGACACGCCACTTCACCTTGCATACCATTTCACATGGCACCTGCTAGTGTGACTTAGGCTGAACCTTCACCAAATGAGGCCGCCTAATGAGTTGTAAAATAAAGATATTCCAAATCATGCCTGGACGCCAATAAGAGATGCGGACCAATACCTCACGCTGAGATGCTTACTCGCTGCAGAAATGTCCTTGGACTATTTTATTGAGTTACGGATTAGCATGTCATTGCTAAGGACAGGAAATACAAAGCGGTCGGCATGTGCCCTTGTCTAAGTGCCGCAAAATGTTGTGTTTTTTTTTTATCGGCACAAGCAGCAATTGGTTCAGATGAAGACTGAAAGCCTTGTTATTTCCAAAGAATTACAATATTGTGGTGCCTCTGTGGCCTCCTGCTGCTTTTTTAAAATGAATGTGACATGCAACGGGTTCTCTCTGACCTTCCATTGTGATATTGCATTCCACTTTGACGCTAATGTTCCAAACTCAGGGAAGATATTTTTGGCTTTAATTCTTGGGTCATCTCTTGTTGCAGTATGAGCTAGACATTAACATATAGAACAACTGTTTTTACCTGTTGGGATGTTTGCGGGGGGTTGGGGGGACAGTAAAAAAATACATTGACTTGAGTACTCTACTTAAGTGATTTACTTTACTTGAGTATTAATTTTTCAGAAATTTATGCCCTTTACCCCACTATATTTGACAGATAAATATTGTACTTTTTTCTCTGCTACATTTCCATGAAGGTTCCTGTGACTCATTACTTTGAAGCATAGCATTGAAGCCATTGGATGCATTTTCTTCTCTTTTCTAAAATAGGATACACTGTGTTCATCACACGAGAAAACCAATCACAGTAAACTTCTCATACTCACAAGTTCAAAGTGCTTTCTGCATTTTTTGAACAGTTCAGTTTGAACTTGGTGGTGGAAATGGTGGCTATAGCACATAATGATTCCTTATCAGAGCACCCATGGTCACATCTCAAGTCCATGTTTGAGATTTGTGAACTGAAGAATGATTCCTATTGTTTTAAATGTTTGCTCTGTTTCCCACACATGCACAAACTTCATCACTGCCTACAAGAAATTCCCTGTCCAACCCGAGAAAACATTTTGAGGTGTGTAAAAATGTGTTTAATTCCAGACAAACATTTTAAACAAAGTTGTCTGCGCTTGTAATAGTTGCAGTTTTCATGCTATCGTTGGTCAAATGACTTTTTACGGATTTTTATGGATTTGACAAGTTGTCGTATTGGGTCTGGGTCCTGTGTGAATCCACAGCTGGAACATACTAATAGTTAGATAGCAAAAATGCCAAATTAACATCACTAACTAAAGTCCTTTCAGAAATATATATTTTAAATTGGTCAAATAAGCAATACAATGATTCATTGAAATTAAATAGAAAGCACTAAATCCAATAAACATGGAAAACAATTAAAAATAAAAGGATTTTTAATAGCAAGTACAATAAATAATTTGACTGAACAACTTTCACTTGTATTGAAGTAATATTCGAGCAGGAGTGTCTATATTTTGACTCAAGCAATGTAGCTTTGTACTTTGTCCACCTCTGGATGTTTGTCAGTGTGACACAAATTTATTTAGTTCCGCATTTGCCATAATACTCTGTATCAGTGTCACTGGATTCCTGTCCAAATAAAGCATTATAATGTAAGCTGAATGCTTACCACAGGTAGATATAATCACATTCATCGACGTGCTGCAAAAGTGAGGACTGACATTCAAGCCACTGGCAACATAATAGAATGACCATAATTCAGGTTTTATAAGAAGACAAAGAAATTATTAATCCACAATGGTGGGTTCTTCATTTACAAGACACCTCAAGCCTAGGTCAACTTTTATTCTTTATGTTCAAGGTGATATTATAAATGGTTGAAATAAGCAAGTCAAGCAAGTAAGTCAGTAAATGAATCGTATTTATCAAACAAGGAGAGTTGACCAAAGTCCTGTATAGAATGTACTATATAAAACAGCCATGGATTAAAATGCTACTTTATAAAAGTATAATTTTACATTTGCTTTAAATAACATGTTAGAGGAAGCACACTTCATGGGAAGCAGTTCCAAAATTCTCAGCGCAGCCACTGCAAAGACTCATATGAAGACCTCGGAGACCTACAAGCAGAGTAATGGCATAGTAACTCAAAGATTTAGAGAGGCGAGTTAGACTGTTAAAAGCTTTAAAAATAAACAGTAAAACCTTAAACTGGATCACGTAATGGGGCCAGAGCAAGGAAGCCAAAACCAGGGTCTTTGTACTCGGTGCCGGTGAATAATCTTTCGGCTGCAGAAGCCTTAATAATGCCAAACTACAGCAAATTACAATAATCCAAATGACATGAAATAAAAGAATGAATAACACTTTCCAAGTCCTGACAAGAAAGAAATGAGTTGACTTAGGAAATCACTCCAAGTGGATAAAAACCGCTCTTGTATACTCCATGACAGCTGATTTGCTGCTCAAATCTGAGGCTGCAGTTAAGCAAAGCACCAAAATTCTTTAACATATTGCTCCAGTACTTCAGAAATATTGTTAGTTCTGCTAAGCTAAATATTAGTAGGCTTGGATAGGCCATAGAGAATTTTATGGGATTTGTTATCTATCCAGGTCTTAAGAGGAGCAAGTCATTAGTTACCTTGAACAAGGCTGTCTCTGTGCTATGAAAAGCTTGAAAATCAGACTGGAAAGTTTGAAAAATCTCATGTCTCTTCATGTTTGACCACAGTTAAGAGAGAGAGAGACCTACTTTTGCCAAGACATAACATCAGAAGAAAATTGCTGAGAATTTTTGGATAAGGTTTTTTTTTTTTAGTAAGGCCTGCACTACTGCAAAAAAAGTAGCAGGGCCAGTGCCAGACATTACACAGGTGTTTATCATGAACAAGACACTCAAGCCTGTTATTATCTCTTTTAGGAGATGAAAAGGGATAACACCCTGTGGAGATATAGTGGCTTCATGTGGGGAATATCATCTTTTAAACAAGAAAGGGAAAAAGGTTGGAACTGATTAAAATCTGCACAGCACTCTGGGTCAGTTGAAATATCATGAGCGGAAGGTATAAATGCAGCCTGAGCGTCTCAATTTTACATATAAAAAGTACAAAAAAAGAGACTTTGCATGTTTTAGAGGACACCTCAAGGCCCTGCCAGCCTGGAGCTAATTGTATTAAATAAGCATTAGGTATGAGTCCTTATTTGGCTATAATGTCTGAGAAATCATTTTCTCTGCCAGTTTTAACAGCTTTCTGGAAAGTAGTCAGCAAGGTCTTTAAAATTTCACAAGATATTTGCAGTTAGTCTTTTTTTCCTATTTACAATCTGCTTACCTATCCTCTTGCCTAAGCACCCATGTACTGTCATTTAGCCATGAGTGGGACTTGAACCTGGTTTGTCAGGTTTTAAAGGGAGCAACAGGATGGTAGAACAAGATGAATGAAAAATTAGAATGAAAAAGGAGGACTAATTCCCGCGCATTCAAGAGGGGAGCTCCAGCTACAATAACGCTTGTCTAAGGACTATTTAGATAAGCTTCTGAAAAGTGATGACCACAGAGGGAATTTAAAGGCTGACGGAGGACATGCAGGATTCTAGGACGAATGTTTTTACTTTTTACTGTTAATGACATATAAAATATAACAGGCATATTATATTTATAAAAAAAAGATTGCGTCTTCAATACCACTATTTTTGATGGTCATTAAGATCATTATGAAAAAATAAGAAAATATGAAATCTTAATCTTAAGAACACCGAATATTAAACTAATAATCAGCAGTATTACAACAGATTAACATATGAAGAAAATTATTGAGTGCTGTATGAGGTCTGGGCACAAGAGCCCAAAGTAGATGGTTGCAAAAATCCAGTTTTAACAGCTGAACCTCAAAACAATAGTATATTTTAACGAATACAATGCAATAGTTTTACAACCCTCAGTCACAGCTCAGCCTCAAAAAGTTGTCCTAAGACACAGGTTCTAAACATTGCGAAGCATTATAGTCATGAGGTACACCATACCTTGCACATTTGAGTATTTTTCCTGCTCCTATATCACCTGATTAAACTAATCACCTGAATTAGAGAGTCGAAGTTCTATAAAAGTAACAGTCCACAGGAAAAAGTTCCATTAAAGGATGTGAATCACCAACACCAGGCCAGGACTCAGTTAAAACTGAAAAGTCCAATCCATGAGGAGTAAAAAAAAAAAAAGTATTTTAAAATACCTAAAGGACTTGTATTTGAAATCATCTGCACTTAATTTTTTTCATTCACTTTCATTTAATCACATAAATGACAAGGAACAATGTTTGTGCTGGTCGATTCAGTGTTTTCTGGTCCCAGACTTTAGCAGGATCATCACTGGTGACCTCTGTAACAGTATAGAAGATCTTGCCAAAGCCTGACACTAGCAAACACAAAACCCACTGACATTGATGATGATGACATTGTATCCTGTCAATTAGTACAACAAGGCAGACAAGAACTGCCTGCCAGTATTGGAGAAGTGAACCAGACTGAAATCATCTCTGATCACACAAATTGTGATATACAGTATAATCCAACAATGGGAATTCGAACTGTATGTTAGGTAACATTTGGCGATCATTGGCAAAGAGTGGAGAGACGTTCTACTCTAATGTGTCCTCTTTTTCCTGGAATTGTCCTCTTTTTTGGATCTTAAAAACATGTCCAGGGAGAGATTTCTAAATTAACAAAAATGTCTGGGATTTGGCTTTTTGCTTTCCGCAGCTGTCATTAATTTTGCTGCTGTCCATCTGCCCCATGATGACATCCCTCCCCCAGTATGCTCTTTTTGAAAACCAAAAAAATGATCACTTTATTCTACTGTATATGAACAAATCGATAAAGAGTTCAAGTACTCAATGAACAGGAAAGATGCAATGTCTTGACAACAAATATACCTATGCCAATGTGTCCTGGGTGATTCTAAGATTGGGGTGCCATTTAACCTTTGTAACTCTTAAATATTAACTTTATTTCTGTCTTTTCCCCGAGATTGTATCTAAGAAAACATGCATTTAACCAATCAAAAATGTCTTCTAAGGCAGCAATCCCATTTTTTTTTACAATGTTTCTTGGCTGCACTGTGCTCTTACCAAAGGAGCATGATTCAATGCAACAGAGTAGATTAGCAAATACACTAAGTGGAGTTAAGTAGCGTCTATAGTGAGGTCCAAACATCAAACATAGTGAGGCCACACTAAAATTTGTTATATATTTTTAATAAAATTGAAAATAAGCAGAAGGTTTTAGAATTTTTAAATATTTGAAACTTTGAATATTTAATATTCAGGATTCTGCACTATTTCTAGGTGCCTATTTAAATGTAAGCAGCTTTGTGATCCTGATCATATTAACTGTTCTATACAAAAGCTCAGATTTTCCTCATGCTAAATCTCTTCTATTGAACCATGTGCTCAAAGGTGAACGCCAATGGATTTGATCTAAAATGGATCATAAAGTTTTGCACAAACTTGTGGAGTCCATGTCAGCTCGAGTGCACACTGTCAAGAAATCCCTAAATTTCATATACCTGTACATATTTCAAAGCTTCTGGATAGTGAAATTATTTTTTAAAAATTAATTTTCTCTTAATAATCTTGTAGATGATGCAAATGGCAATCATTTTATAAGTGTGAATGTGTTAAAGTAATAGGCTTGAGTACATTTTGTAGATATAATATGTACCTTTTTCAACTTATAATAGGTGAGTCATGAAAATGGATAGTTCAAGCATGAGATGTTAAATGGATTCACACATTAGTGCAAAAAGATTATAATGTTTTAGAAATAGATTAATATTTATATTTCATGGTAAAAAGCAGTTACAGAAGACTGGCACAAGCAAAATGCAGCAAGTGCTGTAGGTTTTATAAAAAAAAAATTGAAATATCTCAAATATGGGCCACAAGTTATTGTGAAAGACTCTTGACCTGTCTTTTACATATTCCTAACATACATATTCATAATATCAGTGGGACACAAAGGACAATCAAGGAATTACTCTAAAAATGAATGATGATGATGATTACGATGACGATGATGGTGATGATGATGATGACGACAATGATGATGATGATGATGATGATGATGATGATGTTGAGGATGATGGTGATGATGATGATGATGATGATGATGAGGATGATGGTGATGTTGATGAGGATGATGATGATGACAATGATGGTAATGATGATGATGAGGATGAGGATGATGATGATGAGGATAATAATGATGAGGATGATGAGAATGATGATGATGATGATGACAATGATGATGATGATGACAACGATGATGATGAGGAGGAGGAGGAGGATGATAATGAGGATGATGAGGATGATGAGGATGATGATGAGGATGATGATGAGGATAATGAGGATGAAGCGGATGACAATGATGAGGATGATGATGATGAAGATGACAATGACGATGAGGATGATGAGGCTGACAATGAAGATGATGATGAGGATGATGATGATGTTGATGAGGATGACGATGATGAGGATGATGATGAGGATCATGATGATGATGATGTTGATGAGGATGACGATGATGAGGATGATGATGATGGTGATGATGGTGACTTATGATAGTTAAAATTTCTCTCAGCTTCAGCTAGACCCTGACACTTCAATTCCATAAACAACTTTCAATAAACAACCACCAAGTTATTTTCCATGATTGCCATGAATTGGATAAATGGGGTGTCTCCACAAAGTGAGTGCAGTGTCACAAAAGTTCAAATTGAGATACAGTGATTTTAAACGAGAGTGCGTCAAAAAATGACCCACATATTGTTTTTCTAATTTTGACTTAAATATGTTCCTTAATCTGTAATGTGTCCATCACCAAAAAATTATACTGGAAAACAACCTGTAGAAATGACTAAATATGATAACTATTTGCATAGTATGCATTCATTTCAATCTACACATCAAAATTTATAGCTGAGTTTCTCCAAACTTGATTTTCTGTTAAGATAATAACCTTAAAAACAAACAAACAAACAAACATACATTTTTGCTAATTTCTCTGGATTGGCTGCACCACATGTAACAAATCAGCCCTGAGTTAAAAGACAATTAACTGTAGTTTTAAATTATCCAATAGTGTTCTGATGGTACAGAAGTACTGTAGTTCATGCCAAGATACTCTATGATAGAGTCTGCCATCAAGCATCTCTGTGTATTTTTCATGACGCGAAATATCAATGCTGACGTCTAAGAGATAAGAATGCAGCACTGTCTCCACTTGTAAACAAAATATACAGCTCCAACATGATGCTTATATGTACAGGTAAAAAGTTAATCTGTGTTTCAGTGATTAAAGAAATGACTTCCTGCGTGTTGTTTACTAATAAAATCTCCTACCGGCATTCATATAGAGCTGACGTCTCTCCTTGACAAGGCTGGCATTTATACTTAATTAGGAAAGCACTCAGATCCACTTCTAATTACTCACCATTCAGCTTGCCAGTAAGCATGACCCAGGTCCACCCCCTAACACTGATCTGATATCACTGCTATTAGGAGATTAGAAGTGTAGTGAATCAGAAAGAGTCACAGGGGTTCTTAGCAGTCTTCACTCCTGACAAACACACTGCTCTGCAATGCTGCTGATTACACTGGGGCAGATATAGAAGCAGCGGATAGAAATGTAAGGACTTTTATTCAAGCTTTTCCAAAAAAGCAACAGTCAACAGAGGAAAATACATAATACTACAAACAAACAAAAAGAAGTAGGTAAACAATAGTGCTAATTATAATAATAATACTAATAATACTAATAATAATACTAAAAGAAGCCAGGACACAGTTATAAAACAGGTGGAAAAAACCTTCTGAAGGAAGTTGGACCAATTCTGCCACTACTGTGGTTATTACTTTTGTTTGTACTTGCTTAGCTCTGTTTCCATCCTGGATGCTAACCAGGATAAAGCAGTCTTTAAGGGTAAATAAATGAACTGTGTCTCAGCTCTGATGATTTACAAAGCAGGGAGGCAACAGGAAATTTCCCTTACACAAATCTCTCTCTGACTACATTAACTGCACAACTAAAAGACTGAGCAGTACATGATAAGTTAGCAAGTGAAAATATCTTGAATATAGGCAAATTATTTAAAGTATAATTAAAAGATATTGTGCAGAAATTCAAAAATTCGGGCAGATATTCAAGCTTTCAAGCTTGAAAGGAGCAAAACTTTCTTTTCTTTTTTAGCAATTAGCTAATGAAACAAGTATAACTTTGCATGTGTCTGAGCTGTGTTCACTTGCTAATATTGTATGCCACAACATTACATGAGGCTTACAGACCCAAACTGCAATAAAGAAATGATTGAATATTATATTTCTTTCTGATTATGCTCAGTTGCTATTTTTGTGGTCAAGATGACGTGGGTTTAGCTGCTCAACGGGGGGATGTGACCTTTTGAATATGTTGATACCCTGTTGGAGGTTTTAAAGCCACTTTATTCCGCAGTTGTGGATTTATTCTGACCTGCCAAGGCTCTTAACACAAAAGTTTGTTCAAAGATTTATTTCCTTTCCTTGATGTTCATTTCTCTCTCATTTCATAAAACACGATTTTACGCATATTCACAAAATGTCCATCAAATTTGACAGTTACACTAACTGCTTTATCCTGTTCAGGAGTCCATTGCACACACAGGTTTTCCATCCCAGAGAGATGAGTATTACAGAGCTTTATTAATTTCACCCTCCATCAGCAATGCAAGTGCTTTTGTGAGACACAGAGCCGTAAAAGACAGCTACATTTCTTCATTAAACCTCTGTGGCTGTGTGGCTTCCCCAATATTACCCCACTTCCTGTAGTTTCATTTTGATGAATCACCTGCCCTTTGTGAAAGAATTTTTTTTTTTTACATTTTAACAACGATTTATTATACAAATTGTAAGCAAAAATGACTGCACATGTGGTTGATCTTCATGAATGTCCATGTGCTTGATGGTGATATTACATGCAATTTTTAGGCAACTAGATCCTGTTTTTTTCTTCTTTCACATGTCTCCCTTCCGGCACACCTTAGTAGTGAAAAAAAGAGGATATTTAGAGCTTTTTATGTGTAAAATAAAAAAAGTCACAATGCTGGAAAAACTGACACTTTTTCAAACCAGAGAATAAGCACAGGTGAAAGACACTTGAATTCTTTTTCTTGAAAAAAAAAACATATAGATTTTTCTTCATTCTATCCCTCAGCATTTGTGACACTAAAATATTTGTATAAAATATATGTTATACAGAAGCTACAGAAAGCACAGCAGTTCGTTGTTCAACCATTAAAATATTAATATGAATGTGAAATATATTCAAGTCTGTATGAAAATGTTAGTGCACTTATGGGAAGGTTCTTAAAGGGAATAAAAAGATGTGATATGTTTGAATATTGCAGTAAGACACCAGACTACTCTACCTATTTCTTATTAATCTATTCATTACCCCCTTTAATAACAGCTTTATTCACTAAGATACCATGCGCACTGATGCCTATAAAACTAGGAAATTTAAGTAGATATGACTTATTGCATGCTTGTGCTAGGATCGTCTGTTCTATTTAAGTGACTATTAAAATATATGACGTACATTAGACTTTAATGACATTATTTCAGTACTGGATATTTAAATGACCATAAAAAATTGCACATTTAAATAAATAAATAAATAAATAAACAAACAAACAAACAAATAAATAAATAATAAATAAATGCCTAGGAGAAAACCAAAACAAAAAAGTCACTAGCCTTTTTTCCCTCACTAAGTGTATCTTGGTAATTAAATTATCACCCTGCCTATTAGCACCCTAATATCTCTTGATAAGAAGTATTAAAAGTGGCTTAATACTCTTTGACTTTGGAAAAATAAATACTTTGTTCTGCAAGCAGTCATGGCAAACTATAATCTTCTTAGATCTCATGGAATAAAAAGGCTGCTGGTTCATTCATATGTGAATCCTTTGTGTTTGGCTTCTGAAAGCCTGATTGGATTGCAAAAGCTCACATTAGATTAGGACTAGGAAGCAATTAGCTCTTTTTGCACTGTATGTCTTCTTTTGGCGCACAGAGCAGACTATAGTTCACACTCACGGAAAGGGTCAGATCGTGGTCTAGCAGCAATTTTCACTGCCTCAGAATATGAATCATGCCACACAACTTTGCACATTCTTTTCATTTTTTTAATCCAAGGCATAATAAGACGTGACTCATAGACATTGTCTTTTAATATTTTTATTAAGTTACAGGTTTATAAAATTCAATACATATGCACCAAACAATTTTCCCACATGCACAGTTTAGGTATACAAGGCAAAACAGTTACTTTTCAATGTGAAAATATGAATATTATAGGCGAGTCATCTCACAGAGATTATGAATCAATACACCAGTATTAAATTTCATGGCCAACTGTTGTAAAAAAAAAAAAACAAACAAAAAAAAAATTACTACATTATCTTTACTGACCAAATTGAAAAATATACTGTTAATATTTACATTCTGGAGGAAAAAATTATTACTGGTCAAGCTTATTCATAAATGTAGCAAATAATACTGATCGCAAAGGTTCTAATTTGAAATTTACTCAGGGCCATAAAATTGTTTCATATAAATTTACAGTATTTTAGAATAGACTGCACAGTCCTAAAATGAATCTAAAAAGAACAAACAAACAAACAAAAAAAAATCACAGCAACGATTCTTTGTGAATTGATGTGTCTAGACGCAAATACTGTATTAAAAGTATGTCCATTTACACAAAATTCTAAATAGTAATTACACCAAGGAAACAAAAGAATATCTTCAATTCATCAGCACATATTAGAAAAAATAAACAATGATACAAGGGTATCCTCATCAAATTACTGTAAAATTACTGTAAAGATGTGAAAGGAAGAAAGATAAGGGGAAATGAAATAAGAAATTAAATAAAGAAACAAACTATTCTGTCATTCGTTTTCAAGGGCCTCCTTTGTTTCTGTTTCCGAGTGTTATCTAAGCATCAGCGGAGCAGGAGGAACGCAAGGACACTGCAAAACCTCGGTGTGAGAGTGGAGGCAGGAAAGCTGGCATCAGTCAATCAAATAGTCTGCATTGTGACAGCCTCAGTAGCAGAGCAGAAAAATCAATATCTCATTGAGTGGCCCAGTGTAGCCTAATCACGGAGGCCTGGACCTTCATGAAAGGGAGCAGATAGACTCTCCAGATTGGATTTGTTTTTGACGGACCACTATGGGCCGTGCCACGCCTGCGCTTGTTGAGTAAAGCCAAGGTTCCTCGTCACCTTGGCTCACTTTGTTGTGCTTACTCAGGACTTTAAGAAAGAGCATATGCGAGTGCAATGAAGCAGGCACAAAACAGTCTGGCCAAGGCACGGTTCTTACAGCTGGTCAGCTGGTCCCTCAGCTTAAGAATAAAAAGGTCACCAGAAAAAAATAGCCAACATGCTAACACTCTCAAACCAAATGAATACGACTGATGGGGCCATTTTCGAGATCATCAGCTACTGTCTAGACATGTACTGATTACCACGTATTCAACACGATGATATTTTAATCATCTGTGATTGTCAGTACTTCTATATTCCATTTCTCTACACTGAGAAAATAGCGAGATATTTCAATGGATAAATGTTACACAGATTGTGGGCAATGCTATAATAAAGTTATAATGTATGATAAAAGCTTAAGCTTGTCCTGAATATGATGACGGCAATGATGAAATTCTCTTTTTGAATAGAAATAGATAGATATAAATAGAGTAAATTTAACATTGGCACATGCCCACTATGCTAGAGTTAATGTTAGAAGAACGCATTAAACATTCTCCTGCTGGGACTATGGTTAACCAGCATATTTTTCAGTTTTATTCAGTTACTTCTATGAATTATTCTGAAATAACAGTGAATTTAAGGGGTTAAAGACACAAGATCATGACATCTCAATGGCAAAACAACTGATCATGGTCCTCCTTAACAACAGTTAATATTTTACACAGGTGTCAGTTTGGGCATATGCATTTTTCTATACCAACATCCAGAAGCTCACAGTATACACTCTCCAGAGGCTCCTCCTACTTACTGGCTTGTCTCATGGCATGTCCATATAGCAAAGACGTATTATAAATTCTTTCCTTCATTTTCCGTAACTCCTTTATTCTGGACAGGGTCACAGTGGCTCCGGAGCCTATCCCGGGAACACTAGGTGTGAGGCAGGAATACATCCTGGACAGGACACCAGCCTGTTGCAGAACACCACACATACATTTCATACTTATTCACTCCTATGGGGCAATTTGGCATTGCCAAATCAGCTGCCAGTACTCCTTCCTATTTGGAGAAGTGGGAGGAAACTGGACAGCCTGAATGATTAACCATGCAAACATGGGGAGAATAAGAAAAACTCATCACAGACAGTAACTTGAGCTCAGGATCGAACCAGGGACCCTGGAGTTGTGAGTCAGCAAGACTACACCGTAAGAAAATAACATCTTAGTTAACATCTTGGCAAGTGAAAATATCTTGAATAGAATCAAATGTATCTAGCGTTTCCTATTACAAGATTATAATTTATCAACTCTAAGATTATTAAACCTATTTCTAGACACATTTGACTAATTTCAAGCTTGAAGTTAACTTGCTCCATTGGCTGATATTATTTTTATTCTGATTTCAAGTACTTATTTGTAGAAGTAAAATGATCTATCAATAGAATAAGCAAATGTAAAGCTCGAAATGAGAAACAGGCTGAGTAATCTTTTATTCGATTATAATAATCTCATAATAAGAACTATTCGATAAATTTGCCCATATCCAAGCTGTTTGCACTTGCTAAGACATCGTTATTTTGCAGTGTACCTGCTACACCACTGTGCTGACTTCCATATATGTAAATCTACAAATACGTATTAAATTATTGATGATCCAGTCAATATTAACAAATACTGTTTTTGCTAACAACATCTTTAAAGAACTATCATTAGGTCTGTAATTAAACTACACCCATTACACTTGTTTGCACTAATCGTTATTTTGGCATAGTATATGTATCATCTCTACATGAATGTATTACCTGCAGAGCACCATGATTATGGAATCGGAATCCTCTTTTGGGCATGGACATTTGCATTCACCATCAGATGACCTCAGAATATGTGGCAAATCTCAGTGTAGGCTTTTTGCTCCGTCTCTGCCTTTGTACAGCTTTTACCTCGCTGACATCCATCAAAAATGCCTTCAGAGCTATAAAATGTTCAACACCAATCCAATCCAAGCCAAAGAGTTCTATGCCTTGCACTTAGCCCCATACTTTCCTGCAAGCTGATTTACCAAATATAGAACTAATGACGAATTTGCCAATGTGTTCCTTCTTGCAGGAAATTCCATAGGTTGGCATTCATCAAGGCACGGTTTATTCAGTGCTCTCATACAGAACTGAATCAATAAGTTGCCCATTTCATTAACCCTCTTATGAATACCAGGTTGGATAATAGTAGGATATAGCAGGACTGGTAGCACATGTAAGGCTGGAGAGGAAATTTGTGAAGCCTACATTGCCACTTAACAAGTATATCGCATATTCTGGCCTTAACCCTGCAGAATGCCTAATGCATGAGCCATCCATTATTTAACAAGCAGAAGGAAAAGAACAAAATGCTATATCCCATCAAAGAGACAGAGGAGCAGTTTCTCTTGCTCAGGAACTGACGGATCTCTTAGCGCGCTAATAACGTTCCACAATGGAGTAATGGGAATGTGGAGGATGTTGGATAAAAAAGAAGGATCTTTAAAAGATAATAGGGCTGCTTTCTAACCTAGCTTTCCATTTACAAAGAACCATGGCTCCTTCACACAAATAGTAACACAGAAATAGAATGCAAAACAGATATAAGGTTTAAGGTGACTTCTATCGTCACTGTTTTCTACAGGCCTTCTTCTGATAGCATCATTCTGTTACAACTGTGGATCTTGCTACAGATTAACTCAGATATGCTAAAGCTAAGAAAAAGAGCCTACTGAGATTTTTACATGAAGACTATGACTGCATTTGTGTCTCTCTGTGTGTGTGTGTGTGTTTGTGTGTGTGTGTGTACAATAAAATAAATAAAAAAAACCCAATAAAAGTAATTTCTGCCTTGAACAAAATCTCAGAATATAGCCAGATACATTTACATTTTCGAAAGAAATAAAAAGTCTCGCAGAGGGAAAAAATGACATTAAAGAGAGAACAATCGAATTATTCATAGCAGAATATAACCACACATGACCCTGATGCCTGAAAACTATGTGTATTAGATTAGAGGCTGAAACAACACTCTCTGATCTATTTTGTTGTTCACTTTGGTATGTAAATGGCCTTAAGGCATTGATTGCTTTCAAGAACCAAAATGTGGAGGAGGTTAACATAAAAGAGGCAAAAAAAATATATATAGAGAGAGAGAGAGAGAGAGAGAGAAAGAGAGAGAGAGAGAGAGAGAGAGAGAGAGAGAGAGAGAGAGAGAGAGAGGACAGTACTTTTGTGCCATACCA
>JAQMYM010000036.1:20924360-20939930 GCA_030014255.1 Parauchenoglanis ngamensis
CCCCCCCCCCCCCCCCCCCCGCCCCCCCCCCCCCCCCGCGATAGATGCAGGAAGAAGGTTTATTCCAGTGAATGTAAATTTGGGCTTGTGTGGGAGGCTTGTGTATGAAATGCCTTTTTTTTTCTATGTATACTCTCGGATAATGGCCATTTCCACCTCA
Source organism: Parauchenoglanis ngamensis (assembly GCA_030014255.1). Lineage (NCBI taxonomy): Eukaryota > Metazoa > Chordata > Actinopteri > Siluriformes > Auchenoglanididae > Parauchenoglanis > Parauchenoglanis ngamensis. The sequence goes on from JAQMYM010000036.1 coordinate 20,924,521, forward strand.
GCCTGCTTCTTTCTATTCCATTTAAAATACTTTTATTTTCCCCACGTGCTAAACAGTCTGGGACTGGCTGTTACCACTCAGCTGATGTATAAATGAGACAATTAAAGACATCCTCTATGACAAACAGCTCCATTTTTAAACACCTGGGACAAGCACCACAATGTGTAGTGGGGAGGTATACCAGTATGAGTCATTCTAATATGGCATTTGAGATGCACATAATATAAGCACCTCCACTGATGCATTTAGTACTGTCTTATTATAAAGAGACTTTAGTGTGCAGCATGGCATAGCAGCTGATTATAACATGGCGAACAGATTCAAAGTGTCAGAAATAGTACATTCAGGAACTAATAAATTCACCAGTTATATTCTCAGGATGTGGTTACATTCCTGACTCTTAAAATGGCATACATTTCCTATTAGGCTCACTGTAGTTGCTAAATGATGCACGTTAGTTACTGCAAAAAAAGGTTTATGGTGAGCAACTTAATAATAAAAACTGAGCTAAGCATTTCATAACAACTGACATACAACTACATGAACATACAGTATACAAGGGGTGCTTAAAGAGAAATCACGTGGCTTTTTTAATTTGATGTTGACATAAAACCTGATATGTCTTCTATGTTAATGTAAGGAAAGGGTGTCTTGACAGCATGATGTTTTCAGTGCTTCCTGAACATTTGATGCTATCTGTAACAAAAGTTCCAAATGGCATGCAACTAGTATGCGCTGTAAAAATTACGACATATTGTTATGTCAGTTCAGGATATAACACAGTCATGTTACAGGTACTGCAACCTATCAATACTTATTGCTTATAAAATTATATTCATTTACATTATTATTCATTATCTATCTTTGTATAGTCATTTCAGTTTTCATTTCGATAGCGGTTACATATTCTTAATAGAAATCAAGCCTTTAACCTGACTAACAGTTTGTATAAAGCCTGTATCTTATGTACTGCATGATGCAATAACAACATTTCTATAGCAAAAGTAAAGCAAGCTTTTAACTTAACACTTGTAACACTATTACAGAAACTTGATACAGTATTGAGACAAATGGTTGTATTTCTCTTCATGCATGTAGAGAAACACTATACCAAAACTGAGCATCTGTGTTCATGCATCAGTTGTAACTACATACTTATTTGCCACTCAGACAGATGCATACACACACACACACACACACACACACACACACACACACACACAAAAACCATATTTCAACATATTTTAATTAAGGGTAGAATTTACACTTAAGTAAGATATGTAATTTCAGCAAGTAAAAAGTAAGTAGTTAAATAAAGGCAAAGTGTTACACTCATTAAACAGAAATATGTACATTTAGGAACTTAATTTCTTGCAGTGACATGGACATTATATCTATATATACAGTACCAGTCAAAAGTTTGGACACACCTTGAACATTGGCTTCAAATTTCCAAAGGTTCATATATAGCCTTTTAGTAACTTGCTGGCTTGCTTTAGGAATAATTAGTCATAAAGCATAGAGTACACATAACAACTTGATTCATTACCTTTCACAATCAGGATTGCATCCACAGACAAGCTCTCCACATCTGTATCACATATACAGACATACTTCCCAGCATGGTTAAGCTGAATATTTCGAATCATGAGGTCCCCAGCAAACTTCTGTGTTCAACAAAGCAAAATATATCAGCAGAAATTTATGAAATCCATTGTTAAAGTAAAAACAAATCAATCCCTCCCACTCTTTAGCAAGACACCACTGTGCATCTGACTTCTTGGCATGGTTCCTTATGAATTAGACAACAAATCAAAGGCATTTCTTCAAAGGCATTCCTTCAAATTGTTTCTTAGGGTGCATTCTTAACCACTGTCTAGCACATAGCATTATGGGTAAATATGTATTCATTATCGGTGCCTTACTTTTTTGTTTTTCTTTTTTTCAACAGATTTGATGTGGCAGTTATTCACTTCGACAGAGACATGGTCAGACACAAACAGGCAAATATGAGGAAGAGTAGAATAAGGGAAACAAATAAACGAGGAAGCATTTTGGCAGCTGCTAACAATTTGTGAACATTGTGGGTGTCAGTGAGTCAGTCTTTGACTTCAACACAGAAAGAATAACCCTTAAATGTTAGACTCTAAAGTATCTGTGTCTGCTGTGATGTCCACCATCTCTCCTGTGTTTGAATAAAACAAAATTTAAGGTTTCCATTGCAGTTTCGTGCAAAATAGAGGTGACGTTTTAAAAATTTCAACAAAACAAAAACACAATTGTGAATGGTCTGTGTTTCCACTGAGTGAGATTATGCGATTAAAGCTGGGTTTTCTCCCCTTGTGATAGCTTTTACAGAGAGCTCTTTTTCCAGAAAGGTAGCGTTTCCATTTGCACTTCATGTCAATTGAGTTAAATGTGAAAAATGTGTTTCCATTTCAATTTTGTGAAATATTATGGAATAATATAAAAACCACCCCATGCAAGCGTAAAAAAAAAATTCGTATTACCATGTTTCCATTACTCATTTTGTAGTTTGCAATTTCCAATTGTGCATTAAGCAGGTTAATGGAAACCCGGCTAATGACATGAATGATCAGGCAAACCTCAATCATGTCTGCAACAAAATTTCTCTGATTGTCATAAAGCGGGCTGAGGGATGCGAATGTAGGTTTTTTGGTTTTCATAAAACAAACAAACAACAAAACAAATGTAGCAAACAAGCCAAAGGGGCTAGGCAATACTGAGATACATTAAGTAGGCAGCTGACCGGCAAACTGCTATAAGCTAGCAAGACTAAATCAATAAATGTGGAGCAGGTTGAGGTCAAAACACTATCACAACAAAGGAATAACAAAGACTTAGACATAATGACACAATGCTAAAGCTGGTATATTTAAAGTGAGTAATGTGATTGCAAAGAGGTGAGCATCATTAGCAATCAGGTGACTTTGACCGCAAATAGGTACTTGACTGGAGGTCAGGTGTTAAATGTTTACTATGTAGGATTTAGATGGATCTATTAGCAGGGAGTATGTTTTCATTATTGTCTTATTACCTGTAACAACAAATCATTGTGTTTTCCTAAGATTAGAATGAGCCCTTTATTTCTAGATAGGCCATGGGAACCCAAATTTTGAAAAATTGAGCTTCATACTTGTTATTTAGCACGGAAAAAGAAAGAGAATGTGAATGTAAGTACTTGGAAGTACGCCTTGGGTACCTGACAGCCACAGTATGTTCTAATACATGCTTTGAAAAGGAGGGGTAACGGAGAGGCATTCAGGTGGTTTAATCCTACATAGTGGACCTTTAAGGTTGTATGCTGAGGATAATGCGACGTGTAGTCTGGAGCAGCCAACACAGGCATACAACATGATTATTAGAGGAGAGCTGTCACAGTTGTCACATAGCACAAAGAAGCTTGTTTTATCTAAACGCACCCACTGCAACTGTGACTGCATGGATATAATGTACAAGTTCATTACTACTCCTTGTCTGTCTCAAAAACCAATGGAATTTGCCCCTTTATATACACAACACACACACACACACACACACACACACACACACACACACACACACACATATATGGATAAACCCATTTTCTGCCATATACGTACATAAAAAAAAAAACTGGACGTATTTTTCTAATTATTAACTAATTATTTTCCTTATATGTTCAGAAACTGAAAGGTGCTCGCTCTGCATTTTCCGTTTCTGCAATTGTCTTCTGTTTGCAAGACTGTGAGAGATCGTGTGTGCGGCATGCATTATAATTGTAACACCTGTTACGATTGTACAGCATCTTGTTTCAGAGGCTCTCAGACTGTTAATAGCAGTAGGAGGTGGCATCACTGAGGCAGAAAAGCCGCATAGACTAATTTTCGCCTGCTTAAGAATGAATTGCAATCAATGCAGACCATTGCATACCATAGTACCATGGTTTCTATGATGTTCTAGTATAACTATAAACTGGATAATGCCTTTATGAGCTCTGTAACAGTTGATCAGTCAAAAACATGTTTAAATGTATAATTGGACTGTGTGCGCTTCTCAGCATGTGTATAATCGGCATGCAGTGATCCTTTTTAAGGACTTATTTCAAAGACACCCTCAAAGCTATATCGCACAGACTTGTAAATACATAATGGGTAAACATGGATTTGGTATCAGTGAAAATGTATGATGAAACAGCATGATACATGATTAAAGAATCAAACACATGTATGGTGTTATGCATGAAGTCTGTAATTTAAATAATCCTTGGATAATTTAAATAAATAACTCAAACAATAATCTGTTACAACTGTTTCAGCTCTCATCTTCAGAAGATATGTTTAGATCTTTTTAGCCTGTGAGTAACCAGGTTAAATGAAACACATGAATGTACTTTTAGTCCCTCTCTGTTCTATTTTGCTTAGCAGGATCTCTGAGCATGAAAGGGAATTGTGTCTTTGTCATAGGTATTGCTTATTAGGCTAACATCTTTCAATTATACACAATACAGTTGTAAATCAAAAGAGGTCTGAGACATGGCTGGAGTTTCTGTAAGACAGAACAGACTGCACAGTGACTACGGCCTTCAGGTAATATTTCCTCTGTGAAATGCATGAGGGCCCACTAAAACAAACATTCTCTGGCTAATTGGCAAGACACTAATTATTCCATAATTATATAAGCAGGGGAGAAAGGCGACAAGACGCACATAATCACAAGGGCTCACATTGTTCCAAATAAACCTCAACGCACATGAACACCATAGGGAATAAATAGCTCGTGCGAAATGGTACACTGCATGGGTGTCTATAAACATCTTTTATCAGAGATTGATGTCATACCAGTATGACATATAAAACAGGGATGAACATTTCCCGACGCAGTAAAAATCAGAATCGACTCTAGTAGTGAATAATTGAATTTACCCAAACTGGATGCCTGGCAATGGCTGTTTGCGCTCCGTGACTACATCAGCTACAATCAACAATTCTGAGAAGGTCAGCCATGTGCAAAAGTAAGAATTAAACGAAAAGGAAAAAGACAGCACAAACGCCCATATAGTACAGCTTATTTGCATTATGTCTGGTCACAGTGATCAAATAAGAAACAAACAACAACAACAACAACAACAACAACAACCACAAAAAACAGCTGTCAAAATGCAGCTCACCACTTTCAGCTCAAAAATATGAAGTGTGTGGAGAGATGATTCATTCAAGGGTAATCTGGGTTACCAACACACAAGTAACAGTACATTCCCTCTGCTTTTGGAGAGTCCCCCTGTCCCAGCGCACACATCAGCTCCATGCAGTGGTGCACGTGGGCCATGTGTGTGCGGCCGTTAACAGGTTTCCCCTGATGAGCTCCTGTCCTGAACTAAAATGCCTCCATCACAGAAGATGCCGGGCAGCTGGCAATGAGGAGTGACAGGTTAAAATTTCAGCTTTGCCGGTCGGACAGGGAGCGGGCGCTGTTTAATTAGGGTAATGTATGTAGCCAAAGCAGCTGAGATGAGAATTGGCAATCTCAAATAGCACGAGGCAGGCCAAGTCACATTACAATCTCATTACAAGCTACGTCGGTGTAAGTCGCTGACATCTGCAACTGATCAGATGATCTCATCATGTGAATAAAAAACCTAACATTATATCTTTCTTTTTTAACGTTTACATTCTATTGGCATAATGGAATGAAAATTTGTAATTAGAAACATAATCAATCCCGTTCAATGCTGCATTTTTCTGCCTTTTCAAACAAAAAAGTTCTTTGTTAAAAACAGAACATGTTAAAAATAAAAAGCCTTGTGTGTTATCGGGCAATTCAAGGCAGGATTTCAAATCATCGTTGCCTTTTGTTTCATGCCAGCAAACTCATTATGAAATTATTTCAGGGCTCAGGCTACATAAATAGGTATGCAAATTCAATTACAGCAAAGCCTGATGATAAGGAATGTGCTCCCTCGAGGGGCAAAAATTAGAAGTTAGTGTGGATGAGAACGTGGGGGGAAAAAGCATTGATATGGCCCCTTTCCTTTTTTGAAAATTGCAACACAACCACTGTTCCCAATCATGTTAGTTAATTTATAGTCAATGTAGGTCATTAACTGAGTGACCCAGAACAAGTAAAGTAAAACCATCTGGAATGTTCATTTTCAACCACAGGAATAATGAGAGTGCTTTGCACCAGTAATACAGTGAGCTGTCAGATGTAATATCCAAATGTGTTAATATAAAGCAAAAATAGCATTAAAATCCAACACAAATACTAACCGGAATGTTAATGCTAATAATGAATAAACGCTAGTAGGTGGTTGTATGCAGCATATGAATGAGAGCGCATTAATTGATCCGAACTATTATTCACTGTTACACAGCAAATTCTGCAGTTTTATATAAACTCTGAGAGAGTTCATTTTACCATTTTGCTGGTGTTCATTTTCTCCCAATATTTGCATTGTTATCAGTTCCTAAAGATGCAGAGTTATAATTACTCTATGCTTAGTTGAAAATGAACACCAGAGCGTGGTTTCCTAACTCTGTAGGAGCTGAATCTCCACACTTCTCAATGACACCAACTCTCTAACGCAACTGATTCCTTTAGTGTTAAGCCACGTTTTTACAGTGTTAATTCAACTCTATATTTAGCACGTTTGGTTAACATTGGAAAATCAACTCTGAGAATTTTGCTGTGTAAACGTGCTATCATAACTGGGTGAAGAATTACATCAAGGGTGTCCAGTCTTATCCAGAAAGGGCCTGTGTGGTGCAGGCTTTCACTCCAACCAAGCAGCAGCCACACCTTATAGTCTACTGAAGGCCAAGATTAAACAGATGGAATCAGACATCACTCCTGCTTAATTGGAAAGAAAACCCGCACCCACATTGTCCTTTTTGCCGATAAGATCGCATAGCCCTGTACAACTACCAAAGTGAAACTTAGCTACTTAGAAATTTAAGGATAATTAATTTCCATGCCCATTATATAATATGATATTTCAGGAGGTTCAAACAAAGCAGTAGTTTTAGCCAAACTGATTCTAATGATACTGGGCAGAATAACACAGTACTATCTGCCAGGAAGCAGTGTTGGTTTTTACTCACTCCGCCAACTCTCTCAAAGTGCTCTGAGTCGTGCTCGAAGTCGATAAGCTGGCCATTAAAGGCCCAGGAGAAGCTCACGTCCAGTGCCGGATCCACAGTTACCTGGCAGGGCAGCACGATGCTCTCGCCCACCATAATCTCCATGCTGCCGGGTCCTTGTGTGATCCTGCTCGGCTCTGCACAGCACAGCACAACACAGTCATCGGATCAGCTTCATACTTCTCACACCGCTATCATGTTATGCTGTGTTATGTTATTTTCATATAGGCATATACAGTGTGACAAAACATTAAGTTTTATATAAATATACAAGACAATATAGTGACTCTGCATATCAGACCACATAACATGCATTATGATTGGTGCTGGTATTCGGAGTATTCAATATTCAGAGAGCAAACATTTTAACATAAGGAGCATTTAAAAAAAAGAGTACTAGAGCAGCACAAAAATATCTTACTGGAAACTCTAGATCTATTTGGAAAAGGCAGAGAGACTGATCCTTCTAATTTGGCACACAACATATCATTAACATTTTAATTAGTTCAAGCACAGTTTATAAATCTTTTATCTCTTTGTTTAACTGATTTCCTTTTTTTTAAAAAAACTTTTACCTTGTACCTTTTTTTACAGTATGTTGTTTTACTCTCACTGGTTCCTGACACCATGTAGAGTCTCATAAGGATCTGCAACCTTGTTAGTTGAATTCAATTCAATTTTATTTGTGTAGCGCTTCTAACAACAGACATTGTCACAAAGCAGCTTCACAGAGAACATAAAATCTGAATATAAACTTATGAATCTATGAGTTTATATATATATAGAGATAGATAGATAGATAGATAGATAGGTAGATAGAGTGATAGATATGAGCAAGCCTGTGGTGATGGTGGAAAGGATAAACTCCCTGAGACGACAAGAGGAAGAAACCTTGAGAGAAACCAGACTCTAAAGGGACGCACTGGGTAGCACTGGATAGTGCAATTACAACTAATACACTTAGGGTCAAGATTTGAGTGCAAGACTGTTAAAGTTGTAATATACAGTTATTATTACAGTTATTAAATATTAAGGTTCAGATTTTTGTCAGTTATTGTGTATTCTTTTGTTTATTTTTGTAATAATAATGAAAGAAACATAGAAAGGTCTTTGAACCCTTTTGAATTTTTGAACATTATTTTTTTCCCAGGACCTGGGACCCTGGAGCTTTGAGGCAGCAACGCTACCCACTGAACCACCCAGATAACCACACATCCTACTTATTGAATAAAGGAATGGCAGGAAATACTAGATTGTGCATGTAAATTAAATATTAAAAACATGAGGAAATCTCTTGGTGCTAATGTACTCAACAAGCTTTATTTGTGTTTCAGTGTAGGGATTTAGTGATTAGATCAGTTTAACCAGGCAGGTAAACAATTTGAAATTATTGTAGCAGAAAGCTACTTCACATATACTGTATATCTAATTGTCTCATGTAACATGGGAAGATCCTTCCTTCCTTTCGTCCTTGTTTGTTTGTTTACTGATTGATTGAACTAGTCTATACTTATACATAACTTAAGAGAGATTGTTCCCCATGGTGATTGTAGTGGGGTTTAACGCAGAGATTGCATTGTTTGGGATGACATGAGTGCTTGGAATGCAGTGGACTGTGGAAGTGTGCTGAGGGGAAGGTTATGCTACTTAAATTACAGTAAATTAAAGATGGTCAGGTTCTGGTCCATTATACAAAAGAAACTGTGAAATAAATGGTGTCAATTGGAGCATTAAACCTAGTAGAATATTCATGAGCAGAGTTAGTTCATACACACACACACACACACACATGCACACACACACTGGTTGTGACTTTTTAGTTTAACAACAAAACCAGCAATTAACTGCATATTCAACTTAATGGAGGAAATAAAGGGAAAAAAAGAAAGGAAACACTTGATCCACCATCCAGTTTAACAAGGAAATAGCAGATTAGAGGTTAATAAGCACACCAATCAAGATGACATTAACAGCACAATTAGAGTACTATTAGGGGTACATATAGGAAGGAAACAGTCAGGGATCTGAATATTAGTCATGCTCTCTATGAATATGAGTGTGCTGTGCCTCTATATGAACAGCTCAACCAAAAATGAAATTCACATCCTTAAGTAGTCAATCAGCCCAGACATGTATAGTGTCCAAAGTTTAATTCTTTAGCCTTTGCCCTGGAGTAGAAAACTTTTAGCTATAGACAAACTGTATGTCTAAATCAGCAAGCATTCACCTCAAATAACATTTGTGCATACAGCATTTTATAAAATATATGCCTAAGCCTGTGTAAATAGCCAGATCAAAATACAAGCACTTTATGCTGGTTAGGGTCTTGGTATCTATCCCATTAATGCTGGGCACAAATGCAGCCTGATGGGACACACGCTTGTTCACACCTAGAGGAAATTTAGCGTAGCCAGTCCATCTACCTGCAGATCATGCAAAACTCTGTACAAACAGTAAGATAAACTCAGGATCGAACCGGGGAACTTCGACTTGTGACAGTACCACTGTACCTTCCCACATCATCTCACAGCTGCTGCTACATTATAATTCTGCTATCACACTTTTCTATCTATGCAAATATTTGTCCCTTTTTATAAAAATCAGTATGCTGTACATCATCAATACTTCACAGCCTAACAGGTCTATTTATTATTCTATTATTACTTATTTATTACTTATTTATTGTATAGGTTATCACCTAAAAAGTCTTCCTGTCTTGGCTAATGGCTACATGGAGTAAGGGGAAATATTTGTACAGCTCATTAGCAAACAAAACCCAAAAAACAAAAACAAAACAGAACAGAACAGGGAAACAAGGAGATTGCCGAAGGTAGATAATTCTGCTAAAAACAAACAAACAAACAAAAAACCTTGATAAGCAGGATATGAATTATTACATACTCTTCTGGTAGGCACATGTGGACAGAAGCTGTTTCTTTTCATTATCTGAAATATCAGTAATATAAGCCATCCCTTATCACGAGCGTTCATACTTTTACTGCTACCAAGGAGACTTTCTCATTAAGTGGATTATAATGGAAAACAGGCAGCCTCACATCCCTCTGAATATGCCACTTGAAAAGAAAGAAAGGACACTAGCCATGCATAAATAATGAATAATGAGTAACTGTCACCAGGAGATTAACAAAGTCAACAACAAAAACTCTTTGATACTTCAAATCACAAACTTAAAACTGGGGAACTATTGTGAAAAGCATGACATTTGGGAGCGACTCACCCGTGATCAGCAGGCGGCCTGCCGTACTTGCACTGCCAAACTGGTTTCTGGCAATGCATGTGTAAATGCCCCCGTCTTGTTTAGTCACATTGGCAATCTTTAGTGTTCCATTGGGGAAGATAGAGAATCTGAAAAAGATGACAATGGTTGGCCAGTAAAAACACTTTACACTTTATACGGTATATGAACTGCTGTGATTAGCGTTTTGCATATTCCTCCTAACCCTTTCCTTCTGTTTAATAGTGGAAGCTATGCATAAAAGTAAAATGTACATACCAGACACTGTGAAACAAATAAGGCAACAATTCCTTCCTTTGAGACATGTGAAACGAGCCAACCACATCTTTTCGCACCGCTGCTCATGCTGCATCACAGCACAGCATTAGAAAGCGTAAGGAAGAAAGAGCTATCTGTCTTTGTTCCCACATACATGAGCTCACCCAATCGGCTCGTGCCGCTGTGATTAACAGGGGAAAGTGAGTATGCCATCTCTCCCAGCCAGAGAGCATGGCCAATTATGCTCCCTTGACTCCTGGCCACAGATGGCTATGGCATCTTTGGGATTCAAACTGGAAATCTCCGGATAGAGTGACGTGTTTCTGAAGCCTCTCTTTTATCCTTTTTAGTTTACCTTTCATTTTTCTGGATCATCTCGCTCCCTCTCTTCCACAAGTTGATGGCTTTGGGTGAAGCTTGCGGTCTGCAGTTCAAAGTCACCTCACTGCCGGCACGGACTTTCAACAGGCTCCTCAGGGGGCTCTCGGAAAAACTGGGTGGTGACGCTGCATAGGAAAGAGAGAATGTGTCCGGCAAAAAACGCTTCACACTATATTCAGCAAAAAACAATGAACAGCAGCAACTTAATTCCCTGCAGCCTCTGGCAAAAACAGGCTCCCTGCCTTTTAGGAATTCAAAGATTTAAGATAAATGAGGCTTACAGAAGCTTTTTCTGCATCTTTTTTGTACTTGAGCAATGACCTAGCTGTCTTGTATCAGTCATCATAACATGCCATGTAGGTTTCAGTTGCATAGGAAAAAGCACTGATCGATACTCCATGATTTACGCACATGAACTCCAGAAAGAAAAGACTACAGCACAAAGCTGGTCAAAGAGTCCAAATCAATATAAGGCAAAAAATGATGTTGGATAGGAGGCACTCAGAAGGAAAGCATCATTGATGACTACAGTGTCAGTTTGTGGTATGATGCTAGGATTTAGGTTGAGTTGAAATGTAGAGGTTTTAACACTGAAATAAGAGATAAAAATGGTCAGACTGAAGGTAGTGATGTAGGCTGAGAAAATAACATTCTGAAACTCAGAACAGTAAACATTAATTTCTTTCCTTTTTTTCTTGTCACTGTGTTAGCCAGTTCCAATGTTAGTCTGGCTGGTAACAGTATTTGAAATTGTGAAGGTGGAAGTTGAAGATATAACCTTGAAAATTGATGAGGATTTAGCAAGTCACATTTCTATCACTAACATACTGGATGTGACAAAACTCTAAGGCATAACTGAGAGAAGATAAAATTGTTGGATGTTTTGTTCTTATTATGAGTCTGTAATAATAATTGGAAATAATACCAATTATACGCTTATTCACTATGTTTTATAATTTAGTTAATGGCACAAGATTGAAAAAAAAAGGGAGACGCTTTTTCAGCATAATGAAACTTACCTAGCACCACCAGTTCAGCGCTGGCATAAATGATGCCATGCTTGTTCTCTGCCGCACATTGATACATCCCTCCATCAGACAGGGTCAGTGAGGAGATGGTGAGAGCGCCATTCTCTATGAGCACCCGGCCCTGTGGGTAACACACACAGAGAAATATACAAACAAAAGTGTACATGTATGTATGTCAGGGCCATGCTATCATATTTTCATTTCACTAGCACCCCCTCTGCCCTGTACGCTTTCCATCTTTCCCTGCCCTATCTACCTGACAGAACTCATCAGTGGCACCTTTGATTAGCTAAGCACCTACACCTACACCTGATTTAATCAAGAGTATGCTAATCACACTGGCTAGACTGAAGATATGCAGGACAGGGGGACACCAGGAGTAGGATAGAAAAACACTGCTCTACACTACTGAAGAACAGTACGTATGAGTACATCAGTACCGAGGTGTCAGTTTGGATTAGGTCTAATATTTGAGACACAAAAAAAATCGATACCTTCACAATAAATAAACAAAAATAATACAAAAAAAAAAAAAAGATTTCTCTTTTTACAAGTTTTTGTACTTATACTGGATGCTAGTCTTGGAAGTAATTGCTGCTGACTCCAAAAGAAAATCAGCAGTATCACCCATCACTAGAGAATACAGTTTTTTTTTTTTTTTTTTAAAAGAGAGAGAGACAAAGATGCTCTCCAATTATAGTTCCACTCAAATTTTGTATAGATTTTTGGACTGTAGCCTAAAGGTGAGTTAGGGGAGAGAGCCATGGATGGTGGTGAGAGCATTGTGGATTGTGGGCCTGAGGGATAAATAATGCTGACCCTCAGCTTTAGAGGACAGAAAAGCAATGTTGACAATAGCTGTGGCACACTTATAAGCAATTCATCTTACTGTGAGAGATCGGTCAGAAAAGTGAGAGGGATTGGTTGAAAAAAAAAAGTATCGAGCTACTGTAGAGGCTAATGGCACGGCCGAGCTTTAAGCCCATTAGGCATTCTTAAAAGCAGGGGTCAGCACAATACAAGCATGAAAGAGTGAGAGAGGCAGAGAGCGAGAGAGAATAAATAGAGAGGTCATTCTCAGTCCAAATACAGACCACATTCAATGTGCCTACTGTTGTTTGTTGCCTCCTTACAACATGATCAATCTCATGAGATGTAGGAAAAAAACAAAAACAAAAACCCAGCAACAACAACAAAAAATATTTTATAGTGAATGAGGGCCAATAGATTCTGACTGGATTTATATAACATAACCACTGATAGACGATTGATGGGTTACAGTAGTATGTGAAAAGAGTGGAAATACCTATGCTACTATGTGTTCATACTTATATTCCTTTGAACTCTACATGCAATTAAAAAAAAAAAAAGAATAAAATAAAATAAAATAAAATAAAAACATGTGTGTAGGGCAGTGGGTTCTCCAGTTCAATCCTGGGTTCGAGTTACTATCTGTGCAGAGGTTTGCATGTTCTCGCCATGCCTGAAGCAGTTTGCTCTGTGTTCCTCTGACCTCCCAAAACATGCTGCTATGTGGATTGGCTACACTAATTGCTCCTGGCTGAGAATGAGTGCATATGTGTGTGCATGATGTACATACACCATCCAGGGTGTATTCCTTTCTCATGCAAAGTGTTCCTGCGATAGGCTTTGAATCCATGAATGAATGAAAAAATTGATGTGTGCAATAATGAAGTTGATATAAATAAGCACCCGAGTTATAAAGAAAGCCGTCTAGATAAACTGAATGATCGCTGAACATAAGATTCTCCTGAAAGCTGTTTCCCATTATATTTCTTTTAGTTCATTTATCCCATTTTGTTTCATTGCTTTCTCACAGCAGACATTTTTCATTCTTTTTACTTGGGCCGTGGAATCTTATCAATTAGCCAACCAGCTGTTTCTGTCGACCTTGAAAATGTTGAGAATTATGCACACACTTTACTTTCTCCTAATAGTTCCACTGTACCTCAGACATAAGCATTTCTCCATTCTTCAGCCAACTGTATGAAGGTTTGGGCTTCCCATTGGCTTTGCACTCCCAGAATAGGTTCTCCTCAATGGACAAGGCTGTGGCCGTCATGGTCTGCAGCCAATGAGGTTTGGCTGAAAAGAGACAAATGCAGGTTGGTGAAAAACTAATGAGGATGGAAATTTAATTGCAATTATTATTATAGTATGTATACATTACCAGTTCCAAAGTTTGAACACACCTACTCATTCATAGGTTTTTCTTTATTTTCTCATTAAAACACACTTCATGTCTTAAAGTAATGATGGGCTGTTGTTTCTCTTAACTTAGATGAGCGGTTCTTGACATAACATGGATCACTACAGTTGATGTGGAATATTGGTATACAGTGGAATAGGGCTATTTACTGTATACCAACACTACCTCAACACAACACTACTGATAGTCTTAAGAAGGCAAGAAATTGCACTAATGAATTTGGAATGAAAAGGCACACCTGTTAACTGAAAAGCGATCCAGGTGACTACCTCGTGAAGCTGCTTAAGGTAGTGCCAAAAGTGTACAAAGCTGTCATCACGATAAATGGTGGCTACTTTGAAGAATCTAAAATATGAAACATATTTAGTTTTTTTTAAACACTTTTTTTGGTTACACTGTAAAAGACTGCTGTAAGTTTTTACAGTAATTTATTGGCAGCTTGTGTTTCCAGTAAAATACTGTAAAATTTACAGTAAGCAACTATAAAATATTACCGCAAAATACTGTTAAATAGGTTAAAGTGACACATTGCATTTGCAAACTACAACTGAGCTTATTGCTGAATGGCCCAGTCAAGGCAGTTTGGTGATGCTAGGATTTGAACACATGACCATCATATCTGTGACATGAAGCCTTACCACTGAGTCACCACAACAAGCTCAACCAGCTTGCACTGATTCAATGTAATCTCTTAGTGAAGTGAATTCAGTTTTAGAAGTAGTTGAATCAATGTAAGCTGGTCGCAGTTGTTGTTGTGGTGGCTCAGTGGTTAATGTGTTTAAATCCTACAACTGGCATGACTGGGAAAGACCCTTAACCTTCAGCACAACTTAGTGCTGCCGTAATTTATTGTGCTGTGTGTTATTTTATATAACGTAAAGGTATTACAATTGTTTACTAGAAACATGTTTTACAGTTGTTTACTGCAGTAAATTACTCTAAAATTTTACAGCAATCTTTTACAGTGTACCAAATAATTCCATATATGTTCCATATGCTATTTCATACACACACATATATATATATATATATATATATATATATATATATATATAAATATATATATATATTTTTTTATTAAAGTGGAGGCTGCTCTTTAAGTTTGACCCGGCAGTGAC
>JAQMYM010000036.1:20940030-20953870 GCA_030014255.1 Parauchenoglanis ngamensis
ACACACACATATATATATATATATATATATATATATATATATATATATATACATATATATATATATTGTTTTATTACACTGGAGGCTGCTAATTAATTTTGACCCTGCAGTGAATGCATGAATTCAGTTCCAAATGTTCACTCACAATTATAAGCCTTTTATTCCCTCTGTCATCTTTTTCAATGAAATCTTCAAGCCTGTGACTTTTTACTGCAGTCCCATTCTTCAGTGTGAGAAAAACATTATCTGCATAAAAGCCCCTTCATAAGAAAACAAGGACTTCCCCTAGGTGGTCTCTTTCCTCCCCCAGCAACGCTACGGAGTTTTCTCTTCCGAATGGATATTATCCAGCAGTGTGGGATTGGAGTCGAAATATAAAATCCAACAATGTCTGCTCATTTCACAGACGCATAATGGCTATGAATTGGGCTATTGAAATGAAACGCCCCCTCTCTCCAGACAGAATGACAATTCTATCAGACCAAAGGCACGCTCTGTCCTTTCAGCGCACAAATAAATCCTCTGACCTCGTTCCACAGCCTTATTATCCGGGTGCCTGGCAGACACCCTGCGGTGCCTGTGTACTGACTGTGAGTTCAATTAATGCTGGGGTATAATTGCATTTCAAAAATAATCTCCTATTTTGAAGAACCTGAATAAGCCCCAAAATTCCCTCATGATTTCTTCCTATTAGCACAGTGCAAGTTTTGAAGGAGTAGACAAAATACATGTCAGAATTGCACATTTTGCTGGTGCATGGTCTGCAATTAGATTATTAGAGGTTATTAGATGGTGTAAGGTATGCAATTAGACTAATAGAGGTCATTATTTGTTATCAAGAATGGGCGAAGATGCAGTCACTGTTTACTGTGCATTTATGTACACATTTCCTGTAGTTCTTGTTTATTGCTAATGCTAAGCCTAAAGATTTAGAAGGACATGTCATTGAGGTCCTAATGCACGACAGCATCATTACCACTGCATCATCATATGTGTCATGCAACATCATTGCTCCTCTTGACAACAAGAGTCATTTGACAGACTTGTTATGACATGACCTTGCTCTAAGTTATAACCCAGATGACACTGTGGGGGTAGCACTCATCGCATTCAGACTTATGCATCATAATGAAAGTGGAAGCTTGTCATAACATGCCATTGTGCATGAGTAGGGAAGATGCGACAAAAAGCCAAAAGAAAAGTTTTTGCCTACTTTTCGTTTTGTCTTAAGGCTTAGCCAAACCTTAACAAATCCAGACGTCATCAAAGTGAGGAAATGCTTGCTATCTCACTTAAACAAAGCACCACAGTTGCCCCACAGTCCAAATTTCCCTAACCCAGAACATGGCAAAGATATTAGAACTAACACAATCTTTGCTGTAAGTTACAACAATTCTTTAGTTCCTTTACCATGAAAAAAAAGGCGGCCACTTGCTGCATTCTTTCCTCGACTGTTCTCTGCCACACACTCGTACGTTCCTGCATCCTCCTGCTGGAACCTGGGAATCTCCAGAATAGCATTGGAGTTGCTGAGTTTGACTTTACTTGCGAATGGCACATTGTTGTATCTACTCCAGCTGATTTTAGGAACTGGGCTGTGAGGGAGAGAGAGAAAGAACAAATTTGACTAGAACTCAAGTCTTTACAGGAGCCTGCTGGGTTGTCTCAAGTAGTTCACAACCTCACTGTTTTCTTTAAAGATAGTGGCTGCTTTTGGAGATTCTGCTTTGAACATATCTGTTTAACACTTGTGACTGTCACGGTATTCCTATTTGTTCTCTCAAAGACTGTAATCCCCTCTTCTTTGAAAATGTGCTTTTTATCACACTAAATGAGCCGCTTTCTTCACAGCTTCTCAGAAGACGCATCCGGCTCGTTTTCCGCGCTATTTAAGAGGTAAATCTTTTGGGTTAGTGCTCTGTGAATAGCAGTCATTAACACGAGAAGCCTCCTGTAAAATAATAAATAAATAAAAATGCAAAAAAATCCTCATCGCAGATGGCTAATCGCATTAGGAAAGGACCTAAAGGAATGATCTTGAATTTCAAAGCTCCTGCAGCAGTGTATCAAAAAGGAATAAAAGTACATGTTATCCACACATGGATGTGAGCTCCAGATTAACATTACTGGTAGATAAAATACACACACAACTCACTTCCCCAGGGCGAAGCACTCTAGTTTCACAGATGATCCTTTCGCAGCAGGCACAGTGTCTGGGAAATGAACTTCTATTTTGGGCTCGTATTCTCCCATTGCAACTGTGATGGGCAAGCAACACACAAACACATACGTACTGTGTCATTCATCAATGATTTATAGCATGTGCGCTTTATATTCCCTTATATACAGGCATAATAACAAGAGGACAATCACAAAGAAAGTGGCAACATAGTGAGTGCAAGAAAGAAATAAAACATAAAAATACAGCCAAAAGGTCTATAAAAGATTTAGAGCGTTCACTCAGTAAACTTGCAACCATCTCAAATGGAAATGTGGCCTCTGTGTGTCATTGTCAGGGCTACATGCTGGCTTCCTTAAAAGGCAACAGTTCAGCCTTCAATGGCCTGGCATTTAGGGAAAAAAAACATCTTTCAAGCAACCTTTAAAAAAAGACCTTTTTTGAAAAGGCATCTTCCTTTAAATCTCAGATTGTATCCCATTCAAAGCCAACCATCAAGGATCGTCTGGTATGTAGACAGATCTTACCATCGTTTCTCAGCACCAGAGGAGTCGGTGAACTGAGCACTTTATCCTTGGTGATGCTGTTGTTAACGACACACGTGTAGTTGCCCACGTCGGATGGTTCCACCTTTGCAATATAAAGGTTTCCAGTCTCCTGGGACACAAAGCGCCTGCTGTCTTGCTGGACAAAATTCGGGTAGTCATTGAAGACCCAAGCAAAAGTAAGTTCTGGAAAAAAGAGACAAATGTAAACCTTTAGGTTTTAACCTTCTAGACGTTTCAAGCGCAGATGACTTTTGGAAGAAAAACAAATTGCTCAAACCTACTCTGTTCAGGAGTTTTGCATTCATATTTCTCCGCTAAATATACATATACAAAAGAAATAGATTGGCACAGGAAACCTATTAAAAATATTTTTTCATCTGTGTGTTTCAGCATTCTTTAACAGCTTGGGCATACATACTGTATGTCTATTGAATCTTTAATAGAATAAATCAAACCAGGGATATTTGGTTAAAAAAAATGTATAAATGTGTGTGAGAAAAGCATTTAAAAACATTTTTCTTCAACCATCCATCCATCCATCCATTTTGTATGCCGCTTATCCATTAAGGGTCGCGGGAAAGCTGGAGCCGATCCCAGCTGACTTCGCATGAGAGGCGGGGCACACCCTGCACAGGTCTCCAATTTATCGCAGGGGTAATGCAGAGACAGACAGCTTTTCACACTCAGATTCACACCTATGGGCAATTTAGAGTAGTCGGTTGACTTAATATGCATGTCTTTTGACTATGGGAGGAAACTGTAACTTCGGGAGGAAACCCACGCAGGACCACATTTTTTCTACATGTCCATAGGAAAAATAAATGCACATTAAAATCTGGGAAAAAGCACCACCCCCTTCCCCCAACAATTCTCAGAGCTGCGCCGTGGTGCTCCTTGGCGCTGGTTGGACATTTTATTACACCTCTTCTCAGAGCAGCATGACTGGGTTCAGGTCAGGTGATGGGGCCATTCTATTATAGACAGTGCTTCCCCCTTCTCTCCATATATCTCTGGCTTTGAGGTGTGTTTGAGGTTGTTAAAAAAAAGTCAAATAAGTCTCCAAGTTACTACCAAACTTTTGATGGACAGTGTGTAATAATTGCAGAGTAGTGAGCAGAACCTGAATATTAAACGACTGACACCTCTAGACAGGCCACTGTTATCTTTGTGTTGGAGATACACGCACACACACACACACACACAGTACCCACACTTCCCCTTTTGCCTTGGGCAGGCAGGACTCAGTAAACAGACTAGCTCTTCAGAAGGGACAGGACAAAGGGAGCGAAACAAACTAGATTAAAAGTGCCTCACTGCCATTCTCAGGACACAGGCCTTGGTTCACTTGGCCTTGTTCACGCCTGGCTGCCTCACCTTCTCCCATCCTCTGAAAAAAGGCAGAGGTGGGAAGGATGGAGAGAACTTGTCATGGTGTATTAGTGCGTCTGTGTCATCAACAGGAAAAGCGAGGAGAGGAAAAATGAAAATCAAAACCTAAAGCTGGAAATCGAATCTTTTTGGTGGCAGACATGAGTCGTAGATCAAGATCAAGATCAAGGAATGTGGTTTGCCTGTCATTAACTTCAGAATTTGACCTAAAAAGGAAATTATTCAGCTTACTGACAGCCAGCCAGAACAGTCAACAGAGGTCTTGCGAACAGAGGATGAAAAATGCCACTGTTGTGATTATCTTCACTGAAAAGTGTTTTACATCACAAAGACTTGAGAAGATTCTGTAAAACATATTTAAATAAATGCATGAGAATGCATGAATGGACGTGTTTGGAATGGATACATTTGTAAGCAAAAAACATAAGATCCGCACACTGAATATTTCAATATCTTTGTGACCATCAGTGCAGGTGGTGACAGCATGGTAGTGAGTGGTGCAAATGTAAAAAAAAAGGGTCTGGTTTTATTTGAATATATTATAAAGGTGCATGGTTAAGCCTGATATTGCGATATCAAATCAAATACATTTTCCTTCCCTTGAAGTACCGAGTGTGCAGCACAATGCCATTTTTGGAATCACATATGAATAGAATTTTACTTATAGATTTTATATCAGTTTTAATTATTGAAAAAACGTAAAATGAAAACATGCCCATGATTTGACTAAAACAAGAGAAGAAATACATGTCTTGGGAATTAATTAGCAAAACGTGGCCATGGTATGTTTATTTTTTTCTTTGTGTGTCATGAGCGGGGCTCTGTAACTTACAGCATATAATGACCAAATTCCGTTTGTTTTGTCCTGTCACCAAATGTAATGCCAGTATTTTAGTAGGAGTATGATAAACATGGAGATTCAGAATCAATTATGCATGTTCTAATGTTGAATGGCAATAGTCCAAAAATCAAAATTTACAGATGTCAGGCTAATAAAGAGATTGAAAAATTAGGGAGAAAATATGCAGATGATCAGTGAGGAATATAGACAGAATGATACAGAGTTCATCTAGCACGGTGGTGCATTGGCTAGCATTGTTGCCTCACAGCAAGAAGGTTCTGGGTTCGAACATGATGGCAAGCTGGGGTCTTTCTATGTGGAGTTTGCATGTTGTCCCCATGCCTATGTAGGTTTCCTCGCACAGTCCAAAGACAGAAACATTAGGTCAACTGGCTACTCTAAATAACCCATAGGTGTGAGTGTGAATGGTTGTTTGTCTCTGTGTTAGTCCTGCATTAGATTGGTGACCTGCCCAGGATGTACCCTGCCTCTCACCTGATGGATAAGAAGTATAGATAATGTACGGATGGATACAGGGATTGAATGCTGGTCAGAGGCACATTATACCGCTTTGCATTGTTTCCAGCTAGAAATTCTATAATGCAGAATTATGCAGTCCACACTTGCATTTAAAACATGAACTCTGTATAATAGTTGAATTCTAAAGCATGATACCAATAAGTAACTTTTTTTTATCAATTAAACTGAAAGCTTATACAACGATACATACTAATTACATCTTGTCGCATTACAAGCCCACACATGTTGTTTAATGAGTTGGAAATTAGCTATTTTTTTTTTTATATCGCTACATATAATTAACATAGAATTAAAGCCCTATGCACAACAGCTTTATCTAGATGATCTGCTTCACACCAACTGTAAAAGCGTTAAAAACAATTTAAATTGTTATGTAGATATGTAGGTGTATGTGTACAGTCAGTGGATCTTTCAATGATGTTGAGATCACCTTTTGAGAGTGAGCCTAGGTAAGCTTGATAAAAAAAAAGAGTTATGCAAATAATAACGTGAAATTGGAACCACAAAATAAAACTCAGCAGAGGTGAGCTGACCTTTTGTAACATGCAAAACTGACTGATAATGCCATCGACAAGGTCACGTAAATAAAATATTGAGTATAATACAGTGATGCTCTTTTGTATTTACGCTTTTTGTCTGAATTTATACGCTTTACTTACATGCTTCACTAAAAGAAAATGAGCATGCATTTTTCTCAGAAGTCTCACAGCTGGTGTGGACTTAAAAACGAGTTAAAAAAGAAGATTGTATAAACTTCATATAAGCATTTGGTGTTAGGTTGTATTTGGTTGAAGCAGCCTATTTGAGTGGGGTGATATAAATTGACTTGAGGTCAGGAAATTATAGTCTTTTCCTATGTCTGCCATAATGGGATCTTGAGAGGTGGTAGTGCGCGCACAATTTTGAACTAAAATGGGTCCAGAAAATCTACCAGATCAACAAATTTTGAATGCCACACCCTCTTTTGCACCATTCAACCCATACAGTACATTAATTAATGACAAACTCTAGATGTATTTTAATATTTATTAGTATTGACACCTAGCCATGATTTACAACATGCCACGTAATATAACAGCTTGCTCTGGAAACTGAACACTGTGAACACTATCAAGCCCCTTACTATCTCTTTTATATTATAACTGTCTATATGGCTTTCTAGAGATTAATTAATTGTTTAAAACATTATGTATTTATTTCTATATAATGCAATTCTTCTTTTCAATTTTTATACTGTGCATTTAAACCATTCTTCAGGCTAAGAATGTAAAGTAGCTAGTGGCAGTATATCCTACCAAACTCCATCCTCCATTGCATTTCATACATGACAAACTTATCGATTGCTTGCTTGGAGCAGGGAATGTATTCTGCTGAGAAATATATTACTTTCTGATTGGGTGGAGGCTCCAAATCAAGGAGTGTATTTCCATTTACCAACAGATTTAAGTATAATTGAAAAGAAAGGGATTTAAATGAAGCAATAAATAGAGAATAGATATACGTGAGGAGAACAAGCGCTTGGTTTGCAAAAATCTATAGGAGGTCTACAGCTTTCCAGAGAAAAATATAAATACAGACACGCTCTAACATTGCATTCCAGAGCCATTACAAAATAACAGACACCAAGCATCTACCTCTTTTGCCCTCACTGACATGATTATACTACTGTGAGCCTTTGAAATGGCTCAAACATGACCACTCCATATCTGTATAACATGGTACATACTAGATTTCCTGTCCTCCAACTAAGCACATGATTAATCACAGACTAATTATCTCTACAAATCCTAATTGCTGTCCGATGAAACAAGTCCCATGTCTTCTAATTTCTGAAGTCTCATCTGTTCCCATAATTGCTGCAATCTCAAATTGAAATGAATGTTTCACACCGCTGATCTGTCATTTCCATTTAAGCTATTAAAACTCCTCTCTAATTACTGATGTCTGAATAACAGTCCCAGTTTTTAAGTTTCGTCAGCTGGCCAAGAAGATGCTGAACATGTAAAGTAGAACAGAACAGCTGTGACTCAGACCTAAGCCATGATGAAGTGCAGTTATTAACACATCAAGATGCAAAATAATGGTTATTTGCTTTCTTTTGTCTTGTTTTGAGCTGGGATTTCAATCTCTATCCATTATTTTGGCATTTCCACAACATTCAAAAGACATCCAAGAGTTTTCACTTCCCCACTCTTCACATATTTCTCCTCAGGGGACAATCCATTTGTAATGATGCATTACCAAACAGCAGTCAACCTATCTATGGTCTATATTAGGCTATCTGTATTATGAGGTCTTGAGGATAGGGCATGCTACATGTGCAAGCAAATACAGTTTTAAAAGTGTAAATATATTTGAATAATCAGCCTTACCTCCAGAATGCATAGGAGTTCCACATAACAGAACAACACCTTGGCCTTTCCTCACATTCACAGCACTTCTTGGCTGGGTTTTGAAGTTCTCTAGATCTATGAAATAATACATAGGTATAATATTACATATGGCATTATTTAAAACAGGTACTGTCTGAATCAAAAATCATTGTACCCAATCTATAGTACAATACAGTCAACGTCTGTCACTACTCAACTTCTATATGCAAAAGATAGCACAAATAACCTTGATCTTGGGATATCTGTTGAGATTTGCAGATACAGTAGCCTAGCCTGCTAACTCAAATTATTTGTAACTAACAGGCAGAATTTAAAAAAAATCTTTTTTTTTCATAAATCAACGCTATTGGTCACCCTTTCAAAAGACCCTTTCAAAAATCCAAAGCCTGTGGGTTTTACAAATTTTTACCCAATAGAAATCTTTAAAAAAGAGCCAGTGACTAAATCTCGTAACACCACTGGTTCCTCAAACTGTCAGCAAAACCTCGTAGATCCACCCCGCCGCTATTCAAATGAAGTGCTTCACACAGCAGAGCTATCTACTGACAAGTCTCTGGTTGTTCGCAATGTAAGGCTGAATAAATAACTGGTCATTTGAATAAGTACAGCATTTTCTTTACTCTTAAACCTATGTCTATAAATGCTAATGCTTTATGTGTTTGAGGCCTGAGACGTGTGCAAGCGGAGAAGAGTGCAGGCAGAACATGGCAGGGTGGAGTGCAGTTTAAAAGTCATGTGTGGGTCCACCCATAACCCGAGGGTAAGCTTACTAGCTTACTACTACTAAAATATCACTGGTTCAGGCAGATTGAGTCAAAAAGTGACAAAACAGAGTTCTGATGAAGTAATAAATAACTTACAGAAACATTGCATGCAACTGGTTTTGCATTATAAGCTCTCCAAATTGCATGCAATATGCTAGGCTGTCATTACTAGACCACCTTCTGTTCCTCTTCCAGTGAGCGCGCTTTCAGCTCAGCTGTTCACGTGCTCATAGTGTGTCCAAATAGGTTAATCCTAGAACTGTGGACTTCACTCTTTTTCTACACAGTGCAGTCAAACACTAGGCTAAAAAAAAAGACCGCATAAACCAACACATGTGGGCTACTGATTTGTTAAAGATTACTGTGAAAATGTGAAGGATGCATTGTGTGTGTGTGTGTGTGTGTGTGTGTGTGTGTGTGTGTGTGCGTCTGTATGTGTGTGTGTGTGAGAGACAGACAGAGAGAGAGACTCCTGTCTTTAATGAAGGGCTACTTATTTTGCTGCTATTCAACAATAAAGAACACCATTCAGAACAATTAATCTGTTTATTTAGTAGCCTAGACCCAGATGATATTAGGCTAGGCATTATGGCTATGCCTTGCAATCAATGTATTATGCTAGTATTAATAAACCCTGACCCGTGCATCACTACAGTTTAACTCGCATTTGCTGTCTAGTCACAGCCAGTACCGTCTTCATTAGCTTGTTCATAGCACTTAATCTTTTATAACAAGAGACTCTGGCCTAATGTATTCAACGACAAGAAAAACCGAGTGCACACATATCTATAATAAATTTACGATGATAACAGAATGTGATGCTTAACGTAATATGATGCACTTACTGCCTGAGATGGGGCCATTCTAATCAATGGTGGACAAAACAATGTATTCCAACATTTGCTGTTCAAAAACAAAAACAAATCCTTTGCACTTGATTTTGGTAAAATATTAAGAATCCAATGACACAGGACAGAATATAAACATACATTGACAAGTACCTGACCATATATAAAGACACAACACCAACTTTGATCAAGCAGTGTTCAATTATTTGTTTTCAAGAAACAGTTTAGAACGTAATAGGTTTCCGCCCGTCCACAGCGATGTAATAATTGTTTATGATAAGGTACACGTTATCATAAACAACAGTGATGCCTGTGATAAATAGTGGTCTGTTTGGACAAGGTGGACAGGTTAACATCTATTTGATGAATACATATCCAAAGGCTAATTGTTTTTGCGGTGTGAAATGGATTTCAGAGTACAGCACGTATGTCAAAACACTACGTAGACAGGGGGATTAGCACCTGAGGGAGAATGCAAATGAAGGATGGATAAAGCAGAGTGGGGCTGGGGAGAGCAGATGCAGAGAACACCAGGGTCAGCTGTCGTTGGTGGCGACACATCAGCATTATTATCAGACAAGTCCTAATCTTTAAAATTAAAAACATCATCCCCAGTGTCAATGTGTTCCTGCACCATTCATGCGCATCAAATTAACACAAGGAGAAAAAAAACTGCAGGCAGCTGTTCCCCACCTGGCCTGATAAAAAACCTCATATGTGTTACAAGACTGAGAAGCTTGTAAGGATTCAAACAAACAGCTGGGCCTCAAGCTCAGCAAGCCAACCAAAAAATGAGTCAGTGTGACCGATAAGACAAACTGCACAAGGGATGAGGAGGGGAAGAAAACAGGATTGAGTGGGGGTGGTGGACAGAGCTTCACCTAATGAGAGTCCCTGCAGAAAGAAAGAGATGTCCTAGACTGCAACAGAGGAGGAGGTGGAAAAAGGACTTGGTCAGCTCACAATAACAGTATGAAAGGTTCAGAGTGTGAGATAGTGAGGCCCTAAGGATGATTAACGAGCTCTTGGGTTGAAATCTGTATGGCTTGGCTCGTAGATTTGAGAAGAAGCCAGGCAGCTCTATAGCGCCTGTACATGTCCAGGTGCTCTGTAATGAAGAACATTAATATCAGTCCAGACATGAAGGTCAAACAATTTAGCCCAGGAGCTGGAAGCTGGGGCTGTGGGATATCTTGGGGTCTTGTATTTATTTCAGATAAATCTACGAGCTTGAAGTTGAAACCAGCAAATTCGACATTTTGATTTAAGTCATTAGCCAACTTTATAGGAGTAATGTGGACTCAGAGTCACTAATGAAGCTCAAGCAAACTGCTTGCTAAGCACAAAATCACTAAAGCACCATCACAAAACTTTTAATACAATAGATATCAGGCTGATGATTTATTTAAAAATGAAATAAATCACTATGAAAATCCTCACCTTATCAGAAGGTAATTGTATCTGGCAGAAATAGTGCCCCATCATAGTTGCCACTCCCTCTTCAACTAACCAGTGATCAATAAAGGAAATAAATGTCAAGCAGCTTCTTTTAACCAATCCCCAGAAGTGAGATTCATTATATTACCCATGAGGATAGTGGGAGCCTAAGGGGAGAGTGAGATGGTCTCTTTAGCCAGCGAACTAATCAATAGCAAGGGAGCATGATGTGCAGAGACAGAGCAGAGGAACCTTACTATTCAACAGGAAACAGCCCTGAAAAAGCTGACTCTCATCTCTTTAAGTCTCTAAGGTCAGGTGAAGCATTACTAAAACAGCTACTATATGAAGCCGCATCACTATTTTAATGTAAGAAGGTCAAACTGGATTCATACTGAAACGGATATTTGTAGAACTGGTAAAAATATGTATAATCATGTTATGCCACTGGTGTGGGTTCATGCCAGTGAATTCATACGGATACAAGTTGCCACTGATTCCCATTGCGTCATGGTTTTGGATTCAAAAATAAATTTGGATTCAGGATCTGTTCAGTAGAGACAAGAGATGGGGCAGTGTGTCTGCTCAGTGTGTTGTTATGGGTACACTCATCTGCGTAATGGTAACTGCATAAAATAACTGAATTTAATTGCACTTTAGCTTTTTGAACAGCCCGGCATGAAAAAGTAATCCGTTCCATGCAATTGTTTAAGACAGACATTATACATTCCCTGTCCTCTTAATTATGAATGTCTGTACACCTGCAATTATCCAATCAGCCAATTATGTGGCAGCAACACAATACATAAAATCATGCAGATACAGTTCAAGAGCTTCAGTTAACGTTCGCATCAACAATCAGGACAGGGAACGTAGCCTGCTCTTTTTTTCCGGTTTCGATGAACCTGTGTCCAATATAGCATCATTTCCCTGTTCTTGGCAGACAGAGTGGAAACTGATGTGATCTTCTGCATCTATTCTGAGATGCTTTCCTGCTCACAATGGTTGTAAAGTCTGGTCTGGTCATTCTCCTCTGACCTGTCTTAGCAAGGCATTTCTGCCCTCTGCACCATTTTATGCTGTATCATGCTGTATAGGAGTGATATTATGCATTGTGCTGCAGGCATGTGATTGGTTTATTAGATAACTGCAAGAATGTACAGGTGTTCCTAATAAACACGTGTTTGCAATAAAAGTGGTAAGCGAATATTTAGCTAAAATAAAAACTGAAACATATGGTTGATAGCAAGTTGCAGGTTAAAACATTTCTGAAAGTTATTAAGCAGAATTTCTAAGCCAATGCTTAAAATCATCATAATTGCAGCATCTGGAAACAGGGCAGCATGCCTATAAGATTAAGCTTAGCCAGTGGATTTTATACTATCATTGAGTGTAAGTGCATGGCATATACTATGAAATATAATAGAAACATGCCTGACTAGCCTTGATTCATGACCATCTGTTAGCTGTAAATCATCTTAACCTTTATATGTCAAACCCTTCATTAACCACACTCTGAGAAAAAAATCAAATAACTTCGATTAAATTAATTTGTCATAAATTTATAATACAAAACAATTTTTTACTTACTGTTGCCTTGTAAAATTTGAACAGTAGATAGCCACAAGAGAACATCAGATTCATTTGGCTGTATTTTTAAATCTTTGTCATGATGTCTATGTTGTCAATCATCTGTAATTCATGCCTACTTCCTTCCTTACAGTGATGCACACTATAGCTTTCTAAAAATGAGTGAGCAAGTAAGTAAGCAGTGTGCACTTGAACAGGCATGGACTAAAACCTGATGATCCATGTTGGATCAAATCCATGTGTCATCTGAACACACACTGGAATGAAAGGGATAAGCCTGAAGGAAAATCTGACCTTTAACAATAACAGGAGTTAGCATATTCAGTGTCAGAAATTTGTTTAAATTTAAATAGAGAGATAGAAACAGTGCAGAATCTTGAATATTAAAAGTAGTTAACATTCCCTTTCCTTGTTTTAAATGTTTCAGGGCTCTACAACTGTTTATTTATATAAAAAAAACCAGACAGACAGAGTTCAGTGTGGTGTCAGACTTTTGCTGTATATAAGACAAAATTTGACAAAAGGAATGTATATAAGAGTCTCTCTCTCTCTCTCTCTCTCTCTCTCTCTATATATATATATATATAAAATGGCATGCCATTTAGGAAACTATTATTTAAATAATATCTGAAAAACTTGAATATATGGAATAAAACTTGACAATTCTGAATGAAATCTACGATATATACATTCCCTTGTTTTTAGTTTCATCATGGCCACTTTTTAATATTTTTTCTTCTTTTCATGTCATGAGCAGGCCTCCGTAGAATACCATTCTACAGAGGAACTTTACTTAATGTTTCTCTGTGGAAGGCTAGATGCAGTAAACGCTGCTTTAACGTCTTTTCCACTTTCGGTTTCAGAGACTTGTAAGCGAGTGACAGGCAAACATTTATGAAAATTTTCATGAATATAAATTTCATGAAAACTTATGAAAAATCTCGTTGGTTAATTAGTGATCAGTTTCAGGTCATGGGGTAGTCTAGTGTTCACATTAGAAGCATAAGAAAATAAACGTAGGCTATTACCAGTGGTTTTGGGGTAATTTCTTTCTATTTTCTGAATTCACAAATCAGCATGATAAAAATAAGCCCTTTTTCGTGTTTTTTGTCCATGTACAAAGTATTTATAGCGACACATTCTTGCATCAGTAAGGAATGACATTGGCCTGTACATCATCAACACAAATACAACATGGCGCTCGTGCCTTGATGACATCAGAATTAATTCCGTGTGTATTCAGACTTTCATTTCATACATTCAGAATTTCATTCAGTATGTTAAGAGTCATCAGTTATTATATAAATAATT
>JAQMYM010000036.1:20988177-21001205 GCA_030014255.1 Parauchenoglanis ngamensis
ATTGTCCATTACCCACTTCAAGCATATAGTTTGTGCTTTTCATGACATATGCTTAGACTTTCCTAGCTAATGAAACTTCTCCTCTTTTCTGCAAATGCAAGTGGGCTTGCAAGTCATGTGGTAAGAATTTACAGGGTAGAAGCTATCTGTGTTTTGAACATACCTGTGTTACCAGATTACTACATGACTTGCATGCTCATTTGTGTCTGCAAAGAAGAGGAGAAGCTTCATAGTGGTAGTGGTTTGCTTGTTTGAAAGATGATGGTGCTGAATGTCTGCTACAGATCAATTCAAGTGAAAGTTTGATATGTTGCTAAGCAATACTCCCAGAACATTGATATTCAAAGGTGCTGCAAATAAGTTGCATGCAAATGGGGTTTTTTCTCTTAATTTTTTTCTGTGTTGTTAACATGTACACACTGAAAACCTGAATAATGCAAGCTGGGATATTCATCTGACAGACTTGGCTTCATTATAATAAAGTATGTACCTTCATTTTAAATAATTTTTGCTTGGCTAACTAGATAACAGACATTTTCACTGTGATAGTCACACCATGCTGCGATGAATCAGCATCAAGCATGTGATTTTCAACAAGGATATTTAAATGTTGAGTTCATGGTGACCTGGCTGTGTCCTAATTCACACCGTAGAAATGAAATGACTGCAACCTTTATGTGGATTTGCCATAGTCTATATTTATGAACCAACTCTGCACTGGAGCCGGTCCAAATCCGCTAAACGGAGGTGACGGTTATACAGATCTGTCGGAGGAAACATGGATTCAGATTGGAGTCGTCTGCTATCTCGGCTGTTTCTGAATTTGTTGCTGTGTTGTATTTTTTCTGTGGTGTTTTCCGATTTGCTGTTGCATTTTTGGTTTGTTAAGGTGTTTTGCACTTATGCGCCACTTTATATTCTTCTCTAGGATCACTAAAGTGATTACAGCTTAAAAAAAGATCAGAGTACATCACCTGATTTTGGATGAGGAGTGATAACGGCACCAGCTACTGATATAATAAAGACATTATACAACCTTAGGAACGCATCACAGATAGTGCAGATCGTTTTTTTTGTTTTTTTGTTTTTTTTTAACAGGATAAAGATTGACTAGCAAGGACACACATCTCATTTCTGTTCTTTAGAGCAGAAAACATTGTTTGTCATTGCTTGCCAATAATGGCCATCTTTCTGGTGTTACAATCTGGAGAAAACATTAAACCTTTTCATTCTGTCCAGGCTTTCAGACAAGCACACTTTTCTTTGACATGAGATGAATAGTTCCATCGTGTTTAAAAATGTCACTTCTTAGGTTCATAACTACATGTGCATACAGTCTGTTCTTTGGCTCAGATTCAAACAAAGGCCTCTCTTGTCTCCAACTAGCTGTGCCTCCTAACCTCATGAATAAAGATGTAGAGCAGGCATGATCTGCTGTCAGTGGATAGGTTGGCGTACACTTTGCAGACCTTGCGAGCTCCTGATGTAATTGTCTCTGGGAGGATTTGGCTGGTGTCTTAAGGTTTGGAGACATATTTTTCCACTGAATTTACTTTCATACTGGATTACTTTCACCACAGGAAGGGGACAAGAGAATTAGCGGAATCTTTCAATTGTTGTTGCTATAGCTACATTTATATTCAGCTGTCACCAATACACCTAATAGGTCATTCTGAATAATAATACAAAAACTTATGTATGTACCTCAACTGGAGTACAAAAACCAACTTAGGGAAATCCAAAAGAAATGTATATCCAATCAATGAGTTGGGTAATCATTTTAAGAATCTCTTATAAAGAGGAATAATAGGAAAGAAAACTTTTGTATCTGATTACTTTCACTGTCGAAAGATGCTTGGGCTTTTTGTACCTATGCGTTCAGATAATTATGTGTGCCTGGTGCAGTAAAACCATCCTGTAAGAAAATCTTTCATGTTACAGATTTAAATATATTTCTAAAAATTGGGGTTTTTTTGGAGTTTGGATGGGCCTGGAGGCATTGGGGGAGTCAGAGAGGCATCTGTGGTCTGGAGGAGCATCAAACTAATATTTTGAGGCAGATGCAGGATGCAAATTGACCTGAATAAAGTTGGCTCAGCGTTTAATATTCGGCAGACATTCAGTGAGGTTGCAGAACTTGCAGTAAAAAAAGGGGAGGGGACCTTTATTAAAATCTATATTTCTTGTGCAGTCATTCTCAAATAATGGCTTTTAATGTTGGCAATACAGCAGTGGATAATATTTGCATTTTCCATTATATTTAAACAATTAGAGCATCTTTCTTCTGGAATGTTTTTTTGTTTGTTTATTTGTTTGTTTTATATGTCAACTTTACTGTGGTCACAAACACACTCTCAAGGTCTGTTTAATAATCAGAAATAAAGATGATTTTTTTGTAGAAGCAAACAATTTTAAAACTCATTACAAAAAAACAAGCAGCATGATTACAAAAAGCAGAATGAGCTAACTGGACTCTCAGGTACAAACTACACTCCATGTGTGCAAAACTTTGGATTGGATTACACATAACATGCAGAGACTGAAATTCTCTGCAGAGTGTCCACTGTAGGATAAATATAAGCATTTCATTCAGAATCTGCAATCGGAAAGAATTCATTCAGACTGGAAACAATCTTTGCATGTAAACACAGCCAATGATATTTGATAAGAACGTTACAGATTAGCAGTTTGGTACATTATGCAGAATACGGCGAGTCTCTGTGATATTCGTAAGGATAGCTTGTTTTGAAAGATTGAATTGCAGAATGGCTAGCACATCCTCGTCGTTTCACATACTTTGTCAGAACAACGGCTACCCATGATACTTTTTCTTCCATCTATTTAAGTTAATAATACGGGCCACTTTCTGTTAAGTAGTTTACCTGCTAGACTTTAGGTCTTCACATTAATGAACATCAATTCTCAATATCAATAAAAGTGATGAATGCTTTAGTCCTAATTCCAAGAATGCATTTTTAAATACATGTCTGGTTGATAATGACCTGTCAGGGTGGCAAACTAGAGCGTCCCATTCGGAATGTTTATGAGTAAAAAGTCACAAACTGTGCACTGTCATGCCCTGTAATTACAACCAATCTCTCATATGTCTTCATACGAACAGTGCACTGCTATTATTGGACTGTGAGAAGCAGAATGATAGGCTCAACATTGCACTTCCAAACATAATGAGCCGGTCTGGCTTCACCTCTGTAATAGTGCTATGTAATGAACCCTGTCAGGGTAAATCAGGGGACTTGTGGCACATACTGTACTTGCCCAACCGACATTTATCTGATGAAGAAAAAATAATGAAACAATCATTTCCCAAAGCAGGAAATGCAACTGGTAATAAGTGGTGTGTATATTGCTTGCGCCATCTCCTTTTTAAAATGCACCCAAGCATAAAGGTGCTACATTATATTAATGCAGCATTATCATACAAAAATGTGTTCAAGCTCAAGCCAACATCTGATGCTGGAATTTATATGCTTGTCATTTGATTTTGCAGTTAATAGAGCAGATGCTTCTGGATGAGTACTACAGGCTAGACACAGACAAAGCCCATCTACAACTCTCACTCAAACCTACAGGCCTCAGGCAAAGATGAATGATACAAGAATCTAATCCATATTGCGCAGTTTACAACTTCAATTTAATGCTATATGCTGAAATATATGACTTGACAGATTGGTCCGTGTAAATGCTCTGATACGGCACATGAACTCATTTGCCAGAAAGAAAAAAAGAAAGAAAAATGATAAAACTGTGCACATAAATTGCTTGGTATTTAATGGTTCGAAGTGTACAAGAAAAGCCCATTACACTGTGAGTAGTGGAATTAATGCGCTCAGAATGGATTTTTGTGTTCTTGTCATCCATGTTGTTTTGTGATACAGCCAGGCAGCACTGAAATCATTTAAGTAACTGCTCATCTATCATGCTATGTGTTGACCATGGCATCTCCAGACTGGAGGGTGCATCAAGTGAGAATAAGAAAACATAAACATAACTATGTAGCATATATATCACATGAAAAAAAAGACAGCATATTGTCCTATAATACCAGTCAAAGGCGGTGTAGCTCAAGTGCTGAAATGAGAATGTGGACGTTTGTAATCTTTTAGCAGAACAGTGTTATTGAACTGCCTGCATTCATTCATCTTCAGTAAGCGCTTTATAGAGGTCTGGGCCGCATGCGATCCAAAGTCTATCCCCAATACTGGATGCGAGGCAGGAATACACTCAGAACGGGATGCCGTTCCCTTGCAAGGCAACACCACCCCTCACAAACACACACACACACACACACACTTATTTATAACCAGGGCAATTTAGCACAGCCAATTCTAACCCACACACTTAATATTAAAAAATATGGAAAAATACCATTAATTCATTTTTTTGCAATTTTTTTACACTTGATTAAAGACGAATAAAGATGACATTTCATATAAAACTGAAAAAGAATATTTTCACCATGGGAGCATTTATTGCAGCATATTTGTCATTCTCACCGAGCAAACTGTTAAACTATGTGGCAGAGGAATGTTTGAATTTCTTCTGATTTCTATATGTAATATGTGTATGCTACTGGACAAGCACCACTCTGAGTCAACTTTTCATTCCTTTTGCAATTGATTTGCCTAAATGAAAGTGTGAGTCATGTGGCTTTAATCATATCTCAGTTATGGTATAAAATACAAGCACACAAAACACACAACATTATGCCACAATACAGCAGCATTACTAAAAGGAAACCTGAGCACCGCTGGTGTTCATTTAATGGAGTTTCTTTCTCAATACTGCATTAGGTATAGCTGCACCCTCCGGTAATGGGCGTGTCATGACTGTGTCGGGAAGCAGTAGGGAAAAATTTATTACTTAATCGTCTCATGTTGTGTTATAACGGGTGTATAAAAATTGGTTCAATTGTTTAATGCAGGGCAAAATAGTAATTTGGACCCCCTGAAAGGTTAATGCGCTGGGCTCGCTGACCCATAAATATGACTGTTTTTGGACAAGGCACATGGATTTGAAAGACAAAAATGCATGCACACATTTTACAAATAGTGAAGTGAATGAGAAGACATGCCTTAATGAAAATATGAAACATGTTTCCTTAATCAAATCTCAAGTAATGCCACGATACACACTCAGTGGGTGCAAAAAGATTCGAAAAGACTTTCAGATGGTCAGCTGGCTGGTGAAATTATAAATGACTATTTATTTACACCCTTAACTGAGATAAAAGTCTAAAGCCGCAACAGATTGCATTGGCTTTGCCAAGAGCCTCAGATAAAATGGACAATCAATATGCACTCCGTTGTAAAACTATCTCTTCACAATGCACCCAAAAAAAGCTTGAAAAAAGTAGTTTATGACAAGTGCTTTATATAAAAGGAAGTATGTAATCAAAATGCATTCCTCGTGTAATACAACCCCTTATCAGATTATATGTTTTTTTTCTATATAGCACCTAACAAAAGCTCGGGGAAAGAAAAGCAGAGTGGAGAGTGATCGAAATTCCAGGGGGCCCTTATTAGTGCAGATAAAATGTAAGGGTGAATCCCGAGGATAAGTGGCAGGGCCAGGGGAGTAAGTGCACTTAACAGAGAGGGGAGGCAGCGGTCAGTGAGCCGTTCCACAAGCCCATCATCACTCTGCCCTATTTCCCCCAGTCCATCAAACAGGCCTTGTCCCTTAAGCTCCAACCAGTACCAAGGGAATTAGAGAGAGAGAGAGAGAGAGAGAGATCTCACAAACAGCTATTACTTGATTTATCTAGATTTTACCAATGCATTGTACAATTAATATTTATAAATCATAAAATAAACTAAAATCATAAAAACATAATCACACATTTTATTAAGTGTATAAATATAGCTCTTGTTTAATCCTCATATAGCAGAAGAGATGAGATATCGAGGCTTTAACAGTCTCAGAAGATGAGAGTTCAGCACTGTTCTGGCATGTTTAAACAGAATTCTGCATACTGCTCTTCCCCAATGTTCTCACCTCTAATTTGGCTGTGCTTGTTAGCTACAAAATGAGATAAGCCAAGCATTCCAGATGCACCTATAAATAAACATGAATACGAAGAAACTGGTCCCTTCTGAAAACTGCATGATGGGAGATGAGATGTGTATAGAACTCACCATTTCAACACTACCTAAACCTGCTGTTTGTCTATTTCGTTCACTTTCTCGGTTGCCTCTTTCTCACCCTTTCTGTTAGGTGAGTTCAAACGCATCAAGAGAGTGATGGTGGTATTGATTTCTCTGCATGAAGATTTAAAGCAGATTAAACAAACCAAGGGTCAGGGCCATCTTCAAGAAGGGTCACAAACCACACAGGTCAGCACTCGTAACGCAACCACAGCCAATATATCGTATATAATATGATGGGTATCACACAAAGGTGGGCATTTTCACAATAAATGATAGTATCAGATTATATATGTTTGCTAGATTTCCAGAAAAACAGTATCACCACAGTGTAGTAAACCTATAAAAACTATGCTTTTTAGTGATATCCCTATTTAAAGCCTAAAAAAGGGAAAATAAAATATTTCTAAACACATTTTGATTTTAATGTTACATCAGCTTTTCATTACTGCATGCAACACTGGGCTTGGTCAGCAACGTGAAAATGCTGATGATATCCCCAATATCTCAAAAAAGGTGTCTTTTTAGCTAATTTAATAATATCAGTAGAGCCAAATATTACCAATATTAAATCTTTAAACTTAAAGTTTATTGTCCCTTCCTTTCTTTATTCCGTTCTTGATTTCTTCATCTCTTCCATGCTTTCCTCGTTACCTCCTCTGTCTCTCCCTATATCTCCTGAGGCTATTCTCTTTTTCTCTTCCCTCAGTTTCACTGATTCTAACATTGCTGCTAGGGATCATTAGAGCCCAGGTACAATATTACAACTGATCGATCAGCTCCATAGAGGATCCAGAGACTCAAAGGTGACAAGCATGTTCATATCCTATTGGTTTGTGTGTATCTAAGTGACCTGAGCTGAGAGTGCTCACACGTGCCCATTGGGCTGCACTTGGAGTTCAACACCCAAATGACCACACTGAACCCACGCGCAGCATCAGCTTCAGCATCTTGCTCCCACAACATTGTTTAATTCATGCATTCTTTTTAAGTTCCTCATTCATATTGGTGATGGTGAGGGGATAATGGTAAAAAAAAAAAAAAAAGAAGAAGCAAGGATTTAGTGTTCAATCAACATGTCAATACTCAATTAACTGTTTTAAGGTGGAATTAGAAGCTACAGTGTTGAATGAATGCTGACTGTGTCCATTTGTTGTGTAGATCCAGTAGTGTAGGTGTTCCTTCAGCCCTAATCATTATGTTGTGTTAATGAGAAATGCTGGTCCTCGTAGGCTACATTTCTAAAGGATGCTGGGAAAACATTGATTGGGTGGACACTGGAAGTTTCACAGGGTACTCAGCGGTCCAAAATCACACAAAAAGGCTACCAAGTGATTCAGGACTACTTTAATTCGTACATTTTATGGATTGTGAATATTAGTAGTATACGAATCAGGTTTATTTACAGGAAAGTCCTGATTAGTAGGCTGTGAAATGATGGAATTAAGGATGGCTGATAATAGCAGCCTACATGCAGTGCATGACTGACCAGATGGTGCTCATGCATTAGGACTATCCCGACAATAAATAATGAATAAGACGAACCAAGTTTAATACGTACCAGCTAAACGCGTGGGGTGTGTTCTTTTTTTCCTCTTCATCAATTTCAGAGAATGCGTTATTGCTTGGTATTCCGCTGCACGTATGGGACGGAACCCGCTTGGGGAGCGCTTTTGAACATCATTCCTCTCAGCTCGTGCTTTCAGCTGGAGCACAGGATTAGGCTTTGTATGCAAAATAAAAACTCCGATTTCCAGAAACGCACACGCACACACGCACACGCACGCACCTTCGGACGCACCACGCAAAGCTAGAAAAACGCTATTAATTCCGTGTCACGGAGATGATGCTCTCTCGTGCTCTGTCCTCCGCAATGAGTCCACCAACTGCGCGCGCTCTCTCTCTCTCTCTCTCTCTCTCTCTCTCTGCGTGTGTGTGAGGGGGAAAAAGTGTGCAAGATGACGAGAAGCGGAGAAGGCAGAGGATAAATGAAGAAGAGAGAATAACAGTATAGAGAAGAAAGAGACTGTTAGTGTCACTGCTGTGCTAAAGAGCACTACCAAATATGGAAGTAAAGAACCTACCTCATGGCTGCTGGAGGAAATAAAAGGTACCAAAAATTATTCTAATCCGCACAAAGAAAACAATACAATATTGTATTTCTACGCTTGCTTGAAGGTGTATAATAAAATGAGACAAAACATTAACCCATAATACGACAGAATAATCGAAATGAGACTGAGCAAATGAGCACCACAGCCTTTCTTTTATAGCCAACTGAGTTTCTTTCTCAGTGCTGCATTAGTACACAGCTGCACCTCCGGTAATGGGCGTGTCATGAGAATAACCGTGTCGGGAAGCAGTACGGAAAAATATATTGGTTAATATCGTCTTGTCGTATTGTAATGGGTGTTGACAGGTTAATGTTCCATAAAATGGTTCTTTCTCTTGTGCTATTTTTGTTCCCCCAGTCACCCTTGGTCTCACGGGTCATAGCATCATCCACACCCTGAAAACCTAATCCACTGACCAGATGGTTACTGAAGATCAATAAGATGTAGGCTTAGAAGTTGAACTGATTCCAATGAAAGAAAGAAAGAAAGAAAGAAAGAAAGAAAAACTACTTCCACTTTGTTGGGGCAGCACATACAATCCTCTCCAAAACTATTGGAATTCTTTCATTTTTGCTATACAGTGAAGACATTTGGACCCAAAACACACTGCCAACACAACAACGGACTTCATCCGATTCTTACGATTTTAGACTGGTCAAGGCAATCTCTAGACATTACCCCATTGAGCATAACTCATTTCACCTCCTGAAGATCAGAGACTGAAGGGAGAAACTCCCCAAACAAACAACAACTGAAAGAAGCTGCAGTATAAGATTGGGGAACCACCACAGAAGAATATTTGAATTTGCAAGCAAGGGATTTGCAACCAAATATTAAGTGTTATGTATATTCATTAAGTTTATCTGTGCCTATATTTTTCCTCACCTAAAAACTGGGTGGTCTGCAATTAAAGATGCCATGTTTTAAGTTGTCATACATCTAGATGTAAATATCAGTAAATTAAAGCTGAAATTCTGATCTATCATCTCATATTCATCTTTTCATCTGAAACCCAATTGTCAACAGTGTATAGCAAAAACAAAAGAAGCTTTGACATTCCAAAAATTTCGGCGGGGACTAGACGTGACTTATTGTGTGAGTTATACATTCATTCATTTTCAGTAACTACTTTATCCTGCTCAGGGTCAGGATGGAAAGCTGGGTGTGAGGCGAGAACACACTCTGAATGGAATGTGAGACCATAGCAGGGCAACATGTACACATTTTCACGCTTTCACACCTAGGAGCACTTTAAAGTCACCAATCCACCTACTGGTATGTTTTTGGGATTCACTCTTGGATCAGCGACCCTTGGCTACACTTCTCCTGTCCTACTTTTTTATTCTCCCAGTCACCCTTGGTCTCTTTTCAACCTCTGCAAAGATGATTTCTGAAGAAAGATTAGGTTTTTAACAATGATTTAAAAGGAGAAAAGCCAAGCTGTTCTTTGGGAGAAACTATATGTAATTCAGGTATGCATGAATGGGACATCAGTTAAACTGAGACAGTTAAACATAGCAGTATTTGTTTTCTATGTGAAGAGATATTTACTTATAGTACAGTGTTCATACAATTTTAGACATAATTTAACAAAGTAATTATTTATCATATAACCATTGGTGTATAACTAGCTAAGTCTGCTAAGCTAGTTCAATAAGTTAATTGTGTGGCCAGTAGATGTCACTGTGGCTGAATTTTGGAAAACAAAATTAAGTTTTGACCAATTTTTTTTTTTTTTTGCAAATAATATATTCTGATTTTTCAACTTAATTATATTTTTGCCAAATTTGCATGTAAATTATTTTAGTTAAGTTACTATAGCTAGTAACTTAACTAAAATAATGTACATGTAATTTTGGTAAAATATAATTAAGTTGAGAATTATTTTAAGTTGAGAAAAATTACCTCGGCAAGAGTTCTACAAAAATCACTTTGGGTAAAAAGCTAGTTGAAGAAACACAATCAGTCTGCCTAAAGATGTCTAAAACCTTCCTAGCTAAGTGTGCTTTTCAAACAATGTCATCAGGTTTTGTGACATTTTATACTTTATACAGGTTTTTAGACATTTGAAACTAAGCCTAAGCAAGTCGGTTTGAAATTAGATACCAGCTGTCAAAATGTCTGGGCTGTTATTGCAGCATCAAATAATCAAAACAGAGAAGAACGCCTACACAGCCTGTACAGATGATAGTGGACAACCTTTTACATTTTTAAATAACCTGATAAACAAGAAATGTAGTCAACAGAAGAGACTGAATTAATCAGCAATTACTGTCCCGCTAATGTAAGCATGAACAGAGATTAGTTGAGTGAAAAGACGATGATGAGACAGGTGTTTAAATGTCACAATGAAATGGATATGTTGGATTGTGGGTTTTGTTTCAGATGATGAGACAGAGACTGATATGTGATAAAACACACATTATTGTACTGGCACAGAAAAGCCAAATGAGAAAAGTAGTACATTTACCAATTCTATCTACTTAAGTTTTTATTTAATTCAAATTTATTTTGAGAAAGTGAGGCAAATTTTTCTGGTTAAGGCAATGTTAAGTCAATTAAATATTTGGCTAATTAAA
The DNA here is from genome assembly GCA_030014255.1 of Parauchenoglanis ngamensis. NCBI lineage: Eukaryota > Metazoa > Chordata > Actinopteri > Siluriformes > Auchenoglanididae > Parauchenoglanis > Parauchenoglanis ngamensis. The sequence goes on from JAQMYM010000036.1 coordinate 20,999,035, forward strand.
TACACAGCACCAAAATGTAAATATATTTTATCTTACATAAATATAGATATGTCATTTAGAAGCAAGCTTTCTTTGTTCTGTAAGCACTACTGGCCAAAAAGAAGCAAAAACCACAGTTGATTTTATAAAGAGAACTAATTTTCATGCATACAAAATTGTCACTACAAATCATTACAAGGTCAGTATATTTAACTTTGGGACTGCTGCTTTTATAGCAAGGTTTAGTTAAAAATGCAAAGAAACTTTCGGACAGTTTATAAACTACTAATTTGTGTTTATTTAGGTGTTCGATGTTAAGTGTGTGTGTGTGTATGTGTGTGTGTCTGTGTGTATGTATGCGTGTGCATGTGATTTGAATGGATTTTTGTGGAGTTTACACTTCAATCACGCATGAAACTGCCAACATGATGGATGGGCTTGCATTTTTACATGCAAGTTAAGCATTTCATGGAGCTAATCAAATGTAGGCTAAGATGAAAGTGTATTTGTTTGCTAACTGGATATATACCTTGCTGCATTCTCGCTTACTTTTATCTGGCAAACTTTAGCTGGAGCTCATATTATCACTTAGTTATACTTTAAGAGCATTCAGCTTGACAGTCCAATCCTCATTTCATAATAAGATCTAAATGCAATGCTCAAATTTGCCAAAAATTCAACTGAAATAACCCATATGTACTGTATAACACATTAAAATGCGAGCTGTATTGTATGTATTAGATACACTTATTATTTAATAAACCGCCAACTCAGTCTGCATAGAACAAAACAAAACAAATCAAAATAAACAGATACCAGTTAATGGAAAATCATCACATGTGCACTAATTCTTCAGCTGTTGAGCTCTAATTTGCTCTAATACGTATAAATTAACTGGTAAACATTTTATGGATAATTATTTTTATATTGATTCTAATAAAATAGAAGTCAGAAACGAAGTGTCAGAATTTCTTACATTTTAATTGACGATACAGATGTTTTTTGTGTCACAACAGCTTTTATGTGATAGGTTAGGGTAAAATTATGTTGGCGAGGCTCAATTCTTGATCTTGTCCAGGGCCCGGCATACTCATGCGCTGAATCAAATCATTAATGTGCACCTCGGAGGCACTGTAGGTTTCAGATCAAAGTATCTGACATTTAAATCTTTTGGGATCACAAAGTTATAATATATGTGACAGTTGATCACCTGATAATCTAATTTGGCTAGTGGCTGTCAGTTAATAGTGAAGGTAACACTGTGGAGCTTGGAAGTTGGCAAAACTTGAATATGAATTTCATATGTTTGAATCCTATACTGGCTCACAGATTTTCTTTTTCTTTGGTGTATTTAATAAATTTACATTTTTTATCAATGATGTTTCCTTTTTTTAAATTGCTAGGGGTAGGATTTCAAGATTTTTTTTAATCAGAACCCTAAAGTTTCAGATGTGAAAAAATTCAGAACCGTAACTACACATCTAAAAAAATATGGATTTTATGTACTGTTAATTAGGTCAAAGTTAAATCATCCTGCATTCCTAAAGAAAAGTGGACACTTTTAGAATAGTCAAACTCAGCATGTAGTCAATTGCCATGATCGTGCCATGACCATGAAGAGAAGAGAAGAGAAGAGAAGAGAAGAGTTTTGGAGTGAAGTTAAAAAAAAAACCCAGATCATTAAGCAGAATGAGGCAAGTGCATCTAAAGCTTTGATGTTCTGCTGAAATAGCTGGGTTTTTTTACAGTGATGTTGAGAACTCAATGCTTAGTATATGCCCAGTATAAATATATCGTAATGCTCTAGGTAGTTACGCTTTACTAAGGTTAGTTGCTTTCAGTGGTTTGTGCATATTTAGGGTTTTAAATATTTAAAATTTAGGTGTCTGATATTGTTATTTCTTACCCATTATTCAAAACAAAGAAAAAATATGGAAAATGTATATTTATTAAATATACCACAAGCAAACAAACAAAAATCTGCTATATGTATATAATTCACATATACAAAATTCATATGCAAATTCAAGCTCCATTATTAGATATAGACTGTATCATTCACAGATTATCCAGGATTGGGTCTCATTCACCTTCTTGATCAGTTGCTACAATTACTTCAATTCAATTCAATTTTATTTGTATAGCACTTTTAACAACAGACATTGTCACAAAGCAGCTTCACAGAAGTATAT